>QNUK01000085.1:95000-435000 GCA_013621035.1 Clarias magur | reverse complement strand
ATATGGACATTTCTAAAGACATATGGAAACAGAGGTGATGACCAAATCTAGGTGCACTGAGCTTTTAGAATTTTTAACAAGAAGACTAAAGTCTGTTCAACAAACTTCTCAGTTAAAAGGATGAATATTTAAGAACATGTGCAACACCACTTTTTGTTTTACTTATTACTTATCAGAATAATTATCTTTTTTGTGGAAAAAAAGCATTACGTACATATGGACAGTGAACAATGGAATCTGACATTCATAACACAAACAACATAACGTGGACTAGCTTGAGGCTCCATATTTAAGCACAGGCAACTGTATTCCTGCATGGTAACCCTAACCCAGATTCTGAAACGCTCTTGTGCAACGGGAAACTGCCTTCTTAGACTTTCACATGGACTTTTTGTGCTTGACCAACACTGTGCTCGATGAACAGGCGTAATGAGTACTGAAACATACGTACCATTTGATAGAGCTTGCTGAAGCTCCGTATCTGAGATTGATCCACTCCTGTCTTTGTCCACCCTATGGGGGTTAAAAATAAAATAAAATAAATCAACAATTTTCTTGTCAGTTTGATCAAATGTGCCTGGATACAACAACGTAGAGCTTATAGTACATTGCTACTGATACAAGTACTCACACACAAATTATTCATTATTTGGACACGTTATATTTCAGCAATATCACACTCAACAAGGTGCTGTGAAATTAAATCTGTGACGTGGTCATAGTCATGAGGGTGTAGTCATGGGGTCATAGTCAAGATTTCCAGCAGAACAGCACAACTTTGAGTGTGATATGACTTTTATACAACAGTTCCACAAACACCACTTATTATCAACAGATCTTGATGTTTTTTATTTAATCATTTATTTTATTTTGTAGGTGGGTACAATCCCTTGTCACACACCAAGTAGTGCCCTTGATCAAGGGTTAGAGCGAAATTTGCGATTCAGACTTGTGTTAGAGACTTGTTAGCTTCATAGCTCGCGTCAGTTGTGAACAAAACAGCATGGACGGTTCAGAGGCAACATGGAACGATATAGAGGCAACCGCTACAGTGTTGTCAAAAATATCATGATGTCGTTGTTGCTTCGGTGACTGATGTTGAAGGTAGGTTTTGACAGGGAGCAGCTCTTTCCTGTGGACCGTACTTTCACCCAGTTAGAACAGTTAGTGTCGGTTAATTAATCATGGTTAGAACACCTGTAAAAACGGAAAGATAGACCCGCACGGTGCCTTAGTGAATAGCCCTGCGCTGTGCACCTCCAGGGTCAAGGGTTAGATTCTCGCCTCGGGTCTGTGTGCATGGAGTTTAAAAGTGCTTCTCGTGCTTGGTGGGTTCCCTCTGTGTACCCCAGTTTCCTCCCACAGTCCAAAGACATGCGGGTTAGGCAAATTAGCGTTCACATACTAATGTGCGAGTAACAATCGAGCCGGCATTCCGACCACTTAAGTAACTTCCATAGAAATCAGGTATATATCTCCAGGTTGTCGCCAGATGTGTGTGCATGTATATAAATATATATTATATATAACTGTTTCCCTTTCTTCATAGCTGATAGCTATAAATTTAATTAATGTCTTTATCCAGGAAAAAGAACAGTCCTCATATGAGGATGGTATGGACATATATATATATATATTAGACCATAAAGTTGGGAGAAACGATCATGTCCTCATATGAACACATTCTAGGCTCAATGGAATATATATTTAAAAATCCCAGTGCTGTTACCATCTATTATCAGCACTTCTCGACCAATCAGATTAGAACTAACTGTTGTATTATAAATCCTTAATATAGAATATCCAAACTACACTCTACATAATGGCTGTCTTTAGATATTAGTCAAACGCTTTCCCACACAAAGAGAGCAAACAAGTTTTCGCTCTGATGAAAGACCCTTTCACATGATTCATGTTTTCAGCTTTTATATTTCAAGAAACACTGAAATCCTGAGCTGAAGCAAGTTTGCTTGGTGAATAATGATTTCAAGATGCTTTTGGTGTTTTCTGCGTTACAGGATCAGGCGTCCTCCTATAATCGGTGGCTCCGAACAAAAACTAAGAGGAAAGCTAGAAATTCTCAAGTGAGTCAGATATTTCCTAGCAACAAGGCACAGAAACAACAACAACTACTACCACAGTAACTACTGAACAAAGAGAGCGGAGAGAGAGAGAGAGAGAGAGAGAGAGAGTGAGAGAGAGAGAGAGAGAGAGAGAGAGAGAGCGGAAAAACAGGCAATTATATAGAAGTATGGAAAAGAGATTTATTTGGCCAGAAGCAAGGAAGGACTGGAACATACTGTATAAACCCTAAACATTTACAACATAACCCTCACTACCACACACACACACACACACACACACACACACACACAGAGAGGAAACAGAGACATCTGATGAGTTGTGATGAGTTAACCTCAGCAGGAAGACTGAGGACTTGTTTGTTCTGGTGGGAATGAAGTTGAGACTTGTTAGAACTCTGAGGCTGTGTGTAATGTCACAGGGCTCTCAGGGTGAAGCTCGAGCCCCGTGTGCGCGCGCCACCCCTGTTCCTGCTTCCTGCACATTACCGTAAATACTGAATAGCTGCTCCGCCAGTGTTAACGCACAGCTCATAAAATCACATGTATAGCTCAACCAAATCTCAGTTTAACTACACTGATCACTCTCTCTCCCGCAGTGTGTTAGTGTCAGGATTGTACTGTAGCGTATGTGTGTATGTGTGTGTGTGTGTGTGTGTTCGGTCAACGCGGGTCATCCAGATGTGGCTCATTAAACAGGAAGCAGCTACAGTTACATTAAAGCTTTGTCTATAATTAACTTCGAATCCTGTAGACACAATTTCAGAACATTACAGACACACGTTTTAAGCATACACACAGAGCACAGCTGTTAAGTTTCCTAAGAGATCCGGTCGATCGCAAACCGAAACTAATCAGTTCACAACAACTTGACTGAGGAAGCGCGCGCCCGCCGCAGCACTAGATTAATGCGGAATCTCTCTCTCTCACCTCTGAAAGATATTCCACAGAAACGCTTGATCCGGCGGCCCGGCGTTGTACTGAGGAGCTCTGTACTGGTTGTGGTACGCCATGTTCACATGTATCCCGACTGGAACACTAACGCTAAAGGACGCGAGGTCTCTCCGGCTCGAACTTGCCTCAGTCTGACTGTGACATTCCTCACGCAGAGGCGTGGCCTGAACCCAGCCTTAACGCTGCTCATCACGTATTCAGAGATGTCACGGCTCCGTCCCGCCCACATCACTAAGGACCAGGCATTCGATTGGCTCGCATCTTGCCAGCGTGTCAGAACTGTGCTAAAGGGGTGGAGCCATAGTCATTGATTGACGTAGTGACGGAAAAAAATTTGCCTAGTCCAGTTTTACACTGTTTTTCCATTATTAACATTTCTCCATTTTCTCCTTTACAAACACTTTCCAGAGCTTTCAAAAAAGAGTTTATTTCATTCAAAGATATACAGTTAGCCCGTGATGATGATGATGATGATGATAATAATAATAATAATAATATAATAACAACAACAAAAAAATAAATAATAATAATGCTAATAATAATATAACAAAAACATCAATAATAATACAAAAATAACAAAACTCATCATCAACAACCACAATTACAACAATAATAATAATATAACAAAACAACATTATCAATAATAATAATAATAATATAATAATAATAATAATATATAATAATAATAATAATCATCATCATCATCATCATTTCATCAATGGGATCATAAATTGTATGATAATAACGTTTTTGTAAAGTCTTCAAACATATGGAGCAAGATGATCAATTGCTGGAAAATATGTAGAAATATTTAAAAAGTTCAAAAGAGCAAAAAGTTTAAATTTTAAAGGTTATTTCTATACTTCAAGCATACTTAGAAAGTGCCACAGTTTTCCCCATTTTATACATTTAGCCTTGGATATGTACAGTGTCATGCAAAACTATTAATACTCCTTGAACTTTATCCCTGACCTGTCTGATGTGTTCCTTGAGTTTCATTGGTTCTGTTCTAATGGTCTCTAACAAACCTCTAAGGGGTTCACAGAACAGCTGTATTTATACTGAGATTAAATTACACATAGGTTGACTCTATTTGCTAATTATGTGACTTCTGAAGCCAGCTGGTTCCAATGAATCAATCAGATTCTGGTATCAGAGTACAGGGGTCTAAATACAAATACACTCCACACTTTTCTGATTTTTATTTGTAAAAATCTTTGTAAACTATTCATTATTATTCTTCCACTTCACAATTATGTGCCACTTTGTGTTGGTCTATCACATAAAATCCCAATAAAATACATTTACATTTGTGGTTGTAATGTGACCAAATGTGAGGGGTCAAGGGGTATGCCTACTTTTTGGAAGGCACTGTATTCTGATGATGAAGTTGTTGTTGTTGTTGTTGTAGTAGTTAAAGCAGTAGCTCCTTCAGCTGTGAGCGCTGAGCCTACAACCTCAAAGCCTTTAGTTAATAACATTGTTAACTAAATAATATCCACAGAACTTGATAACTCTCTTTGACAACATTTGAATTAAAGTGTAAAAATTAAGATGACTAATTTGATATTTGAATCTCTACATCATTTGGCTACAAACTGGGCTTACACAAGTCAAGGTTAGGGCACTCTCAGCACCAGTTGCAACAAGAAGTCCATTAATTGTAAAACCTCTGCCAAATCCAATATGCAGATCCAATAATCAGCTGAGGCAACTTCTAGTGGAAGCAGCCAAAAGAAAAGAAGAAAAGAGAAACAACAACACTATTTTCCAGCAGACACCTTAATGACATCGTCAAATAGTTGTGATTAGGTTGCAGTGTCCACACCCAAGAACCAACAATCAACCATGGTATTAGTTTTATTTATTTATTTATTAATAAAATGGTGTTGGGATAACATTAAATTAAAAACTCCAGCACAATGTTGCAAATAGACCTTGCAATAAGAAAAGTCAGCATTCATTTATATAATTTAAGTAATGCTAGTTTTTGTTTTCCTTTCAGCTGCTTCTTCATTTAATGATTTGGTAAATTCCAGTTGTCTAGTACAGCCTTTTACAGTGGATTATTAAGGGAGTTTTTTTCCACTGTTGATAATCCCCCCAAAATACAGTGTAAAAGTATAGCAATATACAGGTTGCCTATTAGATATATCTGGAGATAACTAACTGTTTACAGGAGAACATGTGATGGTTATATACAGATACTGCACCTTTAATATAAGGGCCTTGAACATCCACAGAGAGGAGTTCCTGGAACTAAGCCCAGATGGATACCAAGGTACAACTGTCTTTTGACTAAAAAAGTTATTTTTTGCACTTGCTGTTTGACCTGTTGTTTGAAAAAAGAAAAAAAATAGTATATTTATTTATACAGTTAAGGCTCAGTAAGTTTCTTGATGGACCTGGTGACTATCACATACTCCACTTTGATTCAGAGTTAGTGAAACAACATCATTTAGTCAACATTGGGCCAATGTCATTTTATCAAAGTAATTCTAACTTTGAAAATCAGCCCAGTATCAACAGTGTTGACATATTTGTAATGTTGCATTACAATGTTGTGAAAATCAAAAAGCTGTCATACTGTCCTGGGTCACTTTAAAGCATGTAGTTCAGAAAGCAATTGAGAATATGAGTATGGAATTATAGTGCAGATGAAGTTTATTTGTAAGGTCTCTCTCTCTCTCTCTCTCTGTCTCTCTCTCTCTCTCTCTCTCTCTCTCTCTCTCACACACACACACACACACACACACACACACACACACACACACACACACACACACACACACATATGCTAAGGGCAATTAGGTGGAGCCCTTGTCATGCTTTTACAATGCTAAAGCCTGATGTCACTGTTGATGACTGTTTGGTTCTGTGCAGAGGTCATTGTTCCTTCAGGCAGTACATGCCAACCATGTTAACGAAGCACTAACTGAAAATATAGGTGGCATGCAGTATGTCATCCAGGTGTGCCAGGGAAATCCCTGAGAAAAAAACAAACAAACAAACAGATAATAAAAGTGAGGGATTTTAGCACAAGGCCTGAGTCAACATGAAGTCACCTGTGATAATTTTACTTTATCCTACAACCCTGATCGTTTGGGTTTTTATTGTCATTTCCCTGTATACATTAGTGTTAGGTTTTAAATGAAGAAGTAGTGTGTCCGAGCTAAGTTTTAAGCTAAGCTACACTTACCGGTACGGCCCGATCGACCGAGAGAGACAAACACACACACACACGCAGGTACAGTATGATGTCTGAAGATCTCTAGTTTATTCTTAGCAAGGAGAGCACATTTAAACGGTGCTACGTCCTGAACATCAAAAGAACCAGTCATTCACATGTCAGTGATAGAGAGAGCCGGAGACAGACAGGAGAGAGGAAATACATTTGCATTCTCCTGACAAGAGCCATTTGGATGTATACTCGTCTGGGTACAGGATGTAGAAGGTGTTACCACAGAAGGCATAAGGGAGCACAGTGAGGGGTCTGTTCTCAGGGCACAGTGATCTGAACTGATTAGATTACAAAGTCTTACAATATTATAAAAGCTTACAATTAGCTGGTATGAATCAGAACAAATATCTTTTCTACAGAACCATAGTACAAAATATACCAGCATTCTAGTGCAGTACACGTGACTGTCTAAATGCACAGGACAGTGAATAAACAGGACAAGAGCTACACAGTGACAGCAGAACTTCATGTAAGTGGGACATTGGGCTTTAATACTGAGTAGTCCAGCAACAATAAGTGTAGCAGCAATGCTAACAGCAAAAAAAGTGCTTAATCAATCAAATGTGTTCGATGCAACATTGTAAAGTGCGGTGTGTAGTTACAGCAGACACTTCCACATTTAATGGTGTTTTATTATTACTACCGCTAGATGGCGCAAAGACGCCATACGAATGCAGTGTATTGGGCGGGAAAATGAATTCTCGCTTTTATTGTCTCCTTTTTACAGAAATTGCTCCATTCTGATGCTTATATTGTCCAGATTACAGCGTGATGATGATAACTTTCATTTCAGGATGGCACCGGTGAGGTCGGCTGCCGTCACGACTGATGACGTTTCGTCAACTACCTCAATATTTGTACAGACTATTAACTATTGAAGTTTTATAAGTTGTAATATATTATATTTCAGATTTTCTATATATTTTTGAAACTTTTGCTGGAATCTTGTTTTATAGTTTAACTCCTATATTTCCATTTGTAAAAATTTAAGGACACGGGGCGGTCGTATAAGCATTTCACTGCATGTCGTACTGTGTATGACTGTGTATGTGACAAATAAAATTTGAATTTGAATTTGGATTTGAACTTATCAGACAGTATAATTTTATAAGTCATTGGTGTAATTATGATGGAGCTGGTTGCTACTAATTGCAGTCCAAAGACACAGCTAGTCGTTCCTTTCTAATTCAAGGACAGGACCCAAAACAATGGACTAAAATCATGGCACTCTTCATTTGGGTGGTTACTTTAACCATGCAAAGTCACATGTCCTATTCATCATGTTCATGTGTTTGTCAGTGGCCAAGTATGTCTCCAGACCCGAGCGCTATTGAGCACCTGTGTGTCTGACATCCAGCAGCTCCGTGATATCATTATGGAGGAGTGGAAGAGGATCCCAGCAACAACATGTGCAGCTCTGGTGAAGTCCAGGCCCAGGAGGATTAAGGGCATGCTAGATAACAATGGTGCTCATACAAAATATTGTCACAGTTTTGACAGTTTTCACTTATGATCTACTAATTTTCATTGACAGTTACTTAATGTAAATTATTATAATAGTAAATTTACTTTGTTACTGTATTTACGTATTTGTATTTTACTTAAGTAGTTATATTAGAAGCTACTTTTTACTTTTACTCCATTATATCCTTAAACAAATATCTGTACTTTACTTCATTATATTTCATTATATTTCATTATATTTCTGCATGGCATTGCACTACAGTGGTATTGTGTAGTATTTAAAGTGTGGGTCATCTGTGGAAAATTTTGCATAATTGTGTTACCCTTGTGACATGTTTAATATTCTTACAGGTTTTTAAACATTTAGATGTGGAGCTTGTTGCAGACAGAGACAAAAGCAGCATGTTCACCATCTGGAAGCAGAGAGAGAGAGAGAGAGAGAGAGAGATGTCTTCAGTTAGTCCAGAATGCAGCAGCAAGAGTCCTCATTAGAGTCAAAAGATACGAGCACATCACCCCTATATTATCCACACTTCATTGGCTCCCTGTGAAATTTCGCATTGATTTTAAAATACTACTTTTGACGTATAAAGCATTAAATGGTCTGGCGCCGCTGCATCTGAGTGAACTGCTAGTGTCTTACGTATTGTCCGCCACACCTACTTCGATCAAAGGATGCAGGCTGCTCGTCAGTACCACATATTATGAAAACTACAGCAGGGGGTGGAGCCTTTTCCTATAGAGTTATGGAATAGTCTTTCAATTAATGTTCGGGACTCAGACACAGTCTCAGTGTTTAGGTCTAGGCTGAAAACATATTTATGTAGCCAAGCATTTTTGTAAATAGATTTGTCTTGGGTCTGGGGAACTCATGGACGTAGAGTATTCTGGTGAACTGGTATGTTTAGATGTTGTCTTCCCCACTCTCAATTATCACTCAGGTTTGTTGACGGTGAGGTGGTTGGTCGCTTTACCTTCCAGTTTCCCCACCATGTCTGTGTTTCCTTCTGGCTCTCCCTTTTAGTTAACCTTTCACAGTTAGTCCTGACGGAGTCCCTGCTTGCACTCTGCACTACATATATATACCTTATACATTATGTGACTGTGACCATACGTAACTGTTATATCTCCTTCTCTTCTGCTCTCTCCTCTTCTACTCTCTCTCTCCCTCATTCCTTCTCTCCATTTCTCTGTCGAGCTATACATGTTGCTCCTAAGCTGCCAGTGATCCAGACCCCTCTGCCCTCTGGAGCTGTCTCACTCGTCCCGGAGACCTGCTTCTGGTTGGAGATCTCGTCGCATGGATGCCCTGTTTGGTCTGCCTGGGGACGGTTCCACTTTTCCACGAAGACGGTCCTGGCTTCAGCTGATGCAGACAGCTGTTTTCTGAGTGACTGCAGTCGCTCGATAGTTTAGGACTGAAGTTTCTTACAGTCTACCTGAGCCTGCAATAATGAACTGGACTTCTTATTAACTTAAACATCACCTGTTATACTGAACTTCCAGTTTCACACAATATGACTGCAGATCAATCCCTGCTATCCATTTTCACTCAAATGAGGATGGGTTCCCTGTTGAGTCCGGTTCCTTTCAAGGTTTCTTCCTACTGCCATCTCAGGGAGTTTTTCCTTGCCATTGTCACCGTCATCCTCGGCCTGCTCATCAGGGACAATCTGATCATTTTGATTCATACACATTCACATCTCATACAAACTTTGTATGATTCTTTTGATTGTGTAAAGCTGCTTTGCGACAATGACAATTGTTAAAAGCACTATATAAATCAAATTGAATTGAATTTTTACTATGAAAAAGGCTACTGTGAGCTAATACAAGCTCGGCAAATTTGATACTTAAGTAAATGTTAAGGTGTGTATTTTTTTTTTTTTGGCAATGGTGCACTCTGGAAATGCAAATCCAGCCAATCAAAAGTCTCTGGTTGCAAGGTGCCATCTAGGGGTCATTCCTGACAGTTATATATACATTACCAGTCAGAGGTTTGGGCCCACCCTTTAATTCAGTGCTTTTTTTGTGATTTAGGACAAGAGGAGAATACTATTAAAAACTATGGAATTACATGATTATGTAAAAACAATAACAAGAACAACATTCAGTTGTAAATTTAAAACACAAAGGTCAGCTTGGAATAGTTCTTGCAAGAACCGTAATCTCAAGTGCATTTGCAAAACCCATTGAGCTCCATGATGAAACTGGAAACAAGGAAAGCAAGACCAAAACTTAGCTCTGCTGCAGAGGAGAAGTTCATGTAGCGTTACCAGCCTCAGAAATCACCAACTATCAAACAGCACCTCAGATTAGATCCGTTATGAAGCTTTACAGAGCAGAAGTGGCAGATACATCTCAATAATCCTGTAGCATTAATAAATTACTAATTACTAAATATATGTGTGGTTTATGTATTCTATTTGATTTGTGCATGTTACATTCTGCCACAGCGTAAAAATTTGCATCCATGTGGACTGTTCCCAAAAGTTCCCAAAAGCACATTTCAGAGCAGCGCATCAACTGCATCGACGGTTTAACTATTGAGTGAGGCATGTTGTTCACCTAAACAAAAATAACATATGACCATATCTTTAGTTTATCTTCTACACATACACATGCACGCATACAAACATTTGGATTCACATGGCCCACTAAGCCATCCCTGTATGATTCAGCTTGAATAGACTTCATCCCCTCACCCACCACATACAACTGCCCCCCCACCAACCCCCCGCTCCCCCCTTGTCTCCATGCAGTTTTTGGCAGACCCCCATTCTACTGCCTTCCCTCTTTCCTCTCTAGACTGAAAATAAAAATAGGGGTAGTTTCAAATGAAGGAGGAGGTGTGTGCGTGTGTGTGTGTGTGTGTGTGTGTGTGTGTGTGTGTGTGTGTGTGTGTGTGTGTGTGTGTGTGTGTGTGTGTGTGTGTGTGTGTGTGTGTGTAGGACAAGGGGAAGCAAGGTGATTTCATGTTTGTTTTTGGCCATAGTTGTTTTCAATTAATTATTATATAAATTATGAAAGTATATTAAATTATTGTGTTCAAATGCAACACAGTGGATAATTAAATATTAATATATTTTTTGCCTGATTCAATTAAGTTCAATTTACATAAATTTTATTCCTAAAATTTCAAATTTGTTTGTTATTTGTAGGAACAAAGGCTGCTGAGCTCAAACGCACAGATTTTCTGCCTGCGGCATTTTTGGCAGCAAAAGCTTGATCATCTCCCCTTCTGTTTACTTTCTTCTCCTCTTTTCATACCTCTCCCAGCTTCTCTTACCATTGCTATGGTGATAGGACTTAACCCTGACTGGTTTTCCCATGAGTCAGGCCTCTTACCCACCATAAAACACTGAAAATAGCAATGATATTTGTGCAGTTTTTGGTACTGTTTTGGTAGATTTCTTTTTTTTACTTTGCATGGTGAACATCTCATGATGGAATTGCATTACATTGACTTGTCCAGATATGAAATGTCCAGCAAAGTGATACTGTTAGATAGGGCTACTTGAATATTAGACAAAAATATAATCCTGATTATTTTGTTCAATATTGAGATCCTGATAATTGAGCATGATTATGCATTGATTATGCATTTATTAAAAAAAAAAAAAACAATAAATGTTTTTGAATACAGTATATTGCAGTATATTGTATAAAGCAACTAAAAGAGCTCAGAGGAAGAGCTCTACTTTCATAATTTATATAATAATTAATTGAAAACAACCATGTTTAATACGTAGCTACATAGATCAAAATACATTTTTTTAATTAAAAGAGAGAGAGAGAGATAAAGGCTGAGAGAGAGAGAGAGAGAGATCAAATGACCTTGAGGCTACAGTAAGATAATGCAACCTCAGTAATTTAAATACTCAGGTAAATTGGAAGGTGAGTACTTTTGTACTTTTAACTCATCACTCACTCATTATGTATATATATTTATCCTGTATACAGGGTCGCGGGCGGCCGGAGCCCATCCCAGGAGACATAGAGCACGAGGCAGGGTACATCCTGAACAGAGTGCCTATCCATCACAGGGCACATGCATACACACACTAGGGTAACCTAGTGAGACCCCAATTAGCCTAACCTGCATATATTTGGACTGTGGGAGAAAAACCGAAGTACCCGGAGGAAACTCACCAAGCATTGGGAGAACATGCAAACATCATGCACACAGGGGGAGATGGGAATCAATCCCAGACCCTGGAGGTGGAAGACGATAGTGCTTTTGTACCTTTTTTTCTTTTTTTAATGAAGGCTTTCTACTTTTACTTGAGTAATATTAAAAAGAATGTATATGCTCCCAGATTTACAATGCCCAGCCACAAAAAGTCACATGCTAATATGGGTTGGATTGCCTTTCACTTTGATTATGGTGCACATTCAACACGGCATATTTTTTATATATTTAGTCAATGTGATTTATTTCCATCCAGATTATCTCTAAGATCTTAGATAGATGATGGTAGAGTCAGATTGCTGCATAAAGCCATCTCAAGCATATTCCAAAAATTCTCAATGGGGTTGAGGTCTGGGCTCTGGAGTGGCCAATCCATGCACCCTGAACAACTTTTCCACAATTTGTACCCGATGAATCCGGGCATTGTCATTTTGAAATGTGCTTGTGCCATCAGGGAAGAAATCAGTCCACTAATGGAAAACTTGGTCATTCAGTATATTCAGATCATAACACTGCTCCCTAAAGGCTTGTACAGGAGGCACTAGGCATGATATTGACATCACTTCATCCACCTCTCTTCTTACCCTGAAGCGCCCATCACTCTGGGACAGGGCCCCTGCACTCATGACCTTTTTCCATAATCACTGCTCCACAGTCTATTCTTCATGATCCCTATCAGATTAAGGCTTTTTTCCTAATTAGTGGTCCAGCTCACTAAGGGGTTTTCCTGAAGTTAAATCTCTTGAGTTCTCTTTGCATTATGTGTGTGGAAATCATAATTTTCTGCTTTAGCTATGAAGTGAGAAAAGAGAAGCAAGGAAAGGAAACAGAGGGCTGTTCAGAAAACCCTGTAAAAAACACACTATACCTATATATCAGGTGCTTCTCAAGGTCTGGGTCTTTAACTAATGAGAGGTTTTTACGGATGAACCGATGGGGAAAAGCCTGAGGGGTCACACCTGCTTTTTCCACATATCTGATCTCCCCAGAAAGTGGTGTGTGTGTGTGTGTGTGTGTGTGTGTGTGTGTGTGTGTGTGTGTGTGTGTGTGTGTGTGTGTGTGTGTGTGTGTGTGTGTGTGTGTGTGTGTGTGTGTGTGTGTGTGTGTGTGTGTGTGTGTGTGTGTGTGAGGTGAGATGCAGAGCAGGCTGGGACAGACACTTTAGTTATTTATTTTAGATATTTTTGATTTAAAGTGTTCGCACTGCTAATAATACACATTTGAAATTGTCCTTGGTCATAATGCACACAAAAACAGGAACAAGTCAAAAGCTATGGAGTTAAATAGCCAATAAACTAGGGCTCAGAAATTCACATGCATGTAATATAACTTCACAATAAGAAACATGAGGACAAAGAAACCAGCAGGCATGGAATAAATTAGAATGAAATGCTCATAAACTATGGGTGAGGCAGGACTGGGCAGTGAAAACAGAGGATAAGAGGCTGACGCTTCATTCTGCAGCAACATTTAGGGCCACTGTTTAAAAATAAAACAAGAAAAATCTCTCAGTTAATATCAATATATTTAAGAAAGGCATCTTCCTGCTATTTCTCATTCAACAATCCTTTTTCAAGTTTGTGTGACTCTTTCTTGTACAGCCTTCTCAGTACAACAGAATGCTTTGTTGTCCAGGTGCAAAAATGGATGCGCTGATTCGCTTTTTGGATATGCAGATGATGTGAAGCAGAGTGTTCCTTCAAACGGTTGATTGGTGAGATATTCTGAAAATGGCTGATCATACTCCTTGCCACCAGAAAGGAATGGGAAAGATCATACCGCATGTGGAGGTAACTGACCGAGTGAATTACGGTGGATGTAGAGGAGGTGGCTGGAGAGTACCAGTAGTAGATCATGAGTGCTGTTTTGCTCCAGCTGTGCATTTAGCATGATGTACAGTGGTGATGTAGTGTAACACCACTGCATTCAGTAAACACATTTTTAGAGTGTGATTTGTGCCTCCTTTGCTTTAATGAAATTGTGCATGAACTCAGTGTACAAAGTGATTTGAAAACCAGATAACCCACGTTAGATCAAATCTATCCGAGTGTTAACTGAATGAGTTTCAATGGTGATAAAACCCAGTAAAATAGATTTAGAAATCTATTTAGTTCTTGTTCAGTTCACTCATCAAAAATTTTACTTGTTTTATTTTTCCAAACCTCTAAACCAGGCTTATCCCTACAGTTCTATCCGGACCCTGATGCTTTTCTGATAAATTAGAATAATTAATATACAGCGGTACCTCAGCATACAAATTTGATTTGTTCCGTCTCAGGACTCCAGCTTCCATGTACAGGATACACAGTATAGAAGATAAATAAATGAATTAATCTACAAAGTACTGTGTTCATGTGATTTAGCTAAACAGCTTTGTGGCCATAGAAAATCACTAATATAGCATAAAGACTGGATTTTGCAGCAGTGGGAAAAAGTTCATGCGGTCTGATGAGTCCAGATGTACCCTGTTTTGGAGAGATGTGTGCCCTCGTGATGCCATCATGCATAGTTCCCACTGTACAAGCCTCTGGAGGCAGTGTAATGATCTGAGAGATCCAGTTGGTCATGTCTAGGCTCAGCAATGTTATGTGGTAATAAAAAAGCTGATGTACTTAATGACCAGAGTATCACATCTATGGAGCTTTTCTTCTGTAAATTGGCATGTTCCAGGAATCAAACTGTGAAAGAGTGGGTCTGGGAGCACGCAGAATCACGGCCACACCACATTGTCTGCTGTAATAAAAAACTACAGATCAAATAAAATATTAGTGTGTGTGACTTTTTTGGCCAGGCAGTGTATGAGTATACATTAGTACAGCTGCATGCTATATTTATTCTTTACAGAGTTTAACAAGCTGTTGATAAAGCTAATAATAGAGGCAAATTATGATTCAGGATTTAAAGTGTAACTGTCCCAATTCTACCTCATGCCAATAACTCTTAACCATGCATTGTTCGTTTTTTTGCGTGTACCTTTTTGAGGATACACTGATGTGGTGCTGTGAGTTAATTGTGGGAAAAGTATTTTTGGTGGCTCAGTCGTAGGTTTCTCCCCCGTCATGTGGAAGGTCTGGGTTCAATTCCCACCCAACGTCCAAACCCCTGCTACTGGATGCTGTGCCGGTCCAAAGCTGACACAAAATGGGAGGGCTGTGTCAGAAAGGGCATCTGGTGTTAAACCTGTGCCAAGTTGTGTGTGCGGATCCGCTGTGGCAACCCCTCACTTGGAGCAAACAACAACTTCACAGTTATATATTTTACCTCCTCTGCCCGTTCCTACTGTATATGTTTCAGTATGTTCCTTATCAAAAGCAGGAATTTTTCACTTCTCACATTGTGACCTCCTGAGGTTTTAATTGAATTTGCACAAACACACAAAACCTGAAATGCCAATCCTTACAAATGCACACAACATATAACAGAACACGGTTAATTTTTAAAAAATATTTTATTAAAAGACTGAAAAAAAGTATAAAGAACAATAAAAATACACAGAGAGACAAAGCTAGAGACTGTGGAGCAGAGAAACTCATGAGAAGTGCAATAATTTGGTATAAAACCACTGTTTAAAAATGTGTAAAAATGTTTAAAAAACAATATTAAAAAAAAAAAAAGGAGAATAAGAAGTGGGACAGATTACACACTTTTAACAAAGACTGTAGCAGCATGATTTTTTCATTCAAACCATGAGAACACAGTTTTAACTCTTTAAGTGGTTAAAAAACTCTAAACACGTTTAATCATGTTCATTGTATTACCTTCTCTATCTGTATTACATTTGTAACGAATAGAAATTTCTTAATGAAATCACACTGAAACCATTCTAGTGGACATCTGACGCAGGTGTGTGTGGAAGTAAGCATGTCCCACGTGCAATAAAAACCCACAATCAACAATTGCTTGCATATATTCTATTGTATGAAAAGGCACAGGTTTCCCTTGCTTTCTTTCCACTAATATAGACAACAATGAAACTGTAACGCAGTTAACTGTCAGTCTGTGCAAAAAAAAAAAAAAAACCTGTACAAGAAAAACCCCTCACATAAGGGGCCGAATAAATTAATAACCAAATCAACATAAAAAAAAATAATTTATAAACAAACAAATAAATATAGAACATGTGCTCACTTTCAAGAGCTCTCTGTACAACGACTACTTTTTGCCTTTTGCAAACTTTTAATTCTTTCTGGGCCTTTATTGTCTTTGGCCATGTTCACTTCTGTCATCTTACTACACAAGATACTTATTCCTCAAAATCAAGACATTAGACGTTCTGATATAGTTAACACAAAAATTCAAGTCCAATGTTGACTCGCTACAGGTGTTCACCTCACCCAGGAACTGACTGGGGAAACAGCATCATACTAGAAACCTGACCCAACTATTCTTGCATTTCCTTTTCTCCTTCTTCACATGTTTTTTCCTTCAATCTTTGCATGTGGAATACCAGATTTGACCTTTGACCCTGCCCTTAACCACAGCTATCCACAGTACATACAGAAACCGCGTAATAATTCCTATCTAAACCAGTGTTTTCCAGACGTCTTTTAAACATTTTTTTGCCCTAGTCAAGATCCAAGATTAATGGGAACCAGGTATCGGAGCATTGCCTTAAGCAGAACATCAAAGTCTGAGTTGAGAAAACCAGAGCCAGTTTTTTACACCATTTGCTCCTGTGTGTATACTATTCACACAGTGAAGTGCTATTTTATATTTGCTGATGCTGCATACAGCCATTGACTAGACATCACGTGCTGAACCGGTGTTTGAGGAGGGCCTTTTTTAAAATGTTGTCGTTTTTCTTGTTTGGAGGTTACGAATTATGACCTCCATCTGAGTGCAAAATATAACTATAATATAAAATAAGCTATGCCCAAGCTGTTCTGTACCACTACTGTACATCATCTTCCTTTATAAAATCCCTGTCCTCATAGTGCAGATTTGACCATTTTTGTAAATATTTTCTTATTTCTTAATAATTCCCTTTGCACAACGTTTTCTTCATCCTCAGTCTCATGGCCCGTCTTTTCCTTTTCTTCCTTTTTTAACCCAATTCTTAACAATCCTTTCATAGTTTGTTTGTTGCACTTTATTTTGACAAAAACCTATTAGACTGCCTCCTGTATCCACATCATTATCTCGGACAACTTAATATCACTACATTGACAATATAATTACTCACTGACGATTTAATACCAACTTAATAATAAATATCTGAAAAAAATCCTCAGTTCCATTACTATTCATTTTGAGTAAGGCTAGTAAGGGAAGGTTTAACAATTTTCTTTCACCGTTATTCTTTAAGAAAAGAGTCTCAGTATATAGCCAAGTCAGATACAAATTCACAAACGCCCTGAATTGATCTTTAATAATTTGCTTTTCCAGAATGAAAAATGGCATTCCAGATCAACAACAACAAAAAAACTATATTATTGCATTAAATCATTTGTATTTTACATTGAAAAAAACTTTATACTTCTCACTTAACAGGTATTACATGTTAATTAAGATTCTATAATAATTGGGCTTGTCAAAGGCATATTCTAATATTCAGTAAAAAACACAGAACCTCAGGTGTGATATTACGTTTATACAACAGTTCCACACAAACAATTTATTATTATTGTTCTTATTTAATATTATGTTTATTTATTATTGTGTTTATTTACGTTATTTTGCTTATCATATCCCTCCGTGACTGGCAGAACAGACCAACACTGACTGACGGAGCTGGCGACCGACAATAGGTGTAATTAACATGGGTGAAAGTAGCTTTAAATTCTAACCGGCACTATATAGCCAAAAGGTGATAAAGGAGACAAAAGTTATTAGATGTGTTTTCTTATTAAAAATGCTTCTGTGAATGGTTTTCAAATGTAGGGTTTGGCAGGCTCTTCTCTTTCCAGTACTGCAAACCATACAGAACTACTTTCACATCATGCTGGTGACGACATCGTTTCTACACTAACAGTAACAGCTTATTCAGTGATAGAAAAAATACATTTCCCATTAAATCTAGACTGGTAAAATGTGTTATGCGTCATTTATTAATAAAGTAAATGTGGAATTTCATCGTGGTATAAACAGAATAACACACTCCAGATTATACCGTCATACTTAAATCGCAACACTAACACTAAATAGGATCTATATAGTAATCAATCAGTGTTCACTATATACTGTACTTTGTGTTATTAGCTACATCAGAAGATACACTGAAATATTTTATTTCAACGTATTCAAATGTTGGGCAAGCCTCATGGGTGAGCATCAGATCATATTGGGGAATCAAAACTCCTACGTAACTCTGTCCATCACTTCAGATTCTTGTCTTAACAAGCTTCATGAAAGAACATGAAGGAAACCTTATTTCATACATCTAGAATTTACATTTCATTACATTTTCATTTACATTTCAGGGACAACAAAACATCACAAAAGACAAAAAAAAAGAAAAGAAAATGGCAAATGACACCTTCTAAACCACCTTCTGTTGGGGAAAATTATCCAAAATGGACATTACAGCGACTGCAACCCCAAGACTATCAACCTACAGTATATACAAGAATACTCTTTGTTTGAATGTATTTGCCAGTTGAGTGGAAGTGCTGGGTTAAACACATGATTCTGTGTGTTCATGCAGAAGCAGGAGAAAGGCAAGATGCTTAAAAAAAAATCTTTGATGATTAAATCGGAGTGAGACATTCATTAGATGTCAGGTATGTAAGAGCCAAGACATTAAAACGTTTTGTGCACAGTGATGTTAAAGAGCGATCGAGCTTGTCAGTGTGTTTAAAACCTTCTGCTGCTGTCAGAAAATCCAGTAGGCAAACCGGTGGATTTGAAGGCGGGCGATGTAAGATGTTTTTAAAACTCAAAAACACTAACAGTGCTAGTGTTAATATTCAATAACAGTCTAAACAAAAATATCCTGTATCCTACCATGTGCTTCTTCCTTTTTCATGGTGCCATTGCTTTTGTCCTGATTGAACGGCTAACCATATTTGTCTTAATTTGTGGATTTCTTTTGGGGATTTCCAGTACCTCATGCCAGGATGTGAATCTGCCTGTCAATCAAGCTTCACATTTAGAGAACATCTGAACACAGGCTCTCCATAGAACACAATTTCTTTTTCTGAATCTGGGAGTGTCAACTGGAACTTGTTAGGTAGAAACGTTTCAATACTCATCCAAGTAGCATCCAAGAAAAGATCCTCCTCCTGAAAAGACTTGCTGCATGAACAATGGTCAAGGTGAGAGTAGGAAGGAGTGGCGTTAAGATGTAATGACCAGAAAGCATAAGGTGAGTCCTTAAGTATGGATTTCCTGGTAGAGCTATGAGGAAGTCCTGATCTTCCTAAAGTGCAGCATGAAATATAGGAGACGGCTTGTGCGAGAGGAGCATTTTCTATTTCACATACAGTTGATATCTGTTGAATCTTTTACCCTCTCTCGACCCACCTATCCTCTCTGTCCAAAACTTGTACATTCATTTTTTTTTTCTGAATGACCTGAAGTTGAATTCATATTTCATTTAATGGGTAAATCCTCATTAGAATAATTTACAAATAACTCTTGTCATATCCTGCTTATCCTGCATACATCTTCTGCTTTTAAATTTAACATTACATTCGTTGGAAACGTTGTGCCTTTGTAGTCATTTCCTCCTGTGATTTCCCTTCTGAAAAACGGAAACCCAAATTCCGCAGAAAGGAAAAGCGGATGTATGCATGTCCTGTGTATTTGTAGCTAGGTTCTGTGTATTTTCTTCCTCATGTTCTAATAAACTCTGCTACTGAATTTCTTATTCTAAAGATCATCAAATATTGTGAAAAATTTCATTCACCATGCAGGCTAAATTTTTATGAGGTAACTTAGACAAACTTCTAGAGCCACGTTCCTAAAAAGCATGCACACACCGGCGGGATCAGCTAGTCACACTGCTGCTGATGTTCATGGGCCTCCAATGCTGTTTGCAATTTCGTTCTTTAAAAAAATATGATCAAAGGCTAAGCTGCCTAAATAAAATATTAATTTAAATAAAGAACCATCATTAAAAAAAGAAATCTCTCAAAAGTTTTCCAAACAAGTCTGTGTTTGTTTCTGACTTTGTACTACGCTTGAAAGCTGCTCTGTGACCAGAGGAGACGGACTCTGCCTCTCTGTCGGAGTCACCAGAGTCACCGGCTGGATTTGGTAAGTCATTGTGTCAGAGCAGGGCGTAGTTGAGGATATGGAGTTGTCCTGCGTTGCTGGACTGCCCCTGCTGGCCGGTGGAGGTGGTGTAAGTAAAAAGTGGTCATTTTTGATGTCTTTGGTTCCACCTTCTCTCTCACTGAGAAGGGGATGAGACTTGAGTGGAGAAAGGATTGGGGGGACGTGGACCCATGTCAGGCCAGGCTCGGCACCACAAAGGCCTCTGGGAGCTGACTTTTGCTCACTGCTCCAGTCGGATCGGTCTACATGGGATGCGGGCACAGAGCTAACAGGCAAACCTTGCCTTTGTTCTTCTTTCTGCTGACCTTTTATGTGGAAGCACTTACATGCAACAGGAGTGGAAGCAGGAGAAGCGTCTGTGTCTGACCAGCTCAGTCTTCGCTTCTAATTAGAGACAGACCAAGACAGAGAAATTGACAAAAATTAGTAAACAAAATGCTTCAAGACATCATCAGCATTCTTTAAATTGCTGTTTGTCTTTTCCTTGTTAATCAAAGACATCTTCAGTAACTTACTAAAGGTACATCACAGCTTTGGTTTAGTTAGAGATAAGAGGACGGCTGATTTTGGCCACGCTGACCTTAACCGGAATGTGCAGTTGGTCTTTCTGCTTGTGTGGAGGTGTGCTGCTGCTGGACGGGTCCTGTCCTAGGTGTTGAGACACACTTGTGACTGTGGCCTGAATGCTTACTTGAGGGAACCAAAGCTTTAGCATCATCTCCACCTGCAGCAGAGTCGGCAAATACTTCACCCTTTAAAGGAAAGAAACAGTGAATCCATAGAGTTCAACAACATGTGCAGCAACAATTTTTGCCTCAATTATTATTGTGTTATTGTATAACAGCTTGTCACTGGGGTGTTTCGTATACGTGGAAGGGAAATTTTACATTGTTTGAATCCTAGTGAAAACAGTTTTTCCATGACAGTGCAGTTTTGTCGATGCCCAATTCCTCCATCGCCTCCAATGACCTTTCACCGTCATATTGTTTTGCTAACGCTTCGGGCTATTACTAGAAACATTAAGCTTTTTGTTGAAGTTTTACAAAAATTCCGACCATAAATTAGCTCTGGATATATGCTTCACACAGGTAAAATTGAGTTTGCATGTTGGTGGACACAATCTATTTATGCCTAATTGTCCAATGTACAATACATGGTACCCTTTGTTTAACATACTCAATATTGAACTCCTATGAAATACCATTTTTCATAACTCTTGCTCTGAAATTAGCTTTGTTTTTCTTCAACCGCTTTCATGCTGCCTTCAAGCTGTTTTGGGTCATTGGCTTTTTCTGTTATGCTAATGCACATGTCCAGGACTCTGCTAGCCCTTTCAACATATGTACAGCTTATGTTGGTAATGGTAATTTACCCGATGTGTGGCTTCTGCAGCACTCCAACAATCCTCTGGATTCGGTCCATGGCCACACTCTGCTGGAAACTGCTTAGGCCTGTCAAATAAACACACAAGTGATAGGACGTCAGCCACAAATAATAATAGTCAATGTTAAAACATGTCTGCTATACTGAAACAATCACGTGTTTAAAATCACAAGAGATGAAGAGATGCAACATCCCATTCCAGATTCAGTCCCCCGTTGCACTTAGCCTTATCTCAAATATTTTAAAAGGGCTTTCCATGTTCTGTGCAAAAAAAATGCATTCCAAAGTTTAGCTAAGACTCGTATGAAGCTTCTGCAGGCCCACTGAGTTACAGGTTATTTAGTACATGTTAGATACGGCTAATTGAAACTAGTCGTATGATTAACTGGAACTATCCATACAACTGCTTCCAGAGAAATTTTTTTTTTTAACTGAGTGGAGAGGCACAGAACCCAAGTTACTTGAAGTCCCATGTAAAGTTGTTATATTCTGTTACGGTTTGGAGTGTCATGTCACCTGCTGGTGTTGGTCCACTGTGTTTTGTCAAGTTTGCAGTGAATGTGGGTGAAAGGAACTTCCCTGGAAAAAACTCCACCATTCAGAACACTCTGTAAAGTCACCAGCGCTGACGTCACTTCCTCCGCATTATTGATAATAATAATAATAATTGATTAAGAATGTACTGACATTTATTTATTACAGATTATTAGCCAATATAATATTACAGATTTATTGCTTTAATTAAAGTTTAAATTACTGTGTGTCATATTAATATGATTTAGTCATCGATAATAATACACTCTAAAAAATGCTGGGTTGTTTCTGTAAACACATTGTTGGGTTGTTCATGCTGGGTCAAAGTTCTGGGTTATTTCGGGTACTTTAAACACATTGTTGGGTTGGGTAATGGGGAGGGGGTCACGAGGCCTCTTAATGCTGGCAGGATTTTATGGTAAGTTAATATAATTTTTTAGCTATATTTTAAATGTTGTAGTTTCATTTTTCATTTTTATTCGCTTTTCCACCTTTTTAGTCGCACTTTGATATGGGGGTGAGGGGAGGTCATGTTTTTATAGTCTGTCCCAACAGTCGGCTATAGTGTATTTTATATTATACTGTATAAAAAAAAAAAAAAGAAAAGTAAATTTACTAAATGTAATATTAAATGTAATTTTAGGTAAATTACTAGTTATCTTCACTAATGTGTGTAATATTTAATAGGAATATAGGTCAGAGGAAGCTGTTGGGATATGTTTAATGACAGTCTTAATATGTCTTCTGTTTCTGTCTGTTAAAAAAACAAACAAAAAAAATGGTTGTGTATTTTGACCCAGCAGTTGGTTTATTCTTTGTGGAACTTTCTGGATTCTTCTGACTGGATCATGCTCAGAGCACTCAGTATTTTATGGTAAGTTAATGTACATTTTTACTTTTTTTTTTTTGTAAGTTGTGGTAGGAGCAATCATATTTTATTGTTTAAAAGAAATGCTTTGATATGGTGGTGTGGGGTTAATATATATTTTTCTTTCTGTTTTTATTATTCAATAAGTTAGAATGCATCACCGTTTAAAATGTGCTTTTTCTACATCCTTATGAAATATTTACTGCAAGTTGTAAATTCATCACTTAAATATCACATTCATCTAGGCTTTGTTTGAAAAGGGGTGAACGTTTCGTATTAAATCCAGATGGATTTAAGACGTATCCTGTTAGCCCTCACATGTTAAATAGTGAGGTAAATTAGTCAAAAATGTACATTAAATTCATGTTCACATTATGTATTTTTGAGTATTGACAAGAGAAAAAACTTTTGCATTAAAAATGCACACATGGCTGTACGTCCTTAACAAAAATGCTTGACATAAATGTTAGTTATATTGCAACACTAAGTGATGGTGTGTAATCCACAGGTGGACCAGCAAGATGGGAATGTTATCTGCAAAATAAATATGGAGATGACAGGAGCATAGTTTCATGTTTTGTGCCTTGGTAATGAGACAAGAGGGACCCGAAAGACATTTTCCATTGTTGGAGGCAACGCTATTGATACAGGCAGGCTCTTTGGTGAAGGCCGTTGATGTTTGTTTTAATTATTTTTTTTTATCTTTGATGTTAAATACACAAAGCAGTGTCTTCTCACCTGCGAGTTTCTCCAGCACACTATAGATCAGATTGATGGACATGAGTACTCATCTGTTAAATTTTTTGAGGACAACAGTTTTTTCACCCCACATTTAATTAATAATATTTTTTAAAGTTGTATCGTTTTTGTTTTTAATGTCATTTTTAAGGTAATTAAATAGTAATAGTTAAATAACTAATAGTTAAGTATTAAAGTATAAATTTATGTATAAATATTAAGATGGGGAATATTTGTGTCATGTGGGCGATACAGTATAAGAATGGTATTAAAATTTCTATATAAAAAGTGTTTAAATTGTATTAAATGCAAAATTGTTTGTACAGTATGTTACATTGATGTAATATTTAACAAATGATCACCTTGGGATTATATGCTTTTGTCTGACATTGTCAAAATTGAGTTATTCACATTTTCTTCTTCTGTGACAATCTATTTACATTATGTGAAGTTGTGTACATTTTGCATCTTTTTTGAAAAAAAAAAAAATCAAAAATCAAATGGAATGCATCAACTCAGCAAGAGTGTTAATTTAACCCACTGGTTGGGTCAGATAAACAACACAGAATTCTGGGTTAAATGGTACAACCCAGCACTTGGGTCAAAACAACCCAAAGCATGTTCTGTCCAATAGTGACCCAGCAGCTGGGTTATGGTTGGGTTGTTTTTTTAACCCAGCAGTTTTTAGAATGTAATAATAATAAGAATTTTTTTTCGAGCTCCATTTTTTTGGTTGACTGCCGACTGCACGCTCCAGTACACGTTATAAAACGATGACATCACACGGACACAAACGGCATTTTTGGTTTGCTGCAGGTGGATCATTTGAGTTTTGCCTTTTATTTTACGAGGGTATAAATAATACTGTGGGTCCAAATAGGATACCCCATTTGCTTTCCGGGTCAGCCTGATCCATTCTAATGCCCTACTTCTGGTTGGGGTTCTTCTCACTTGGAGAACACTCATGGTTGTTGAGAACAGTCCCAAATGGTCTGCTTATACAGTAGATACATACAGTACAGAAGGACTGCTTAAGACAGTTCCACTGAGAAAACATGAAGATGGTTTGGACTGCAATTGATAAACAGCATTGCTGTGATGGCTTTTGACTGCAGTTGCTCTGATTTCCTGTGATACTGTATATATGGCAGTAACCATATAGCTCACAGTAACAGAATGGGTTTATTTATGGTCGTGCTGTCCGGTATGACCCAAATAAGGATGACTCCGCTCAAGGAACTTTCTTCCTCCTGTCATCTCAGGGAGTTTTTCCCTGCCACCAATTAGAGTCAAACTAATAAAGATATACATTTATAAATAAACTAATTTATATTTATTTACACACATTACAATTTTAAATATATATTCAGAATTCTGATTCTTGTAAATCTGCATGATAAATAAAATTGAAATTAACTGCCACCCTATTTAGAGTGTACCCCGCCTCGTGACCCGAATCTCCTGGGATAGACTCCAGGGCCCCGCGACCCTGCATCCTGTATACAGGATAAAGCGGTATAGATGATGAATGAGTGAGAATGAGTGAAATAAATTGGATTTAATTATTGACTAGTTTACAGCACCCGATGTATTGTACATGCTCTTAACAAGCAAAGTTACAATGTTGTACGCAAAAATGTTTTATAAAAACAACTCAATAAAATCAAACAGATTGAAATCCAATTTTCTGTTGATCGGTTCAATAATTACTAACTATAAAGTCTAACAGCCATAAAATTACTACTATATGTAGAATTAGTATATTTCTATTACTAGTATATAATTATTACTATAGTAGAATTCTGTTATATGTAGAATTATCATAAGCTACTGATTCTAATCAATATTTTTTTTTCTTGCACATTAACCTGGGGCTGGGTCCAGAAAGATGTAAGCACGGGAAATTCTCTCTACTAACTCACACTCAATCACACACAGTGGCCATGATAATTACAGCCCTCAAGCATAACCCGAGGCTGTGCTGATCAACATGTGAATGACAAACATATTCATCACCTGACTATTAATTAAGTAAATTATTAAATAGACTTTTTAAATACATGTGGCTCATCTACGGTTTTCATTGCATTGATGTGGTCTAAAAAAATTTGAATTTAAAGCAGAATGACTGATGCTTACAGAGGATTTCTTGAAGATGGAACACTCATAGCAGCCATGTGTATGGGTTAAAGCTGGGTAAATCAAAAATTCATTAACTGGCCCAACAAGTAATTACTGTATGATGCTTGTCCCAGAAGTCCAATTAACTAGGCTACTAACGTGTTTCAACTCAAAAGTGGGACGATCTAATTAAGTGCATAAATATGGACTTTAGAAAATAAGCTAGTACTTGAATCCTCATGAAAGGGGACTTCAGACAGTTTTAATCCTCGTCCTGATGACGTCTCTGGAGATACTGTGGCATATAATGCCTGTAAAAGCTGAAATTTCCCTGATTGAATTTTTGAATTTTAAAATATCGCAATAAACAAAGTAAATCACAGAGAACCGGCAGCCAAAAGAAAAAATAAAAAATTAGCATTTTCACTAGTTCAGGTTTAAGGAGAGTAGTGAGGGATGTGATATAAACAGCTGTGCAGTCAGGAACTTCTGCATTCACACAAAATCAATAAATAACTTAATACATATTTCATACATTTTCAGTTTACTGAGACAAAAAAATTAAGCACCCAGAAGAGAGTATGTGGGGAAGAGGACAAAGATCAATGATTTGTCTTTAAATATAATTTTTTTTGTTGTTGAAAATAATCCTTTTTACATATTTATTTCAAGAAATGAATGTTTAAGACAAGCAAAATTATTTTGCAAGAGAATAAGAAATGTACCCTTAAAAGATAAGTACAATAATCTTAAATTTAGCTTGTTGTAGTCAAGTGTCTAAAGAAAGCTATAAGCACTCTTTCCGTTGACTGATGCACGTCTAAAATTTAGTCCGTTGGTTAGCTATTGGTTCTTGTAAGAGTTGTATCTGTTCATTATTTTGTAACACTCTTTGGTTGGAAAAGCGTTAGCAACTATTAATCTGCATACAAACAGCACTCATTACATTTCTCCAAAGTGCTGAAATTTTACGTCAGGAATGTGCTAAACTTTACACATGCTCACAAATCACCTTTGTCAAATCGTCCTTTCTTGAGGCCGTTCAGAAGTTCAAGAAGGGGCCGGATGAAACCACGAAGCTCCAAACACTAACAGAGAGAAAGAGACCAATCGAGTGAGTGAGAGACGGAGACAGAGAGACAGAATGAATTACAGGCGACATCAAAACATCCTGTTAGCTGTAAATTACACATACACATCGAATGTTTGTACACCCCTTCTAATTTCATGGTCTTTCTTGGCTTTTATTTCTTTCTGCCTGTAAAAAAATGCTGAAGGCGTACAAAATATGTAATAATCTTCTTAGAACAGTTCATATTGAGACACGTCTCCTACTTATGCGCTGTACATCCTTCATAATCTGAGGTGCTGTTTGTTAATTGGTGATTTCTGAGGCTGGTAACCCTAAATGAACGTCTCCTCTGCAGCAGATGTAAGTTTTGGTCTTGTGTCCCTGGGAAGGTCTTCATGAGAGACAGTTTCATCATGGAGCTTGATGGGTTTTGCAAATGACAATACTGTTCTTGTAATTACCTTGCTCTTAATGAACCAATTCCATGTTTTATTTTGAAACACTGAGTCAGTAGCAGGTGTGTCCAAACCTTTGACTGGTACTTCTATACACAGATATTTAGTTATCATCACGTTTCAGGTCTATAGGACTTACATTCTGGTAGCATAATTGCAAAAAATAAAAAGTTGCTGAGATCAAGTTCATCAATACACCTCCATCAGTACCATATAAACTAGCTCCAGTTAGGCAAGAATGCAGCAGCATGACTCCTTACTATTGCTTTGTGAGGCACTGAACACCACAGTACCTAATCAGTCTTCTATAATCCTCCATGCCTGCTTTAATCAGAGGTCGCCCTCCTGCCTGTGGTACCTTCTGGCTCTTCCTTTTAGCTACACTTTCGTAGCTTGTCTTGCCATAATCCGTCTTGCATCTTGTTGCCTCATGAGATGATGGTGACCCTGACTCCTTCAGTCTCTAGATAAACCTAGATAACCTGATAAACCTGATGCTGTGCTTCTGCCTGGAGGATTGTTCAACTGAGAATCACTCACTTCTGCTACAGATATTTGGACCAAGAATTGTTGCGGGACTGACCTGGATCACACCGCATAAAAATTATGAAGACTCCAGTGGACGCTTTTAAATGGATAGCCTAAAGATTTCACTTTATACAGGAAACTATGTACAGTCGTGGCCAAAAGTTTTGAGAATGACACAAATATTAGTTTTCACAAAGTTTGCTGCTAAACTGCTTTTAGTTCTTTGTTTCAGTTGTTTCTGTGATGTACTGAAATATAATTACAAGCACTTCATACGTTTCAAAGGCTTTTATCGACAATTACATGACATTTATGCAAAGAGTCAGTATTTGCAGTGTTGGAACTTCTGTTTCAGGACCTCTGCAATTCGACTGGGCTGCTCTCAATCAACTTCTGGGCCAAATCCTGACTGATAGCAACCCATTCTTTCATAATTACTTCTTGGAGTTTGTGGATTAATTAGTGGGTTTTTGTTTGTGGAAGAATTAGTGGGTTTTTGTTTGTCCACCCGCCTCTTGAGGATTGACCACAAGTTTTCACAAGTTGGGATTAAGATCTGGGGAGTTTCCAGGCCATGGACCCAAAATTTCAACGTTTTGGTCCCCGAGCCACTTAGTTCTCACTTTTGCCTTATGGCACGGTGCTCCATCGTGCTGGAAAATGCATTGTTCTTCACCAAACTGTTGTTGAATTGTTGGAAGAAGTTGCTGTTGGAGGGTGTTTTGGTACCATTCTTTATTCATGGCTGTGTTTTTGGGCAAAACTGTGAGTGAGCCCTCTCCCTTGTATGAGAAGCAACCCCACACATAAATGGTCTTAGGATGCTTTACTGTTGGCATGACACAGGACTGATGGTAGCGTCACCTTCTCTTCTCCGGACAAGCCTTTTTCCAGATGCCCCAAACAATCGGAGAATATGACTTTGCCCCAGTCCTCAGCAGTCCATTTGCCATACTTTTTGCAGAAGATCAATCTGTCCCTGATGTTTTTTTTTGGAGAGAAGTGGCTTCATTGCTGCCCTTCTTGACACCAGGCCATCTTCCAAAAGTCTTGGCCTCACTGTGCGTGCAGATGCGCTCACACCTGCCTGCTGCCATTCCTGAGCAGCTCTGCACTGGTGGCACTCCGATCTCGCAGCTGAATCCTCTTTAGGAGACGATCCTGGCGCTTGCTGGACTTTCCTGGACGCCCTGAAGCCTTCTTAACAAGAATTGAACCTCTTTCCTTGAAGTTCTTGATGATCCTATAAATTGGTGATTTAGGTGCAGTCTTAGTAGCCACAATATCCTTGCCTGTCCATTCCTGTCCTGAGGAGGAGGATGAGGACAAGTCTGATCGACCGTGATCTCCATTGACTTCTGACCTCTCATCCCCTGACAGGAAGACTTCAGAGCCATTTGTATGCAACGCAATGATGGCTGCACGCGTTTCTTTGCAGGTCACCATGGTTAACAATGAAAGAACAATGATTACAAGCATCACCCTCCTTTTAACATGTCAAGTCTGCCATTCTAACCCAATCAGCCTGACATAATGATCTCAAGCCTTGTGCTCGTCAACATTCTCACCTGAGTTAACAAGACGATTACTGAAATGATCTCAGCAGGTCCTTTAATGACAGCAACGAAATGCAGTGGAAAGTTTTTTTCGGGATTAAGTTAATTTTCATGGCAAAGAAGGACTATGCAATTCATCTGATCACTCTTCATAACATTCTGGAGTAGATGCAAATTGCTATTAAAAAACTTAAGCAGCAACTTTTCCAATTTGCAATATTTATGTAATTCTCAAAACCTTTGGCCACGACTGTACTATACTATACACTGGAAACCATGTCCATGAACCCGCTTCCTATTCTTTATCCAGTAGATAGCTTCACCAGGATATTATTGATTCACAGCTATGAAGTAACAAAATGAAGAAACCTAAAAACAACAACAAGACCCTAATGCTCATATGGAAGTCTAGTACTGGAAGTACTGATATCATGTGTGTTACACTTTCTCCTGCCATGGGCTCCCTTTTGAGTTTAGTTTGATTCACCTCTGGTGTTTTTATTAAGGATCTACAGTGAATGTATATAGAGATTTCTGTGCAGATGTCTTGTATTAGTAAAAAAAATACTTGAATTAATATGAATGTGAATACATTATGTAAATAAAATTAGACGTCCTCACTTTTTGAGCGAACAGCAGGTCTCCCTGCGTGCCTCCAGCAGTCTCGTTCTCCTTCTCTCGCTCGCTCTCTGAGCTGCTCCATTCCTGTCCTGAGGAGGAGGATGAGGACAAGCCTGATCGACCGTGATCTCCAGTGACTTCTGACCGCTCATCCCCTGACAGGAAGCCTTCAGAGTCTTCGGCACCAAAGTTGAGACAATTGGGTGACACCTGAGTGGATGTACTTTCTACTGACTGCATGTCTAAGGGGCAGACAGACAGGCAGGTGGAGAGATGAAAAGAAGAAACAGAAAAGGCGATGAGAGAAAAAATATTATAATTACAATAATCTTCATTTTAACACTTCAGGTCATTAAGTAGATATATAAAAAATATAACAAAAAACAATAACAACAAAAAAATTCTCGTACAACTAAATAAACTAAAACTATTTAATAATTGTGTAAAGATTAATTGTCAGCATCAGTTCAAATGGAGTACATCACCTTGGCTGAACCTCCCAGGCCAATGAAAGGGAAATGGAACTGTATGTGTGTGTGTGTGTGTGTGTGTGTACGTGTAAAATAGACCCTTCTAGGGCATGTGCGTAAACACACACACGCACAGGCTAACTGTCTGCCCCATCCCCCATCCCCCCCATCCAGATTTGCACTCGCTTCGTTTCCTCATACACCCAAACTACACTTCTCTATCTGTGAATCTGCAAGCACATGTGACTCCAGAACAAGACCCAGCTCGAGCAGTGCCAGTGGAATGCCTGCTTCTAGCCTCCACCAACATGAAAGAGCACACATGATGTGGAACAGATAAGTAACCAAATTGGAGATCGTTTGGAGACCCAGACGGACATGTTTATATAAGTTTTGTGGGGATGGGTGCAAAATTTAGGGTGATATGACCACTTGGTCCCAAATCAGAAAAACAGGATTTTAGGTAAGATCGGTCGGGTCCTTTGGTCGGGTTTCATTAGCCATTGGGTCGCTTCATGAGCCAGTCCCTCCACCTGTACGACCTGCATTAATTGACACAATTTGTGTGCTCATGAAAATAATGGCATACTACTCCTGTAGACTGCCTCCTTAAATTTGCCTCCATGTAATGAGTCACATCGAAAGTAAATGAGGAAGCGAGAGGGGAGGAATGATCCACATGACTGGCCTGAATAATAAATTAATAGCGTTTTGTGTTGTGACTGATGAGTGTGACTGATATAGCAATATAGTGATATTGGACTGTTGTCAAGTAAATAAATGAACATGTGAATGCGGCGTGATCTAAACACAGGGAAATACATGCAAATAAATCAACATCACTCAGAATTGAAACTGCAGGTATACATTAATAAAATTTTTAATTATTATTATTATTATTATTATTATTTGTGCAACTCTAATATGCAGTTTAATTAGCCTGTACATAAACTGATTTTGCTTTCAGACCTCCTGGCTGCCCTATACAGTACCTCTCAGAAAACTCTCCATCAGCACTACACTAAGGGTCTTTTTCAACATGACATCTTCACTAGCCGCTGATGGTCCACTATGACAGGCTCAGAAAGCCTTCCACTTTCTTGCACTTGCATCTATGACTGGAGACATGAACCCTCGGTAATTCAGACACAACACATCTTGAGCACATCAGTACAGAAAAAAAAAAAAACTTTTAGAGGCAGAATTTCCTGCAAGCTAAGCTTCAAACAAAGTTGTTGTTATTGACATTTCCTGGTGTTCACAGAGGTTTGATAACATTTCACAGATCTAGAAAGCTGTTCCTCTCAATTATCTCCATCAATCCAAACATAAGAACAGAGATCCATAAGAAGCATTAAGGAGCAGGCACTCTTTTTCACCCCAAGACAATGCATTACTGATCTAAAGGTTATGGGTTCAAATCCCAGCCGAAACCGTTGTGCCCCTGAGGCCCTGCAAAGCAGTCGACCTAAAACTGCTCAGATGTATGTAGGGGAGTCAAAAATGATCTGCACTTGGGTTATATTATAAACCTCTGTTGGCCACACTGTCCTAGTCCTTCCCGTTCAAGGCTACCGACTCCCCAGTCACTGCAGTACAGTGTGTTATAATGTTTAGTTTGTAACTGCAGCGCGATCGAAAAATAGACGGCCCACTTGCGATTTGCACAAAAGAAGAGCAGCGTGCAGCAATTCGTTTTATTTTTTGTGGTCTGACGGTGTGCCTGTTGCTGAAACAACTCACAGAAAAGCATAAACAGAAGCATTTGGATACCTGCAAACAAGATCTGGACCGATACTCTAAGAAAGGTGAAAGTTTCTTAAAGAGAATCATTACTGGTGGAGGAAACGGATCCATCACCACGAGAGTAACCTGCAGAGTATGGAGCGGAAGCATCCTCAATCGTCTCAATGATATGCTTATTGAAGAGCTAAAGCATATATTTCGGATTAAACGGAGAAAACTGCCAAGTGCGATGTGATGTGATCTTGCATTATGATGCACGACCGAATGTTTCTGCCCACACTGTTAACATTCTGCGAAAACTTTGCTTTGAGGTGTTAAAGCATCCTCACTATAATCCTGATCTCGCTCCATCAGACTTTCACCGGTTTGGTTCCCTGAAAGCAGCCCTACAAGGAGACGATTCACTTCTGATTAAGAATTGAAGACAGCAGTGCATTCGTGGCTCGCAGCTCAGCCTAAAACATTTTTAACGAGGGAATACAAAAGCTTGTTTACAGATGGAAAGTTTATTAAAAATCAAAGAAATTTAAAAATTACAAAACAAAAAAAATATATGTATTCTAAAGGTTAATTAAAATATATTCTACAGCCATTGTGTGGATAATTTTTTACATAATGACATAAATGTAAGTTTCTGTGCATATGTGTGTGTCTTCCAAATGCTGTACATGTAAGGCTGAACACTGCAAACCAATATCTGATACAATCAAGAGCTTTGTGTTCTCACAAAGTTGCCCTTTCTCAATTAAATGAAGCCTTGTATATAAAAAGCATGACATAGGGCTGTTTAAACTCCATAGTGAGAGAGACCAACACTCTAGAATAAAAGTTTTGATACCAGGACCTATATTGTGTGTGGATATAAGGCCAACTATATCTAGAGCTTTCCATGGAAATCTTGCACTAAACTGCACACAATTTCCAGTGAAATGACATTCCACATTCCCAAAGCCAGTTTTCACTGCAAGGGCCCGGTCCATCTAAAGCTGTCAATCACATGCTTACTGGCATTTCACCAGACCCCCTACCTTCACTGTGCATGTAGTTAGTCCCTAATATGGCTCTATGTTGCCATTTTGAGCTTATCCAGACCTACTTACAGAGGTGGCTCCAGTGGTAGGTCTAGGGTCACTCCCATCCAAAAGTGATGATATGATGAGAATTCATAGATAATTCATTTGAATAAAGGAGTATTCACCAGTTTCCAGTCAATTGTAATATTGAGTTATTTAAGTAGTTGAGTGCAGTAAAACAGGCTAGAAAGAGGTCTATAAATGTGTAGTTATAGTCTCTTGTAGTTTTTTTACATTTATATTTGCATGTGTCTAGATGTTCCAGTATCTGAAAAGATCATCTGTCACCAATGCACGCAAGTTGATGCATTTAATTACAATCATGACACTGTCAGCCTCATCCAAGGTGTGTGATGCAACAGGCAGTGGAACTTTGAAGACAAACATTCAACATGACACTTGTCGTTAACAATTAAAGTATTCTTTAGTCTTCTTTACTTATTGAAACTACATGACCACAAGGAATTTAAGAATAAAAAAATAAATAAAAGTGACACGAAGTCTGTTTGGGTTAATTATTTGTCTTTTCATATGACTTCTTAGCATGAAATTTGCTTGTTTTCTCTAAGGATGCAAGTCTCAATCACTGGAGGGATTCCCAGACATACTGTATACAAGAATACAGTTAAATACAATGCAGTTAAATACAAATAGAAATCACTTACTCCTATCTCAAACAGAATCAAGTCACAAGGTACAGAGTGCCGGTACGGATTTTGCACATTTGCTCACGCACTACAAACAATTTGGAAATGCCAATTAGCCTACCCTGTATGCATTTGTACTGTGGAAGGAAACTGGAGTACCTGGGGAAACCCATCCAGCATAGAACAATGGAAACATGCAAACTGCATGTACACAGACCTGAGGAAAGAATCAAACCCGACCGCTTTGCCATGGTGCTAACCACTACGCCACACTTAGACATAGAAATACAGTATATGCCAACAGACACAAAAGTTCGTAGACTGTGACAGAATGCCAACTCAGTTCAACTCACAGTTCATGTCACAGTAACATGAAATACAAATGTGCCATCCTCTCCTGATAGAACGCAACACAGTGCTGTAATCACTATAGGATATTACATTAATACCTATCAAGGTAACATACAGGAGGCTGTTTGGTGGCTTAGTGGTTAGCAGTAGAACCTTTTACCTCGAGGATCCAGAGTCAGATGTTCTCCCTGTTCTTGGTGGGTTTCCTCCAGGTGCTTCAGTGTGTGTGTGTGTGTGTGTCTGTGCGTGTGCCCTGCGATAGATTGGCAACCCACTCAGGGTGTACCCCGCCTCGTAGTCTCCTGAGATAGACTCCAGGGTCCCCGTGACCCTGTATACAGGATACAGCGGTATAGGTAATGATGGAGAAGTCAGAGACGTACAGGAATGAGAGACACGTTGCACTGGAACCCAAACAGAACGGATCCCAGGAACACAAAATCTCAGAAGGATTCCCGGGAGAGGAGGAAGAAAAGTAAAAGCACTGCGGATTCAATAGAGCAGGAAAAACAAACAAGCAAACAAACAGTCTGGTCCATGCGGACACTGATTCTAGATCAGTGATGTGCGCATTAAATGAAGTCACTGAAGCAGGAAGGGATCTGTTACTACAGGACTGTTTACCTCTCTGCCACTCGTTTCTGTCCTGTATTCCTTCCAGGAGTAAACACACTGCAGTATTCTCACCTCACACACCGATCGCAAGTCCTGCGGCTCAGACAGGAGTGTGTCCGCTCGGCGGGAGTGTGTCCTGACTCGTGTCTCGTCTGCGCTTCTCTCCTCACTCACTCCCTCTCTCCTCTTCTCTCTCAACGTCAGCATGCGCTCGGATACACGTGCCGGATTTAGTCCCCGCTGCACGCAGCCAATCATTGCGTGCTCTCCGGATGCTCCTCCTCCCACTGCTGGAGCCGCGAGCCAGTAATCTAACAGCCACTGATTGGCCGGTGTGCACAGCACCACGTTTTGAGCACGCCCACACGTGTTTGACGTGTGCTTTAGTATCACACTCCTGGCCTGAATCTGTAATTAGTGTGAACATCTAACGTTTTTACTTTAGACTCTTTTGGGATTCACACACTGATCACTGGAGGATGTGTGCTAATAAATTAAACACACAGGTTTTAATTCCCTAACACTTATAACCACATTTTATGCCAGAAAACCATTTTCTAAGGTTATGTGTATAAAGAGCTGACCAGATAGATGGATAAATTGTCACATGTTGATCTGACACTCTAGTACTTTGTACAGCAGAGTAGTGGTGTCGCCTTGCACCTCCAGCAGGTGTGTACTGACTCCTATTTAACATGATTGCTTAACTCTGACCACAACCACATCCCTAGTTATAATAGGCAAACTTAGGCAACCACATTGTTATTATTATTTTACTCCCCTAAAAGATTTTGGTTTGTTTTTCAATTGAGCTGTACAGGTTATAGGCCACATTAAAATGTGGAAAAAGTTGAAATAATTTATCTTGATCTAATTTTTTTTCACCTCACAGAAACCTGCCATTGTAACAGGGGTGTGTAGACTTTTTATACCCACTGTACCTAGATGTTCCTGTTTCATAAAATATCCATGCACAGATGCATTTATGTACAATCATGGTACTGTCAGACATGCCTCATCTAAAGGTGTGTGATGCAGCAGGTAGTAGAACTTGAATGAGTCAAAGGCCTACATTAAAAATGGTATTTGTTATATGAAAGTAATTTCTTCTTTAGATGTTGAAACTACTTTGATCACAAGGAATCTATTAATAAACTGCTAATAGGAATAAACTACTACTAGTGATAATGTGCTAAGACACAAAATTCGCTTGGTCTAATGATTTGTTTACACCAGTCATGAGTGTATGGCAGAGAAGTGGTGTCTCCTTGCACCTTTAGGGTCATTGTTTGATCCTCGCCAGAATGGAGTTCACATGTTCTCCCTGTGCTTGGTGGATTTTCTCTGAATACTATGGTTCTCTCTCACCATCGAAAGACCTGTAGATTAGGCTAATTGGTGTTCTGAAATTGCCCATAGTGTGTGAGTGAGTGTGTGCCCTGTGATGGTTTGGCACCCTGTCCAGGGTGTACCCTGCCTCTTGCCCCTGTCTCCTGGGATAGGCTCCTGGCCCCCCGCAACCCTGAATACAGGATAAAGCGATATAGATGGAGTACCTGATGTGATGTGGATGGACCAAAATACCAACAAAAAAAAAGGCACTTTGTACTGTCATTCTCAGTGGTTTGATTGGCAGTAAACAACTTGCATAAGCTTACATTGCAATGTTGACAAATGATATCAGAATCAGGAAGTGAATTGATATATCAGTTAAAATGTAAATTAATAGGAGAACAAAAGTCAGTTGTGGAGTCCACGCGTTTGTCTCAAATAACATACTCATATATTATACTAGACAATGTTTAAGAGAAAAGGAAAAACAATAAATTAATCACTTGGGGATATTAACAATAACATGTTTTCTATGATTTCTTTAAAATGTTATGTTTTCACACATTCAATGCTTTTACTATTACAAACTGCACTTTTACATACAAAACAGTAATAATTTCAAATCTTGTGTGTGTATAACACCTTATCACGTAGCAATACATCTCCTGGTACATTGCTACCTTCTCTAACGAAAGCTTCATTCGAAATAGATTTAATAAATAAAATAAAAGATCTCACAACTACTAAACAAGTGAGCACCAATTATATAAAAAAAAATGGAAATCAGAAAAATTCTAATTGGTGATAGCTGCCAGTCATTTTATACAATGCACCAAACCAATGCACACACACATTTCATTCTAATTTATTCCATGCCTGCTGGTACACACACACACACACACACACACACACACACACACACACACACACACACACACACACCGTCTGTACATCTTTACCAATTATACAGTGCAGTAAGGGGCCCCCAGGAGACTTAGGGCTCAATCCCACACACATATACACACAAACACACACTCACATTCACTCACTACCAAATGCCACTTATCCTAATCTGCATGTCTTTGGACTGTAGAAGAAACCAGAGCACCGTGAGGAACCCTACATGGAGAACATGCAAACTCCATTCACACAAACCTGAAGCGGGAATCAAACCATGAACCCTAGAGGACATGTGCACACACACATACACACACATTTAAAAAATGCTCATTGTCTTTGCAGGCTATTTACTTGATATTACTCTATCCAGCTTGATTCACGTGACTCCTTTCTAATCATACACTTTATTTATACTCCAAATAGCTAAATTGCTAAACTTCTAAATTGACACATACAATCCCCAAATGTATAGGAATAAAATAATACAAAAAAATCGAATCCTTGCCGATATAACAATAATAATGGAAGAGGATTATCTCCAATCTGGCAACATTGCATTTATCGTTACACGTGTACTCGAGCTGCAGCCCCAGAGATTTGTGAATGAACCCTGTAACCACGCCCACTACCATCCAGCTAGGCGAATGGCTACTATGGACAGAGCCGTTGCCACGCCTCCCATGCGCAAACGCGGAGACGTTCCTGTTAGGGCAGGTGTTATGCAACGACCCGCACGTTTAAACGGGCTGTATACATCGTGCGACCCAAAAGCAAGGCGTGACTGCGAGGGTACAGAGTAAACAAACAGTCATGTAGGAAACTGAAACACTTACCGTCCTTGTATCTAGCTCACACCATTAGCACGCTGTTAATCAGCTTTAGATATCGTACTTTAATGCATGTGCTTGGCAGAGACGTAGAGTTTAACAAGAGGAAACTAGTAAAGTCCCATTATAGTCTGACGTAACAAAGATTTTTTTTTCAAATACAAAACTTGAATTATTTTTTTCTATTTTGTAGCTGTGAAAAAACGATGGAAACATACTGGCAAATATAGATTATTTGAGATGATAGGCTGCCCTGCAATGGATTGGCACCCTGTACAGGCCGGTGTACCCTGCCTCGTGCCCCAAGTCTCCTAAGGCTACTGGCCCCCTGTGGCCCTGCATACAGGATTAAGCGGTATAGACAATAAGTGAGTGAGTGAAATGATAGGTTATTATACTCAAACAATGATAATATCATTTTAAAGATTAGAATTCTTTCTTGATTTAATTGAACAAGTGAAACTCATATCCTAGTTTAATTACAACACAAAATATTTCATGCCTTCATTGTCATTTGTATGAATATGGCATCCAAAAGACATCCAAGTCCAAAAAATATTAACAATATAGAAAGTATTGAAGATCAGGCTGCTTTGATAGCCTTTAGCTTGTCTGTATTGATCAAGTGTTTCTCATCATCCTCTTGACAATAGCCCACAGATTGTCTATGAGGTTCAGGTCAGGCAAGCTGGCAATATCATGGGCAGCAAACCAGTTAGGTATAGTTTTGGCATTGTGATATAAAAAGAAAATCAGCATTTTCATAAAGTTTGTCAGCAGATAAATGCATGAAGTGCTCTAAAATATTCTGGTAGACAGCTTGTTACCTTGGACTTGATGAAACACAGTGGACCAGCAGATGACATGATTTGTGTGCACAGGATTTTCATGAGAACAAAAAAGGCTTGGAATATTTCACTTCACTTGTAAGTTGTTGAATCTAGAACATATCAGTTTCACTTTTTGAATTAAGTCACAAAAGAATACGCTGTGGATTTGGCGTGATGATGAGTTGGCACTCCATCAATGGTGTACTCTGTCATGTGCCCTAAGTCAACTGGGACGGAGTTAGGGACTCCATCCAGGCTTCCATGACCCTAAACAGGATAAGTAATATACTGAAGACAATGTATGGATGAATAATACAAAAGCATACTATGTTTTTGACGAAAGAACCTTGGGGAAACTGCCACTGAAGAATGCTTTATGTAAAAAAAAAAAAAAAAAAAAAAAAAAAAGTTTTTACAATATTTTACCCTGAATAATATTATATAGGCTTTTCACATGGGTGTCTTTTAAGTCTGGCAGTGTTTGTTCTTCTGTCATTCAGTGTTGGTAAAAGAAACATTGCAAAAGTTTTGTATGATCTTCAGGGAAAGCCTGAAGCACTAACTTGACAAAAAGCAAAAAAAAAAAAAAACAATTAACCTACAAACATAAGACAGGGGCAGCTTAGTGATTAACACATTGGACTACTAATCTGGTAGTGATAAAGTCTTTTAGATGCTGTACTTTAGTATCAAATCTAAACTTAAAAAAAAAATTACATTTATATCCACTTTTTTCCTGTAAAACTGCCTTGTGACATTGTGCATTGAGCTATACATAAAATGTAATCGAAATGAGCATTAAGCATGAATATTATTTTAATATTATGCTATTTGCTAAATTCCTTATGATTTGAGTTTTCTGACTATTTACAAATAATCTAAAAACTTTGTTTTATCATTGTCAGAACAGATCCCTCTTGTAGCTAGTGCTATACAATGATTTCTGGCCAAATGACCACTAGATGATGCTGTTTTCCACTAAACTAATCAGGACGTACATACAAAAGTGTTTAATGTCATGAAATCATTTAAAAAATAAACAAGTCACATCACAAAAGTGGTACATGTTAAAATACAATATTACATGCATACATGCAGATTTTTTCCATTCACACTCTCATCATCACTCTCATCAAAAGACAGAGCTGGAATAAAAATAAAAAAGTGACATTTTCTCATAATCAATTACAAAATGTTGAAAGGAGGCCTGTATAAAAATATACACCTAACCATTTGATGTCATGGGGCAAGACAGTTCTGGGGTCAGGTTGTGGGATTTGATAAAGGAGGAATACATTAGTGCAGGTAAGGCAGTGGTTCAGATCTCACTCTCATATGTGTGCAGGTATGTCTTTAGCGAGAGAATATCTGTGTAGCTTTGGCTGCTGCGTCGGTAGAAATCAAGTCCTGTTAGAATCTCCACATCTCGAACTCGTGCTGTATGCATCTTCATCAGCTCCTCCACCCACTTGGATTCATCCTCTGAACTCTGCAGGAGAAACAAAATCATTCACTAACTAATAAAAATAAATAAATAAATGAACGGGGGAAAAAAGTCTCACGCGCTAATATTTATTTGATCTGCCTGTTCAAATAATCGCTCTGGCTCAAATAATGGTTATGGCTGTGGCATCGTTTTTTTTTATCAGCTTATGCAATTTTACAACACTTTTAGAGCCATTAACTTCTCTCTAAGATATTATATTGATGCAGGAAGAGCCATACTGCCAGCACATAAAGATTCCCAATAGGGTTAAGATTTGTGCTGTGGCCGATACATTCGTGAAAATAATCTCTAATGCTCCCTGAATCTTTGCCTGAGCCCGATGAATCCTGTCATCCTCATCTTGTAATATCCATGCCATCACGGAAGACAAAAATCCATAGAGTTGTGATAACCTGGTCATTTAATATATTCAGATCATCAGCTGGCCTTCATTTTTGGACACATAACATTGCTACCATTAAAATCTGACCGACAGAAGCAAACGCAGATCATAACACTGGCCCACAGGCTTGCACAGTAGGCACTAGACATGATGGGGGCATCACTGCGTCTATTGTTACTCTGACGCACCCATAAATCTGGACTCATCCGACCACATGATCTTTTTCCTAATGCTCCACAGTCCATCCTTTATTCTCTCTAGCAAATTGTAGCTTTTTTCTGACTAACCTCACTGATAAATGGTTTTCTTAAGGCAACACAGTCTCAATCCCTTGAGTTCTACAGTTTTTTTTTTTGTGTGATTTAATTTCACTAAGCGTCTTCTGACATTGTTGTTTAAAAAAAAAGAGGAGCTACAGTACTCACTGCATCAGTTAGGATTAAATAACTTGTTGCCAGCTGAACCATAGAACTTCAGGTAGTTTGGTGATGTCATAGCCTTAAAGGAATAGTTCAACATGGCCATTACCACTTTTTTTTTTACTACGCACACTCCTTAAAAAAACATTTTAGGGAAGTGTATGATTATTTAGTTGTGTAATTGGCACAATATGGTTAACTTTAGAATAGAAGCATTCTTCATTTATTATTATTTTTTTTCATTAGATTATGGTTAGTAAATATGTTGCCTTTTAGACAGTCAACTTCAACTTGTCCCCTGAAACTCTTTAATAGAGTATTATGAATGTGTTGCTCTGTGTTGCGTCTTGTCTTGTAAATAAGCGCTTGGAATTGATGACCCTGGCCAATTTTAACTGTATGACAGCAAACAAATAAAACTAACTGCATAAAAGGTCTGTCTTACATTGCAGCTCTCATCATTATCCGCTCTGTGAGGCAGGATGAAGGAGAACACACTCAGAGGACCGGTGCACGAGTCTACGGTCTGCGTGTAGTCCAGGCAGCTGGTCGCCACGGTGAAGAAATGAGTGGGGATGGGCATCGGGTTGGTCACATACCTAGAAACAGCCACACAGATATCCAAACTCACTTTCACAAGATCACTCTACAACATATTAAAGTATTAAAGATAAATGTGTTGATATGCCAATGTGGGTTTGCTTTCATGATCCCACAGTCTTTTTACTTTCACTCCTTGCTTTTACACAAATGATCAGATCGGTTAAGATCCCAATAAAAGCCAACTACATCTGTGGCCCTCACCCTGTACAGAAATTACTCTGGAATAAACTATACCTGCCACAGATCAGGGGGGCACAGCACACAGGTGGACTCCAATAAAGTTTTAGGACCATCTAAGCACCTAAGCTCAATTCTGAATGTCATGGCAAATGACAATGAGAATACTTATGTACATGTGATTTTTTTTATTTTTAATTTTTATTACATTTGCAAAGATTTTAAACAAACTGTCTTCACGTTGTTATTATGGGGCATTGCTTGTAGAATTTTGAGGAAAAGAATGAATTTCATCCATTTTGGAGTAAGGCTGATAACATAAAGTGTGAAAAAAGTGAAGCTCCGTGAATGCTTTCTGGATGCACTTATGCTAAGCAAAAGTTCATAACCATCAGCAAGTTTTTCACTGTTCACCATTTTCTCAGTCCTCTTACTGTTTCATCTTTTCTTCTGAGTCCTGAAGGCCATCAGAGTCATAGTCAAAGATGGGCCCGACAACCAGGTTAAGGCCGTTCCTCTCACTGGCATACTTCTTTATCAAAGTCTTCTGAAAATATGTCCACACACCTACAGAGACAGATGGATAAACAGAAAAATGGAGGGATATTAAGACATGGAGACCAATAAGTAAAACTGAAAGTAAAAAATGATCTTACATTTCGCTTTTTTATTCTTGAATTGGCATTTTGCACATTACAATAAAATGTAAATGATTTCACATGTCGAGAGCAAAAGAGAGAGAGAGAGAGAGAGAGAGAGAGAGAGAGCACTCTGTAGGTGGCAGCTCTTCAAAGAGAACTTCAGTGCTCCCTGTTCCAGTTTAACTAAGGGAAAGCAGACACATCTGCATCTGTGAAGCCTTTTATATACGCTTGTCCTTCTCACTACAAATATGGGCTTGAATGTTTGAGTGTATTTATATCTTTTTATTTAGGTTAAATTAAAAGCTTAACTTGATTTGTTTTTCCATTTTTGTGTAGTTTGGGAGCTCAATCTTAAACATCCCGAGAGTGGCCATTTGTCCAGGGAAGTGTCTTTCTTCATTTTCTCTACAATTATATTTTTGGGCAAGCTTTACTGTTACTGCTTCGTTCCCTCTAGGAGATGTTGTGTGTGTACATCTGAAACAGAGGCACCACTCATACAAAGCACTGTTTCTAACCTGAGCCCATACCCAAGCCCACACACGGTGTTAATGACAAACACACACACAGCTTCTGCTGTAAAGACGCCCCCTCCCCCCGGCACCACTCACCACTTATGAAAGTTGTTTCACCTCAGAATAAAGACTTACTATGCAGAGGACACAAAACATCCTGGTCATTCAGCAAAATCAATTCTGTGTGACCCCCTTTCTCCTGTACCACATGTAAATGTAAATGCTCTGAGCAGCCAACTGCCCTCTGGCCAACATGGCCGACTTCAAGTCACTGTTATGACGTTTTCCTGATGCTAGCTTCCATTTTTGTTCATTGTTAATGCTTAGCAGTGAAAGTAACCTTAGACTACACTATAGGGCCAAACATAAGTTAACACCAATGTATTGAAGCATGGCTGTGGGAATTTGTCCATTCAGGCATTAGGGAGGTCGGACGAGAACTCCCAGCATGCACTCAGCATTCCAGTTCATCCCACAGGTGTTCAGTGGGGTTGAGGTCAGGGCTCTCAGCAGGCCACACAAGTTCTTACACACCAACCTTGATGAAACATGTCTCCATGGACCTTGATTTGTGCCCTGTCATGCTAAAGGTTGGTTCCTTGAGCTCCAGTAAAGACAAATCTTAATGCTACAGCATACAACTGATCTGAGTAGGTTTTGAACACATACGACTGTACATTATTGTGCAAATATCTCACGCACATGCAAATAACTGATGTAGAGCAAGAATGTCTCCAGAAAAAAGTTTCCACTAAAAAAGAAAAAATACTATAAAAAGCTGAAAACAAAGTCAATAATCGGTGTGACGACCCTTTGTTTAAAATATAGCCTCAGGTACAATATGTGCAGTTTTATAAGGAAATTAGTTTTATTAGACATCCTGCAGAAAGACACAGTCCTTCTGAGGAGTTTGTCGCACCTGCTTCTTTTTTCATGCAGCAAAACCCAGCTTTCTCTGTTTTGTTTTTGTTTCTGAAAAGTGGTCTTTTATGTACTGTGCTGTTTTCTTTGCTTGTCTACAGATATTTTTATGTAAGATTATATTTTATTGCTGAGATACTAATGTTTGGAAACCAAACTGTATGTATATATGTACAGTATGTATATATATATTTGTATTTTTGTACTGACTTAATAACGAAGACATAAAAAAATGTAAGATGTAGTTTGTACTAAAAAACAGGGTGCCTCAAAGAATTTTGCATTTTTGCATTGGATTTGAGGCTGCCATGTAATGAGTAAACTTTTGTGCCAATAGATATACTTCAGAATATCAGAAATATCAGAAATCAGACAGTTTGCTGCTTTATTTTAATTCTGTGTCGAAGGCACTGGTGGCTCAGTGGTAGCCTTATAGAAAGAACAACAGTTTATTTAATTCTAAATTCACTTCTTGCTTATGTGTCAAATATGCAGAATGCAAGAGAGTGAATGGGAGATTTTCTAAGGAGTTCAATCACATGATTAAGTCACAGTCCATAGTTGTGGTCAGGCAGGACGGGCAGACAATCAGGAAATGACAAATAAGTCAAGGAGAGAAAACAATCCAGCATTCAAGACAATTCAGAAAGGCATTGTATGGATGCAGTACTATGCTAGAATATGCTAGTGCAATCTGATTCAGCTAACACTATATTACCCATCTTAAACATTTAAATTACATTACAGACCAAAATGTTGGACACACCTTCTCATTCAAAGAGGTTGAATTTGTATTATGGCAAGAAAAAAGCAGCTAAGTAAAGAAAAACGAGCGGCCATCATTGCTTTAAGAAATGAAGGTCAGTCAGTCCGAAAACTTGGGAAAACTTTGAAAGTGTCCCCAAGTGCAGTCACAAAAAGCATCAAGCGCTACAAAGAAACTGGCTGACATGCGGACCGCCCCAGGAAAGGAAGACCGAGAGTCGCCTCTGCTGCGGAGGAGAAGTTCATCCGAGTCACCAGCCTCAGAAATCGCAGGTTAACAGCAGCTCAGATCAGAGAGCAGGTCAATGCCACACAGAGTTCTAGCAGCAGACACATCTCTAGAACAACTGTTAAGAGGAGACTGTGTGAATCAGGCCTTCATGCTAGAATATCTGCTAGGAAACCACTGCTAAGGACAGGCAACAAGCAGAAGAGACGCGTTTGGGCTAAAGAACACAAGAAAGAACACAATAAAGAAAACTCTTTGAATGAGAAGGTGTGTCCAAACTTTTGGTCTGTACTGTAAATCCTTCAGTTTTAGATCTAATGGGGTAAATACTCAACTTAACCAATGGGACATTTTAAATCCCATTGAAATACTAATTACCCCTTTTATATGGAGTCATCCTAATGTTGCCTTACCTCACCAAAATCTGTGGTCACAAGGTGTTACTGTATAACAAGAGCAGGATTACTAGATGCTCTTGTCTGTACGCCATGAAATTAAAAGAGTAAATCTACCCTTTTCCCCTCATATAATATTATATTAATATTTATTATAGGACTGCGGTAGACCTAAAAAACCCTTAAAAATAAAAGCATTGTGGTCTGGCCTGCATGTCTCATCAGGCTTATTTGTGAACTTCATTATACATGCATTATATACTTATTATATAAGTATATTATATATATTATAAGTATATATTATTATATACTTACTTATTAGAGTCTCATGGGGTGGCATTTTAACAGTTATACATGACTTCAAATTTTAAATACTAAGTAAATGTCCTGCGCAGAAACACAGTGTACAGTGGTTTGCATAAATATTCATTATTTTTATCACATCTCAAGGACAAGTCACATGATTATTTGAGTCGTATCAATCAACCGGTGTGCAATAAAAGTGCCACAAGATTTCAATATAAATACATCTGTTACTGGAAGACCCCAGAGTTTGTTAAAGAACATTCCTAAAAAACAGCATAATGAAGACCTGGAAACAAACAAGACAACTCTGGAAAAACAGCATGCAAAGTTACACAGGCATCAGGCTGTTACATGTTCAGTTCCTAAGTCAAAAGGCATACAAATAGATTTCCATCAGGCTTATGATTGTAATACTTACGTTTGAATGCTGGGTACATTGGCACTGTGTTGGTGATCAACAGGGCATCATATCTTGCATCGTTGCTCGAGGCCAACTCTGTCAATAATGACACAAGGCCAAACTGAGATAGGACAAATAATGACCAAACTGTGCAAATAAAAAATAATTGATCTCACTGACCTCAGTCTTTAGACTCAGGTCCTCAGTGCTTTACATTTATAGAATTTCATTCTAAATTAACATTTAAGAATTAAATTGTAATACATAATATCTTACCTTTTACCTTATTCTGATTATTATTTACATTTTCTATACATTATAAATATAAGATATGTCATAGAAATCATGAATGAATATTGAAATTAAAAGCATTTCCACGTGACAAGAATTTACAGGATTGGGCCTGAACAGCTGTGTGAACATAAGACAACTATTATAAGTGAGAGTAATCAGAAAAACAGCATTCACTTTGCTAGGCGGTATAAAGCAATGGAAAAAGGTCATGTGGTCTTATGCATTCAGCTTGACCATATTTTTAGAGTGATGGGTGAATCAGGGTAAGACGGGAAGTGCATGAAGCGATGCACCGTCATACATAGTGTCCACTGTACAAGCCACTGGAGGCAGAGTTATGATCTGGGGTTTGGCTTCAGTTGCTCAGGTCTAGGCTTGGCAACGTCATGTAGCAATAACATGGAGTCAGACGATGACCTGAATGTACTGAATCCCATACTATATACTCGATGACATAGATTATGCCAACCATTTTATTTTGCTTCCCTGATGGCACAGACATATTCCAGGACTCCATATTCCGGTGAAAGAATAATTTTCCCACATAAGCGTTGCTGTGATTAAAGGTAAATAATAATTAAATATTGATTATACTATTTATTAAAAATTACTAAGTTGTACTAAGTACTATTAAAAAAAAAAAATTCTGGCTAGACAGACTTAAAATATTATACTTATATTTACCTTTTGTATTGCTGCTATCGTGTTAAAACTATTATTTAACATGTTTGTAACTCCCACTTCAACATCCAAAATATTGTATCATTATATAAGTTAAAAGAAACAAAGAGTCATTCATTCAGTTTGTTTAGTCTGGTGTGACTCACGAGGTGGGTAGAGAAATGCGTAGGAGATCTGCTTGTCCGCTCGGTAGCCGGTGCAGGACTGGCTGGAGGCTGGAGGCACTCTGGCATCAGGTCTCACACACGTATTCAGAGCTTCAGGCAGAGCGGTAACGTCAACCTGAAAGTTTGTTACTTTGACAGTCAAGTTGACAGACACTAAATTTTAAAAAAGGATATATGTTTATCAAAATCAAATGCAGGAGTGTGAAAGTTGTAGAGCTGCTTGTCAAAAAACATGTTTTAATTCATCTGTTTTATGGCATATTTAAAATAGCATGTAAAACAAATGGATACAAAAAATGGATAATCATATAATCTGAGCTCCCGTTTGAGACCGGCTTCTTTTAAGGTTCTTTCCTTGTGTTATCTCTCACACATTCAATATGGTTATAAATCCTCTGTCTCTGCTCATACTGTATATACAGTACCTGGAGTTCATACATAATCTGTGGATCTGTTGTAAATCTGGAAATCTGCTTTGCTGCTGCTGTTAAAGTGGAATTATTTCACAAAATTTGCATTATAGCCATTCCTTTACATGAGTCCAATGTGTGTGTGTTCCTTGCATTGTTTTTCTTTCTTGGATTTTTGAAAAAATTAATTCCTCTGCTGGGGCGGTGGTGGCTCAGAGGGCTAAGGCACTGAGTTACTGATTGGAAGATCGGCGGTTCGATTCCCAGCTCAGCCAGGTTGCCATTGTTGAGCCCTTGAGCAAGGCCCTTAAACCTAAACTGCTCCAGGGGCGCTGTACCATGGCTGACCCTGCGCTCTGACCCCAGTTACGCCGGGATATGCAAAGAAGGAATTTCACTGTGCTGTAATGTATATGTGACAAATTAAAGGCTTTACTGCTTTAGAGGGAGAGTTTAATGAGAGTTCTAGGGAGAGTTTAATGTTGGATTCAATTCAGGACTGAGGCTTAAGATTGGATCTATGCAAAAAGTAACTTAAAAATGAAAGCTGAAACTGAGGCTACTCATTTTGAGGAATAGGCAAAAAACACCCCAGAAACTGTGTGTACTTGCCTGTGTGAACCTCTAACAGCTACTGATATGGAGAGTAGAGTAGAGAGTATCAGAGCCCCCTTGTTGTTACAAGCTAAAGAGGGTTACTTGTAGTTCTAGCTCAAATTTTAGTCATGTTTTACCTTTTATATTGCTAAACACATTAACATTGATTGGCCAAGCTCTCTCAGAGGGGAGGGATGAGAGGTACTTTGCGCGCTCACATCAATAATAGGTCTACAGTCACGGGCGTCTGTGAGCTTACGCAAGGGGAAGGAGTGGATAGCGCTGTCCTATAGCGCACGTCATGTGGTTCAAAGGAAACATGTACTTGGCCCTACCTGTCTGGTAGTAGTAGCCTTGATGGAGGAACGCACCAATGACGGGTGGGAATTGGATATGACAATTAAGGCCAAGAAATCAGCGGGGGAGATGAAAAATGCACTTTCAAAAAGGTGGATTTAGGGCGCAGAATCTCATATGCATTTAAAGCTATCCAATGTGATTGGAACAGGAGTGAAACAGAAAGAAATCACTGATGTTAGAATGCATGATCTGACAGGTACTTTAGCTGGATATTTAATACAATTATTTTAGAGATTTAAGTTGTTTAAAAGAAATATGTCACTTTTAAAGATAAAAGTAATGAAGTAAATTGAAAAATTTCAGGGCACTGGTGTCTGAAAGTAGTTAGTGAATCACAAACGCAGAAGCTCTTAGTAAAAGAAAACATCCATAGTAAGTGCAGCTTCGGAATATTCACGTTGGAGAAGCGACTGTAAACTGCAGAGTTTTCTAAGCAACATAATCATCACCAGAAATCTAAGACCAATTTCAATGTGTAAGGCAACCAATAATAATGACCGTCAACGTTTTATTTATTAATTTATTAATATTTGTTATTATACATATTATAAAATTATTTATAATAATTTTTAAAGCTCATGTTTTTGAGATACTTAGTTACATCAAATTTTTTAAGTAATGATGTTTCCAATTTTAAGTAAACAGATCTATCAGTTTTTGAGTTTGTTGTACTTGTACATATTAATCTTTACCTGCATTAGTCTTTACCTGCATTATTGAGTAGCCTAACGCATACTATTTAATAGCAATTATCTTTTTTTGTAGTTGTTGCAAATCAAATAAATTGTTGGGTCGCCGCAGCAGACAACCTGGTCCGCACACTAGCTTGGCACAGATCTTATGCCAGATGCCCTTCCTGACGCAACCCTCCCATTTTATCTGAGCTTGGGACAGGCACTTCATCCAGTTGTTGGGAATCGAACCCGGGCCTTTCGCATGGCGGGCAAAACACCTACCACTAAGCCACCAGTTCCCTATTGCCCTGATGACGTCAGACACAAAATCACTGACAGGTGACAGTTACTGTTACGCAAGTACTTAAAGTTACTTAAAATATCAAATTTGAAAAGTGTCATTTCTACAAACTCATAAATGCCAAAAAGTTCTAAATACTCATCAAGGTCTATTGATTTGAACTAATTGTAATTATTTAAGTTATCATTACTCAATATGTTTAATCACTTTGAGCATTAGGGTTTACTGCGTAGTAAAGCACAGCTAACTAAGTTTCTTGTACCCACGGCTCCAGTCTAAATAAGTGTGGCTGTTAAATTTTGAGTTCAAAAAATTTCATGTATTCAATAAATATTTTGGGATTAAGAGTTTGCCTGGAACCCTGATTGTGCTACATCATGTGCTTAAACCAATGCTACTTGCTCAAACATACAACCTGCATCTTATAAAACATAATTGCACCTATAAATGAAGAGCAATTTCACTGTCAGCATTAGTAGCGCATCCTGATGCCACATACAGTACAGGTACAAAGTTTTTAAAAATAGGAACTGCTGAATGGAAATGCACAAGAGTCTGATATCTGTCTCTGGTGCCTGACTGGACCTGGGACAGCCCTGTATTCACTTCATGAGAAACACAGTATGAGACAATTGTACCTGTTTAGAGACTGTGTAGGAAGTCCATAGAGGCATGGCAAGTGCTTCACTATAGCCACTGATGTAGTCACTGTGGTGCAAAATGCTGTACTTGGTGTGGAACAAGACTGCTGGTCGACCATATGGAAGATTCTTGCTGTCTGTAAAATGACAGAGAAATATCTATATAAGAGCTATCATTACTAGCTTTAAAAGTGTAGTCCTATTCTGAGTCTAAGAAAAGTTAAATCTATGTATTTAGTCAAACAGACATGTGTTATTACCATCGATAACTTGTCTCAGTCGCTGATTGAGTTCCTCCACTTTGTTCTGTAAGAGACAGAGCCACAGTGACTCCAGGTTATAGGCTCTTACCAGGGCCACTTTCAAAGCCCTCTGCCCCCTACTTTTTGAACGAAACTGCAAAAGATTAAAGGTAAAATTCTCTTGCAAGAGGGTCTAAACAAAATCACTGTTTGGAGGAAGACAACATTATTCTGCTCGTTGTTTGTTTCTAACCCCTGTGTTCTATTCATGACTTTTCAAACAAATAGAAGATTTGCTCCAGGTCCACTTAATTTTTTTTTTTTTACAATCAACTGAGAAGTTGATTTTAAAAGTTGCAATTTAGCATCTCTATGACTGATATAAATAATACTAATGGCAAGAACACCTGAAGAACCTAGAGATTCTTCCCTTCAACCTATCCTGATCATCTCCGTAATATACGAGGTGTTCAAATAACACGGTGACTTTTGATTGTGCAGAATAACAGACATGAGAGAACTCCCCTTATTTCTCTATATAATATTCTCATATTCTCAGGACATGATCATACTGCCTGCGTCATGTCTGTTACGCTGTCCACACATGTGGAAATGACTTTGTGTGAGGTCGGGACTATACAGGGATGTGACAATATCTACCAGCCGAGTTCCTAAAACGTGCAAATGATGTTTGTGAATGTTTGTGTGTACAGTCTCCACAAATTGCCGACAAGTTATCTGTCTATTTTCGAGGATCATACGGTCCACTCACTAAATTTTCATGGAAACGAATGTCTTGGGTTCCGCATCACCTCAGCCAGGAGCATTATTCACAGATATGCAGCCTTTTTTAAAACCATTTAAATGCATTTTACTGCAGCTAAGGGTCTCATCAGCGTACTGTGTTTGAAGTCTTCTGTAAATGTCAATTGGTTATACACCTTAATTCAAAATAAATTTAATCACAAGTCCCGGTCTAACTTGAACACCCCATGTAGAGCATGTTTATTTTTTTCGACTGAAACAGAACACAAGGGTTAATATCATTTACCTTGCAGGTTTGCAGTGCAACATCTTGTAGAAATACAGGAAAAGGCCAAAATAGCAGAATACAGCACAGAAAATATAAATGCTTACAGCTGCCTTCCATGTCACTAAGATACACATTAATCCAAAACAGGACTAATTACTAGTGATGGGAATCATGTCATGACCAGTTATCACTATAACCAGGTGCCGATTCGATTTGTATTGCAAGTCCGTAAAGTTTCGCGATTTTATAAATATGGTGATACAATTCTTTCCGGTTGTGTTACAATTTTAAGACCTAGAACCTTAAAACAAATTGATCGTAATTAGTAACCTCAGCCTTATTCAGCGGCTTCATAACTGCATCAACATTGCCTGCTGTCCGTTATCACCCAAATGAGGATGGGTTCCCTGTTGAGTCTGGTTCCTCTCAAGGTTTCTTCCTACTGCCATCTGAGGAAGTTTTCCCTCAGCCCCATTGCCCCCGGCTTGCTCCTCAGGTACAATCTGATCATTTTCATACACATTTCCATAATTTTCTTCTGTAAAGCTGCTTTGCGACAATTATCATTTTTAAAATTGAATTGAATTGAACATAAGTAATTAAATATAGTCCGTTCCTTATAACATTAGTTTTCTATTTCTAAACAAACAGCAAATAATTCACTCCTAACACACAGGAAGCCAGTGTGGGAATAGTTTAGAGTGCAACACCTGTAGAATTATAAAGAAACTGTGCATCTAACGTGCATCTCTATTATAAATTTAATAACTCGTTTAAAAACAAGATTTTGGATTCAATGTGGCGATACATAAATTAGCACATAAAAGAATTGCGATTAGTAACTGAATCGATTTCCTATCGAATCCTATCTCCGCTAATTACATGTAGAAAGATATTTTTTTCGTAACTGGCTGTAATTAGGCAACTGGAAAAATGCAGATTCAAACAAATTCACATCATCATGGTGAACAGTTTATACTGAGTAAAAACTTAAAAAATCTATGATGAGGCCATGAACATGCTTTGTTACTGACTTTTTCATCACAGGTGCAGCCCAGGTCATCCGTTATGTCAGTGCCTGGCCCAGATGGGGTTGGTTTGGACACTTCTTCAGGCATGCTAGGTTTGTGGACAGGATTTTTCAGCAGGTGGTTCAGGCTACCGTGGGTTCCATTGTTGGGCACGGGCTTCAAGCCAAGGAGATCTAAAAATGATAGGTGTGAGTGAGTTTTAGGATTGTAATTCACACAATATGTAGCTGCTGTTTCTATATAGCATTGTGTTCTGCTAGTGTGGCTATGTGATATGAGATATTCTGTCTATACGTAATCGTATAACATATAACGTTTCTATGAAAAAACTGAATTTGCCGAAGTGCATGAAGAGTTGTCGTACCACACATAATGTTGTACAGCTCGATATTTTCGAATGGTGGTATCTTGGTCTTGAATTTAAACATTGGTCCATATCCGAGGAAAATGGTCTAAAAAGAGAGAATCAAGTAGATGAGAAACGCTGCACAGCTCTGTTCTAAAGCCAGTGCGAGACCATGTGTGCGTACCTGCATGCTGTTGATCTTGTTATCATATCCGTGGTCACCTGAGAAGCCACACTTGCCAGACGGCTTCTTCACTTCAGGCGGCTTTCTGTGGCAGACAAAGTGAACCGCTCAATTACACCCTCCAGCATTCTACACCTTCCTGAATTTTTCTGACGTTGTTCATGGGTCAAACTGCATACTCTACTCAAATACACATGTTTATAGGAAGAGACACATAAGCATCCTGATGAATCTCATAATAACTTTACTGTTCATTCGCAACAGAAACAGAAAGTCTTTTCATGACTGCTGATAATGACTTCTATTAAATGTTACAGCAAACCTGTGGTCCTCCTGAAGCAGTAAGCACGTCGCATAAATCAGACCACAGCTAGATGTGTGAACATACACCATCATTCTGCTTTCAGCTTATTTCATTCAAGCAGAGGATTTAAAAGCCTGCTTCATGCTGCTGCCTCCAACAGCGGAGAAACTGTCCTGAGAAAAAAAAAACATGGCTTCACGGCTCTGGTGCCACCGATTAGACAGGTCTGTATCTCAACTGGTCGGTATGAAAGAACCTTTTCAGTTAGGCACTGATGCCAGCCAAGGCAAACGGCACAGGGAGACCCCACCATAAGTCTTCACCTCCATCTTCTTTATGAAATATTTTCAGAGGATGCCACAAGTGCTGGGAATGACCTCATGGGTTTGCTTTAGGAATTGTGGCTTTCCAGTGTGGGCTGGTAATGCATGTCGATGGGTTTTGAATGTTGAGTGCAGGACTAAAAGCTATTGAAAAAAACTTTCAGAGCGCTGGCATGGATAGTTCCTGTTATTTGAGAAACATGGTTTATTAGAGTTCTTAGAATTAAAAAAATTGCTAGCTAATCAAGCAAACTGGAGCTTAGAAATAAATGAGATATAAATCAGTAATGCTACATAGCAAACTATGAAATTTAGAAAACAAAAAGCAAAAAAACTGAGATGAAAACAAATGCTGGACATTTTTATTATTATATACTTTATAATTTCATGCATTTATATAATTAATACTCATGGAGCCTTGGGTTACGAACGTAATTCGTTCCGGAAAATCAAATTGAAAATTGAAAAAGAATCTAATTGAATTCCCCCATAAGAAATAATGGAAACTAAAATTATTCGTTCCACAGCCCCAAAAAATAAATACATAAAAATAATTAATACAAAATATAAAGTAAAAATAAAACAAATTGACCTGCACTTTACCTTTAAAAAAAGTAAAAATAAATCCAGACACATAAGAGTTTCCGTTTGTGCGCGCAGGTGCTGTGTATGTGTGTGTTTTTGTGTGTGTGTGAAGCTAAAGTAAGGGGAGAGGAGGAATGAGCCCCTTCACTCCCCCTCTTCTCGTCTTATGGTGCGTTCACAAAGAACGCGGCGAGAGTGTAACATTTTGCTCTCGCCGCCCTGCCGTCGACACCAGTCGCCGCTCTTGGCCGCTCTGACGTAGATAGAATGCCTTTCTTGTATTTAAAGCAATCAAGCTTGTTGATCTTGTGGAGACCAAAATGTGGAATGAAACAAGAAATTGATTGATAGAAAGAACTGTATTGTAGAAATAAACAAATTATAAGCCATTTGTATGGTGTGGCTTCTGTTCATTGTGAATTGCTAGTCTAACTTAATATTTTTTTAATTATTATAATATATTCTTATTATTATAACATTAGAATCACTTACTAGACTTTGTCTTTAATTAAAATAACATTAATAATTAATAAACACCCGCTACCGCAATAATCAACCTCTCCTTCATTTTGCTTGGGAACTAATGTAGCCTGAACAAAAGTTACAGGACTGCTTTCTGCGGAATCCTCTCAAGCGGAGGACCTCTACTTTTAATTGGTTGCCGTTCAACCGCGTCTTAGCTCATTTGAGCTGATTTCAACTCCCTTCGTCGCTCTCGCCGAGCCGCTCTTCGCCGCCAGCTCACATTGAAAATGAATGACTTCCAGCCAGTTTGAGGCTCTCACCGCATTCGGTGTGAACGCACCATTACACAGTAACACTTCCACGCCTTTCACACACACGCGCACACTCAACGGAAACACTGTTTTATCGGGAAAATAAACAAGAAATCTCTCTAATGACACTCGAATGGAATCACTGCTGTAAAGTAAAAATAAAACAAATTAACCTGCACTTTACCTTTGAAAAGAATTGTGAAGCATTGTGAACAGAGCAGTGTTTCTGTGTAGAGCAGAGAGTAAGAAGATGAGAGGTGTGTGTGAAGCGGCATGGTGTCCAATGACGTGCGCATACACACACAAATGCAGTGCAGTCTGATACACAGAGAGAGAAAATGGATCTTTAACCTCTCTAATGAGATTTTCTTTTACTTTACGCACGTACACACACGTGTTATAATAAACTGTACATGCTTACAAACACAAAATAAAATATGTTTTATGCACACACGTGGCCAGAGAATTATATAGTAAACAGTACACACATGCATGGATGTTGATTATACCAGTAAGAGATGAACACTAAGACCCAGCAGCGCAAGAGAGAGAAACACCATTGGCTCAGGTGTGATCACGATCATCTCAAAACAAGATGCGCATGCGTGATACATGATACTCTGTAGAATGCATTGCACTGACTCCTCCTCCTTTTGTATTGATCTAGCTTGCATACAGTTGCATTCAACATCAACTTTTATGCATACCTTGTAGAAGTGTGTTTTATCTTGATTGTTTTTGCTCACGATTACCAGAAATGACCATCTTGTTTTTTTTTTTGTAAACCAAGACTTGTTCGTTTTTCAAGTCAAAATTTATTACAAATCTTTCTTGTCTTGCAGAACACTCGCAAACCGCGTTACACGCAATCCGAGGTTCCACTGTATTTCCATATGCTAACAATGTCAATAGCTGAGAATAAGTTAAACACTTAACAAAGTCTAAAACTCTTATATATGGTCTTCATGTTATCCAATTTGGCAAGCTTCCAGGTAAAAAAAAAAAAGGTCAACAGTGCAACAGAAGCAGTTTCTGTGATTTTTCTTTTAATTATTATACCTTTTTCTGGCCAAGCTGAAAATGAGTAGTGTATACAAATTATTATCCGGTATTAGGCAAAGAAAATAAGATATATAAAATTACTGGAATTGGGTTAAGAACTGTCTAACACCTTATTGAAACCTGGCAGAATGGAGCTGAGCCGTTAACTGCAAAAGAGGTATGTGGTCGGAAAAAAATAGAAATAGAAATCACTTAAACACTTAGTGAAGCTGCATTGTAAAAGATCAACAGTAGAAATCACAGCTATGTTTAATAGTGAAAGTAAAGCGCAGTGTGATGATACTTTACAGGATTGGGACAGTGTGGTTATAAGAAAAACACTGTGAGGCTAATTAGGAAAAAAAAAGGGTTCTAGTTCGAGCAATGGAAAAGGTCATGTGTTTCTGATGAGTCCAGACTGACCCTGGAAGAACATGTGCATGTACAGGCCTCTGGAAGCAGTGTTGTATCTGTGTCTATCTGTGTTAGAGTAAGTCTGAAACAGTATCAAGTTACTGATGTATCTTGATTGACCATTATAGAAGTATTTCTTTTATACAGCAAATATCTCTATTTACCTTGCTACATGCCATTTTCTTTCCACCATCAGATGAATCTCCTCAATGCGGCGGTTGTTGGCATAGTGGAGGCGTTTGGGAAGATGCTGTTTTAGATACGGCTTGAAGTGCTGGTCTGGCTTCTTACACTACAACAGGAGTCAGAGGCAACAGAGTTACACAGCCCGGTTTGCACTTGAATAAGAAAAGAGTTAAAAAATACACAGTACATGTTTAGTGTTGTTTAGCATGTTTAGTACTCACTGTAAGGTTTGCCACTACTGCTTTTGGATCATCTAGAAATAGAGAAAACAGACTTGATACTGTTTCAATGTCAGAAAACATAAGTGCTATATATCATACCTACTCCACCTAGCTAGACTGACACTGCAACATTTTAGCAATTACTAACATACGGCCTGTGCTGTTTTCAAAACATAAAAAACAAGAAAAAAATGTTTCTCTCTCTCTCAGCTTTCTTACATTTCGAGTTGTTGGGATTTCGAGCTCGGATTCTTCCGAGAGAGCCGGGGATCAGGATTATGTCATCAGTGTTGGACATGTAAGAGCTGAGAAACTCTGTACGGTCACAGTGAGCTTCCTCCATCCCTGAAAAAATGAATACACTTCAGTTACCTACTTCATACAACATACAACATGAACAGGATCATGGTGGCCTGGAGTCTATCCTAAAGCCTATCCCAGGAGAGTTAGGATACCAATTCATCGCAAGGCACACGTACACACTACAGACAATTTGGGAACGTTGAATAACCTAATCTGCATGTTTTGGACTGAAACAAACACACCAGGCATGGGGAGAACATGTGAACTACACACACACAGACCTGAGGCCGGGATAGAACCATCAACCCTGGAAGTGCGTGGTCACAGTGTTAATGTAATATGGACATTTTCATAATACTAATAAAAAACATGTACTGTAGGTTAAATATACAATGAAACCTTGGATTGAGAGTAATGCGGTTTGCGAGTGTTCTGCAAGACGAGCAAAGATTTTTAATAAATTTTGACTTGGAAAATGAACAAGTCTTGGTTTACAAGTACCATGTATCATGCATGCGCTTCTTGTTTTCACACCGAGCATCACTCTTGCGCTGCAGTGGGTAATCATCTCCCATGCTGGGTCTTAGTGCGCGTCTCTCACTGGTATAATCAACATCCGTGCACGCGTGTTCTGTTTACTATAAGACTGTGACCACGTGTGTGTGTTTGTAAGCGTGTGTCTACAGCACGCATGTATTGTTTATCATAGCACGTTTGTGCACGCGTGTAAAGCAAAAGCAAGTCTCATTAGAGAGGTTAAAGATCAATTTTCTCTCTCTCTCTCTCTCTCTGTCTCAGCCGACACTGAATTTGTGTGCGTGCGCGCGTCATTGGACACCATGCCGCTTCACACACACACCCCTCCTCTTGCCTTCACTCACTCACACACACACACACACACACACACACACACACACACACACACACACACACACACACACACACACTCTCTCTCTCTCTCTGCTCTACACAGAAACACTGCTCTGTCACAATTCTTTTCAAGGGTAAAGTGCAAGTTAATTTGTTTCATTTTTACTTCACGGCAGTGATTTAGTTAGTCTGCGCTCAATCGAGTGTCATTAGAGAGATTTCTTGTTTATTTTCCAGATAAAACAGTGTTTCTGTTGTGTGTGCACGTGTGTGTGAAACTCTAATAAGAGAGGAGGAAGTGTTACTGCGTAAGACGAGAAGAGGGAGAGTAGAGGACTTCTTTCCTCCTCTCCCCTTACTTTAGCTTCACACACACACACACACACACACACACACACACACACACACACACACACACACACACACACACACACACACACACACACACAGCGCCTGCATGCACAAACGAAAACACTTATCTGTCGGAATTTATTTTTGTTTTTTTTAAGTGCAGGTTAATTTGTTTATTTTTACATTATATTTTATATAAATTATTTGTACATATTTATTTTTTTGGCTGTGGAACGAAAAATTTGAGTTTCCATTATTTCTTATGGGAATATTCAATTTGGTTTACAAGTGTTTTAAAATATGAGACCGTTTCCAGAACAAATTATGTTTGTAATCCAAGGCTCCACTGTACTGCAATTTGCAATTACTATGCAATAACTGAAGCTTAATTAGACCTCTATTAACATTAATTATGTTCCACCTTAGACAATTATACAATATAAAAGGTGTAACTAGCGGTTACCATGATCTCCAACCATAATGATATTGACACATCGATGGAGGTTCATCTGTTTCAGGCCATCCATCAGCTGCCCGGCCACCTTATCATACTCCTTCAATGGGTTACTCATCTGTAAACATAATATATAATATAATACACGGAAGGAAATATTTTAAACAATTTACTTTTAAAATACAAGAGCTTAGCAGCTGCTCACTATGAAATTCTCGTTTGAAAGTACAGAAGAAAATATTCATGTTTTCATGTTTGTGTTGTTATGACATGGTGGTCGAAGGTTTATGTTTTCTTGCAAGCTGCACTTACCTCAGAGTTCTCAGGTCCGAGTTTGTGGCCATAGGCGTCCATTTGCTCAGAGTGCATGGCATAAACATAGGGCCTGTGAACACACCAATTCGCCTGTGAGCATTCATTCAAAACATGAAGGTAAACAACCCTGGAGAAGAGTGCAAATATTTCCAGGTATGTAAAATTGATGTGATTGCAATGTGATTTCACTTCAGTAACTAGAAGTCTCATGGTGAAATTCTTCAGTCAAAGAGACAAACTGTTCTGCGTGCTGGTGTTGTTATTACATTATTACACATAGTCACTCACGGTGTTCATACGGTAGGAGTGTACTGACCTCTCTGTGTCAGGGAGGTGAAGCCACTGCAGCATGGTCAACACTCTCCTTTCCAGTGGAATTCCTCTGTAAACACACAAACAATATATAAAACATTACAGAAGAATATTTGCATGCCTGTAAAGAAAGCAACATATTACATGACAGACCAGTTTTCAGATGGAAACCAACAAAAAAAGTAACAACTAATGTAGTCTCCTGGGTTTTGTATAAAATTAAAAAGGAACGAATGTTGGAAGAAGAACTCATTCTCCCGCACGCTCAGTAAAACCTAACAGCTGTTTTATTTACAGTACTGTGCAAACGTCTTGGGAACATACAAAAGGATGGCGTAAGAAAATATGCTTTTAAAAACAGTAAATATTTACTCTTTGCTTGAACATAATCAGTAGTGTTAGATACAGATGTGTGCAGTTTTATAAGTAGAACAGTTGTTATTTTTGCTAAGTGTGCTGGAGAATATGCCCGGGTTCTCCTGGTAACTTTGTCACACTCACTCCTTTATATCAGGATTTTTTGTAAAATCCAGGAGCGTATATTAGTTTTTTTTTTCTTGTTTGTTAAAATACAGGTATGTTATGTGATATGTTGCATTCTTTACAGCCATGCAAATATTCTTTTGTAATGCTTATTCATTTTTAAGGGATGTTTGGAAGTAGTGAATGGTTTTGTACATAATAATGCAGACATGAAAAACATATAGAACAAGATTTGTACTACAGATAATATGGTGGTAAGACCTTTGCACTTTTGTATAGATTGGAATGATACTCCATACTACATAGTCCCATAACCTCAGCTGTCTTGACTTTAACACACATATCATAGGATGATTTATTTCCACCTGAAATGGCGTTTGAGGTGGGCTTGGAACTGTGCGTGGCTCTTAAAACAAAGAGCTAAAAGGTCAGAATCCACAAGGGCTATGCTTTGTGTATATAAGCCATTTTTGCACAAATTGCTACCAGGACACTAGAGGGGTCTTTTCCCTCAGTCATGCATAAAACCAAGCTGCCCATGTTTATTCATGTGGAAGGAAACAAGACTCTAACAGGCCTCTGTGTGCGAATGTGATTAATGTGAGCTAGGGGCTTTGCTTGGCATGTGATTTCGAAAATGTCCATGGTGTGGTTAATGCTTTTTGTTTGGCTGTTCCATGAAACTTTCCATGAAAAGGGGAACACTGGTGTCGGATATATTTGCTGGATATGCATAGGTCTAGGATGGGGATAATGTTACAAAGAGAACTCAGAGAAAGAGCAACATTCACACTTACACAGGCCAGAAGAAAGTGCCAGCCTTTACTCCCTGTTTCACAGCAGTTATCCAGATCTGGAGGAAAGAAATAGGAAACCAAGTGATTTTGAGTTTTTAGAAGAACAAAGTGGAGTCAGTTACTCTAGATTACTCAAGAGTTTTTATAAATATAGAATTCTAATTGCTATGAAGAAATTTCCCAGATAGAGTTTTGTACATGTACACAAGGGTCAATATAAATAAGAGCATCATAACTGTGCTACAGATCCACATCATTATTCAATGTTGTCATACACGCTTAATACGTGTTGATTATTAATTAAATGATTCTACATACAGCAACAAAAACACACCAGTGGTAAATAAATGTGTCCCTTACTTGTGTCCCAATTTATTTTCACATAATACATTTTTTTTTATTATCTTAAGTTAAATTACCATAAATATAATGTTTCATTAGTATTGAATAACAATGATTCAGTCAAAATATTTCAAATATTATATAAAACTTATAAAAATAGCTTTTGCGTCTGGATTATATACTTCAGATTTATACTCTGCATGCTTGAATTTTACTGTTTGTAAATAAAATAGGTCTTATGTAAACTATAACAAGTGAGTCTTGATATTTCAATAATAACATGTTGCTTATGGTTATAAAAAAAAGTTCTAAAATCATTCATAACATAAATATGTTGAAAAGTTTCAAACTACTTGCATATCATTTGCATATATGTTTTATTATTACTGGCACTGAAATTGCTATAAACTATGAAGAGCTGCTTAGTTTTCTTTCAAACTACATGCTCTGTAAATATATACAATTAACCTGTAATAGAGAGACTTCTAAACCTCACAGGGTGACTTTAATGGCAACCACCTTTGCTGCTGGTGAAAACAATACGTCCTATTTTATTCCAACTGCAAAATGTGAAAAAGAAAACATGTTACTAATGCTGAGAGCAGCTAATGACGACCAGAGATGGAGTTGGCTAACCACTGTCAGCATAGTGCAGAACCCAAAAGACCTCCATGTGTTACACATTTATAGCTGGCATCCCGTGGCGCTGTTGCACTTAACTCTATGGTTTGTGGCAAAAGTGAAAACCTGGATCAGACCCGACTGTTGAGCTAATGTCCTCCAGATATAGATGCTTTCCTTTTCTCTTGGAAGAGGCAAGTACTCAATAGAGACATTAATACAGCTGACCTGATGTTCGGTGGCATTGACGGGAACTAATTTCAGGGAAATGTGAGGAAATGTGCTTAAAATCATATCATGATCTTTACAGCTTAATTGAAAATAAGACACTCATGCATTCTGGGTGGACGCCAGACAGTGGTAGAAGTTTCTGCACAACATTACGAGCTGCCTTGTTTTTATTTTATTTATTTCAAGCAGGAAAAAAGGAGATCCTGATGAGGAAATGTACACAGACTCATCATGAACATGAATGTCATAGCAATATTGCACTTTTATTTAATTTTTTTACTGGCCTTTTCTGTGGCAGAAACACACTATTCACAATAAGTTAGGGATATTGTGAGAGACCCAGTGGATGTCATACATACGGTGTTTGTTTCACTTCAGACATTTTTTGGGACAGGGAGGCAATTGTATTGGGGTGATAGACACACCTCCTTTTGTGGTTTCCATGTAATGGTCTCATTGTGTGCAGATCTGCCTTATATTGGGGCCAATACCAAAAGACAACCCTTTTCAATGTGGCGTCAATTTCAACATTCTGTGAGTATAAAAAGCTGGTACTGTCAGTAAGTCATTCCAAGTTCATCATTCAAACAGCCATGAACACACGACACTTAACAAACGAGCAGCGCCACCTGGCCATGGAGCGTCTTCAGGTCGCATATATGCAAATTATGCACATTTTTGATGCTGTATGTATAATTTTGACTTTGTGCTGATATCAGAAAAACTAAAAACACTAAAACTTTAAATTCTTGGAAGTTTCATCTATTGAAGATATACATTGTTTAATCATACTGCCACAGAAAAAAAAACATTACAAATCACTAAAAGCCAAATATTGTTCAATAATGAGTGTAATTAAACTGGTGACTGTATCTGTAACTGCCATAAACTAATCAATAACAGGAACCTATTTCTGTCTCAGGAAACTTACTGACTTTCACAGAGTCCCTACACTGCCGTCCCTACACTGATCTCTTCCATAAATATTAAATAAATGTTTACTAACAGAAACCTTTGAACTGTGTTAATGAATCTACACTAAAACATTTTAAATTCTGTCTATTACTGGACTTCATTTGTGTAAAATAGACTGTTATAATAAGAAGGGATTTAATTGTGTGTGTTATATTTTACCACTCAATAAATGTTAAAAGTGGACGTATAAGCACAGTATGGTGATAAATTACTACCACGCTGTGTGTTAATTCAACACTGTGGATTTTGCTCTGTATTAGCCCAAGCACATTAAAAGAAAAGTCTCTCCACATGGATACCGTACAAGAAGTGCTGTGTTAACGCAGGAAAATATATCAGTGCCAAATCAGTGAGTTTTTAATTTTACATCCAGCGTAGGTAGCTGGCTTATGTTTTTCAAACATAATTAGAAGGAAAAAATCCTGTCTGGCTCATTTTGTTTCTCACTGTAATTAGTTAAAATTCGTAGATGTGTTTCTGTAACGTGCAGAAGCATGCATTGTCCTGTAAAAAAAAGAACGCCTTTGGCGATCAAACCAGGCTGTTTTTGATGGGAAAAAAAAAAACCATCATTGATGGCGGTATGGCCTTCTTTACAATTTTTGCAATATTCACATGTTTTACGAGATACACAAGAAATTACATCACAAATCCTGATTTGATTTGAATGCCCCTGATATTTTATGCACATATAACAAACTGTGCTCTGTGTGTCATTTGAATTTTGAAAAAGTCCGTTTGACCTTCAAAAAAAAAAAAAAAAACATTAAACAAAACAAAAACTAAGCAGCAAGTCCAAAGCTTGCATCTGTTAAAGGTCAACACACAAACGATTACATTATCAGCATCTGGATTTGCAGTGTACTCAACCTGAACAGAATGTTCCTAATTACCAGTAGGTATAACATCTAATATTCAAATACTCCATATACAATAAAATCAATAGCCGAAAACCATGTCAGTGATTATACGCTCAAACATTTTAATAAATCCATTAAAAATTAGGCTTTGATCATGTGGATGAAATGTAGAGAAGAGTATGGACTCACAGGCTGTCCTCCCCACCAGCGATGGTTAAGCTTTTCTTTCCCTCGCAGGGTGAACATCGCATCAAAAATGGGGTCATACATGCTATTACCCACGATGCCGTGTGACTCAGGGTAAAGTCCCTACGACAAAGAAAATGCACTGAAATCACCATACCAGTAGGTTATTACACTTCTATCAAAGAATCAAAAAAGTTATCAAATATTCTTTTTTATAATTACAACACAAAAGGACTGTAAATAGTGCTTGCTTTTAAAAGTAATGCCTTTATATACAATATACAATGCCATATTAAGTCTTTTAAAGTGTGTAAGCAAACAGCATGCCATTTGGTTTAATCTTTAAAATATTTTGAATTAAACGTAGCCTCCTAGCTAGGCATGAGACAAAACTATGTCTTGAATATAATGATACACAATATTGACCAGACAGATTTGATTCCAAACCATTTTGTAAAGTAGTGTTCATAATAGGGTAAAATGACATCAAGTCCTTGTTTTTCAATACAATGTATTGATATTGCTGTGATTCAATTTCGTTTTCTTTTATTTTGACTTGTCAATAACTTCTTATGTCAATCTTCTGGATGTATCTCATATCGTGGTTATAATGTGTTGTCTCATGCCGATCCATTCCTTATAACAAAATCTACACAATAATAATAACGTGCAATAATAAAAATGATGTATACCGTGGCAATTGTATATAAGTTTGGATAGGTTTTCGTTGGATAGATGGGTCTCATGTACGGTGCGTGTGTGCCACATGTTCCTGCAAGTAAAAGCATCATTATGAGGAGAAAATCAGCCTTCAAAACAAACCAGCAACATTAGATCATGCATTATAATGTATAGTATAAATGGTGTTCGAGTCAAACCAGGACTATTTATTGTTTAGAATAACAAGTAAAAGCTCCCTTTATTTCCTTTGTTTCTCTACATAATTCCCTGCTCCACTAATGCACTTATCCCAGTGTTTCACTAGGGATTGGATACCATCAGGGTAGAAAGTTTTCTCAGTATGCCAGCCCCATGATTTCCTGCTTTATGTCTGAAACGCTGGCCTCCCAGGAACTACTTTAATGGCCCAAAAATGTAGAAGTGGCTTGGTGTGAGGACAAGGCCTGTACAAGGCATATGGCAATAACTAACAGTCAAGTTCCTGTAATGTGCAAGTGATGTTGGTGAACTATCATGTGTACAGCTCCCACAGACAGTTCCCAGCCATCGATTTTCAAGGATCAGGCATTACACCGGAAATTCATCATTCATGGACATATGACCTTCTTTAAAACATTTGCACTATACATGATTTACTGCGTCTAAGATTCCCATCGGCGTACTGTGATCTGTTCTGCTCATTTCAATTGGTTGTACTACTTAATTCATGAGGAACTTCATCACAAGTTCTGTTTTGACTCGAATCCCTCTCCTACATGTTGTATTATGACAGAGAATTTGTCGTACTCAGTTTTTCTATGTTGGGAATCACCATGTTGCCCTTTTTCATGTAAGAGGCTCTAAAGCCATCAACAGAGAGCATGATGAGCGGTGGACGAACAAACCTAAAAAAAAAAAAGAGAGATATAAGACATATTGAGTTGTTGAACTTGGTGAACTTTCTGAAATTTGAATTAATATGTAGCCCTGATTTGATATGCACTAAGGGGAAGCTTTGCACTAATATGTACTAATGGGAAAGTGGCAGCAATTTGAGGTTCTTGTCTTATTTCTGAAGTGTCAAATAATGCTAATCAACTTTTAACATGTCACACATGGAATTAGTCCTCACACCTCCTGAGTCAAAAGGAGCTCATTTGCAGGTGTTTGGTCAACCAAATGTATTTCGCAGGCTGATGCCACATGATCCTGCAGCATCGGCTTAACAAGCCGTTAGCATGATACAGATATGTAAAATAGGCTGAAAAGAGCCTTGTTTACGAGCGTTTCAGAGGATAAAACAGGATCAACTTTTGTGAAGAGAAACAGGGTAACACAGTAGTAGGATTAGCATTAGCATTATCCAGTGTCATTTCTCTCAATTACTGTAACAAACTAACAAATGCAATGCAACAAATTGAATGATAAAATATATAAAACTTTTCAACATAGGAATACACGCATCCAGGAGTTGGATATATAAAAGCTTATCATTATAGATGGAAAGGTCACTAAAAGTAGACCAGCGAAAGTGTGAATCTGTTTTAAAAGAAATACTCACCCAGCAGGACACTGATGGCTTTTTATCTCCTCACACTCTTCTTCCAACCATGGGGTATCACCTAGAATAGAGGTGAGTACTGTTAACCTCTGGTAATTCTTTAAGTAATCGTGATTCTTCCTAATATTACATGCTGTTACACTCTACAGATGTATGAATTAACAAGAACAAATGTTAATCTAATGCTGACATTCTGCTTAGTTGATTTCTGTTAATTGGCTTAACAGTTAATGGTAAATTAAACAATCAAATCTTTATATAAGCTTGAAGTCTCGATGAATATCCCAGTCCTAGACACCGAGATATTATATACATCTACTTTGTTCCTGGCCATATTAATAAATTCATCTGTGGGGGGCATTCAAGTCAAACCAAGCACTACAACCCTCTAATGACTTAAACATTATGCTATGTATATTGTTTATAGCATAATTAATCTAGGGCACAGTTTTAGTACCTTTACAGAGTGTCTTGTAGTTTGTACAGCAGTCTCCTTTAGCCAGGCAGTCTTCTGAGCAGTGGCAGGCGTGCTGGTCATTTCGAGTCTCTCCACATCGCTCCTTACTGCACTCAAAGCCTCCCTCTAATAGAGACAGAATCAGTCACAACACTCATGATTACTGGGAAGCAGCCATGATTAAATGGTCCTCTAATTATCACAGTAAATACAACAGCACTGGATTATAGAAAAAAAATGTTTAAAAAAAAAAAAGAAGCTTTTTTTTTCAGGGTTTTTTTTTCAAGAAGTCACAATATATTATAAATATATTTTTAAAAAATGGATATGTTTACATCCTGATGTTTTGCTTTTTTAGTTTTTTAGGCAAATTAGATAATACAATCCGGATCATTGTGTTCTTGTCAAGACTTGTCAGGATTTGAACAAAAATAACAAATCAGCTTGATTTGACATCATCACCTATTTAATTTTCCTTGTCCAACTTTCTAGCATTTTTAATCAATCAATAGCGTTTTTGACATTTCCCATCTAAATCACAATATCTGTAAGGTCAGCATGCATGACTTTGGCCAAGAGAACAACCCACTTGTTTTTAAACAGTGCTCGTCAAAGTCTGAACAGCAGCTGCTGTAGGTTTTGCAGAGGTTGTCACAGCGGCAGTTGGGCATCTGGACCTCCAGTAGCTCGAAGCACCTGTTTTTGCACGATCCCGAGGTGCTGTCATATGCGGTGTCAGCCTGGTCTGAGACGTAAAAGAGAAGATTAACATTTGCATGTTTGGAGAGGCGCTAACATTAGCTTCACAAGTCATCCAACAGTTGACTTCTTTGATATTTCCAGTGCAGAGCTCCTTAAGTAGTTGTCTGACCTGGTAACTAAAAGTTTGGAAAAAACTCAAACAGCAGGCTATGACTGTCAGTGTTGCTTCTTGGTACCGCAAGAGAATTTCAAGGCCAAACATAAAACAAGCCAACTACTGAAATATGAATGATGGCTATCTCTTCTCCTATATAATTCTTTCTTCTTTCTTGTTTTAATCTGTTGCCCATTGAATTTAGGTAAAAATGACTGGCACAGACTCCATACTTCTCCATATTGACATATGGCACAATAAAGTGAAAATCACCCAAATTTACAACATAGTAGAAATCTAGAAATAATATTTGTTCATGTGAATGTAACGGGATTTGTTTAGGTCAGAGCTGGCACACACAGTGCAAGCAAATGTTTAGGCATTCCCCAAAGAAATGGCCTGCACTAATGCAGGGGGGAAAAGCAATCAACTTTTGGAACAAGTATTGCGAAGGAGCGAACACATCTGCTCTGTCTGTCTGGCTGGCTGCTTGGGCTGTGCATTTGACTGCTGTGCAAGAAGCCAAATCAAAAAGTGTTTGCCAGACACATGTATCAAATTTTGCAGTAGGGCTCCTTTTGTGTGTGACAAGGAAAGCAAAAAATGTAGAAAGAATAAATTATTTGGTATATCTAGGTATTAATTATTTTATATTTTACAACCATATCTGCAGAAACGCCTTTTTCAAACCGTCACTCTTTGGAAAGTGGAAATCTGAGCTCATATTGTTCCCATTTGACGTTTCCAACACCCCTTGTCTCCATGCATGTCACACAATGGCACTGGTAGTCCGGATAAAAAGCAAAAAAAAAAACTAATATATTGTTATATTGTAATATGTTGTTATATAAGTTATTCGGGTATTGCAGAATAGCAGGCATATCAAGTTTGGGAACTGGGCTCATCGCCAAAGAGTCTAGCAGTTATTCCCACTCAACTTCACCAAGAAAAGGAAGTGACCATCTGAGTAACAGGTAGAATGCCAATACACTAGAAACTCGAGAAGGCACTTCATAGCATTTTACATAGCATGCAGTGGACACTGGAGCAAAGAAAGATGGTCATGTGGTCTGATCAAGTCAGACTGACCCTATTCCGGAGTGATGGGCATGTCAGATAAAAAAGGGAAGTTCATAAGGTAATGTATGGTACATCATGCATAGGGGCCATTGTACAAGCCTCTGGAGGCAGTGTTATGATCTGGGGTTGCTTCAGTTGGTTAGGTCTAGGCTCAGCACCATTATGTGGCAATACATTTAAGTCTGATGACTGATGACCTAAATGATCAGGTTATCACATCTATGATTTTTCTTCTTCCCTGATGGCATGTGCATATTCTAGGAAATGAAAGGAAACTGTGTTTCTCGGAGCTGGAGTATTAATTTTTACAAAATTCACCATATTGTGCGCCAAAATCAAAAATAAATCTGGTTGCACAAAATCTTAAAGTGTGGGACATTTTTTGGTCAGGAAGTGGACTACAGTGTGAACCAGAAGGTAGAGGTTATTTTTTCTGAATATTTATGTGTAACAAAAGTGATAAGATTACATCAGTATGCTCATTCTAAAAGTTGTCGTTCACGTAACAGCTCAGTCAAAGAGACTGGTACAGAGGACAGTCCAACTCTTATAACAAAAGGATTCAAATTGTCTTGTTATACAACAAATAAAAGCATGTAATAATTTATATGGTGAGGCTTTCTCTCATTCATTTAGCAATTCTGGATGGAGTATCAGTGCTTTGTAACAGTCAATAGGAGTCAGCCCTTGAACTTTACTTATCCTTGACCAACATACACACACACACCAATGTTGTTTGTAAAAAAAAAATTGCTATACACTGTCTCAGCAGAATCAGCAGGTTTTACTCTGACCGTTTACTTATGAACTAAGCTTTGTTTCATACAGCACAAAGCAGCAGACTGACACACAAACAGCCATGCAGAGGATTTTCTTATTTTTTATATAAAAATATTCTACTTTGAGAATGTCACAATATGACTTTAAGGTTCCTTAGTGCTCTATACACAGTAATGTTTGGTCACTGAAGGAAACATGATTCCAGACTGCAGATAAATATTAGACAGGGAGCAAGTAAAATAATATTTACAAAAAGATATACTTTGCATAGATGACTATCATAGTTAGGGGATTGCAAGATGAGGTTCATGTATTGTCCTGAATGAAATACACCGCGATCTCACTCAGAAAATATACATTATCATCTCTTTACCTACTTAAAAAATTGACATACATTTATTGTTACAGAGAGTAAAGGTAAGCAGCATTCTGTACTTGTGTTGGCGGCTCCCATAAAGTTAAACACACATTTATCAACAGCTGAATTTAAAGCACGAATGAAATAAATGAATAGAATATTTGATTAGGCTATAACGGTAAAAAAGGAGTGAACAGTAAGGCTCACATTGCTGGTGGGATGAGTCCAGTTTTCCAGGGCGTTGTATGACCAGTGCCAGACAAATTCTTGATCCACACAGGAGAGAGACAGCACAAAGCATCTAGAAGACATTTACAAACAAGACATAGATACAACTCAGGTAGTTAGGCCTGATGGGAAACAAAAAACTCTTTCAATGAGCTTGGGGTTTTATTCCATGTCTGTGATAATGGATGTTAGGGACATAGACTACAGGATATCCCCAAGGTCTCACAGAGAAAGTAACATAATTAAGTTAAGCAGTTAAATGCATAATAACATTATGACAGACAGACAGATAGACAGACAGACAGATAGATATTTTGATATTATAAATAATTATTGTTAATTCATACATGACTCCTAAAGCAGAAATAAAGCAAACTCACAAGAAACCATTCATTCAGTAGGTTATTAGAGTATAAATGAAGTACCTGTGAAAAAAATCTATATGACCAACTTGCATTTCTAACATTCTTTTTCCTCTCAAATGTATCAACTTGATGACAAAATAAATATAAATAAATAACAAACTACGCAAGTGAGTAGTCACGATTCATAAGAATGGAACAGAAGAGTTAACAAAGACAAAAGGTCTAACATTATGGAGAAAGAAAAATAAAGAAAAGAAATAAAGAGACGTGGATCTTACCGTACCAGTTTAAGCGACCCCATGGTTCCCCGTGCGTTGTTGCCCCAGTGCAGGATCGCAGAGTCCCAGCGCCCCGTGTCCCACACGCGCCCTATCGCACACCTAGTGTCCTCGGTAGGACGCACGCGCTGAGGTGCGCAGGCTATAGAGTGTGTTCACATCAGAACGGAACGCGATTGGAATAAAGCCCGAGTCTGACCAATAGAGACGCGGGGAAAATAACGCGTGCGTTACGTCACAAAAAGGGGTGGAGCCGAGTGCACAAATTGGGCAAAAAAGCATTTATGTATTTCAATAAAAAAAATTAAAAATAAATCGCAGAAATATGTTTAATAGAGAATAAAAACGATTAGTATAGCCTACTGGAATCCTGCAAGAATGTTACATGCACTTTTGGCAGCATTAACCATTCAGCTGATCTGTGCAGCTCATAGAATATCATGTTATAAAAGTGTTACTTCTGTAACAGTGCAGCTAGAAAAAAAAAAGAATATTGTGGGAAAAGTGAATTTTCTTTAATAATTCTATTTAAGATGGTGCAAGTGGTTAGTAGGCCATCTAAGATGGCGTAGTGGTTAGTACTGTGACCTCGCAACAATGCCTTTTCCATCATGATGGAGCACCTTGCTATAAGGAAAAAGTAATAACTGTAATAAGTAGTTTTCTTCCTCGAAAAAGTGGCTCGGGGAAGAAAACATCGACATTTTGGTTCCATGAGATCCCACTGAGAACCTGTGGTCAATCCCCAAGAGTCAGCTAATTAGGCGTCCCATCTGCCAGATCTACTAGACCCCTAAAAGCAGTTGATCAAGACGAAATGACTAACAGCATAGGCAGTATTTCTTACGAGAACACTGGACACTGTTGCCCCCATTAGATTAAAAAAGGTGAGAGAAAAGACATCTGCACCATGGTGTAATAGTCATACTCACGCCCTCAACCCGTAACTTCGAGTGACAGTGGAGAAAAACTAAATTAGAAGTTTTTATAATTGCATATAAAGACAGTACAGTATGTCCAGCTTTTGACAAGATCTAAAAGCTGCTAGGGTCGAGCATCTGAGCAAAATGATAGCAAACAAAACAAAAAAGCTGTACAAACCTATCACCACAGCTAAATCAGCAATGTGTTTGTTAGATCCAATTCCAATTAGATTACTAAAAGATGTGATACACACAGCTGGAGAGCCACTTCTAAACATTATGAATTCTTCACTATAATTAGGTCACGTCCCTAAATATTTCAAGTTAACAATTAGCAAATATCTCATCTTAAAAATACAAAAAAACTAACCTAGACTGTAATGAAATAAATCACAGACCGATTTCAAACCTCCTGTAAAAATATATATATATATATATATATATATATATATATATATATATATATATATATATATTAAAAGGTGGTGTCAGCTCAAATATGCGTATTCTTACAGGAAAATAATATCTTCAAAGAATTTCAGTCAGGTTTCAGGCCCAGAAACTGCGCTAGTTAACATAGCTTGTTTTTAGCTTCAGACCAAAGGCTGCATCTCAATACTCGTCTTACTTGATCTTAGTGCTGCATGCGACACTATAGATTATAATATTCTTATAGATCACTTACAAATTCAAATAGGTATTCACGGACAGGCATAAAAATGGTCAGCTTTCTTTAGAAGGATGTACTACTACTACCAGCTCGACAGGGAAAGACCTGGGCATAATATTAGACAGCAAATTGTCTGTTGAAAATCATATTTCCAATATTACAAAAACAGCCGTTTTCCACTTTAGAAATATTGCCAAGCTCAGAAACATTTTATTCAGATCTGATGCAGAAAAGTTGGTGGTTGTCCTGCATTACTTGGTGGTTGTCCTGCATCCTCAATATACAAGCTACAGTTAGCCCAAAATGCAGCCGCTAGAGTTCTTACCAGATCAAGACAATTTTATCATATAACCCAATATTATCATCCCTGCACTGGCTACCTGTCAAGTTTAAAATTGATTACAAACTGGCATTACTTACGTACAAGGCTCGAAATGGTTTAGCTCCCACGTACAGTATCTAGCCAGTCTCTGACATGTTACAATCCGCAGTGCTCCTTAAGATCACAAAACTCTGGATTTCTGGTAGTTCTCAGAATATCAAAGTCCACAAAAGGGGTAGAGTGTTTTCATATTTAACTCCTAAGCTTTGGAATAGCCTTCCTGACAGTATTTGGGGATCAGACACAATCACAAAGTTTAAAAGCAGACTCAAGACACAAGTCTTTAGCCTGGCATACGCATAATTCATCCCATAAACTCATACTCCAGTACATTTAAATGCACACTCTCATTTAGTGTTGCTAACGGCAACTACGATAAATCTTTTCCACCTGTTCTTTCATTTTCTACCCATTTCGAGGCACCTGGATATTGTGCCAGCTCCAGTAGACAGAGGCCAACCATGCGAGAACCCTGAGGCATCCAGAAAAGGACCACATCCAGCTGGATTCTGCTTAATGATATCAGCTACAGATGCTGCTTCTGGGCCCCAAGTGATCCAGTCTCCCTCTGCCCTCTTTACCTGTCTGACTCATGCTGGTGCAATGCTGGTGCCAAACTGAACTGGACGTCATGTTAACTTAAGACACCTTCTGTTATGTTGAAGTTCCAGCTGCCTAACACAGTATGTCTGCACAAAAATACCTGAGCCTCCAATAACAAACTAGACTCCATAATAACTTAAGCACATTTCCTGTTATACTGAACGTCCAGAGTACTAACACACAGTATGACTGCATATCTGTTATGACCCAAATGAGGATGGGTTCCCTGTTGAGTCTGGTTTCTCTCAAAGTTTCATCCCATGGAGTTTTTCCTTGCCACCGTCGCCGCCTGCCTTGGCTTGCTCATCAGGGACAATCGGATCACTATGATCTATACACATTTTTACTTGCTCCTACACATTTCCATAATCTTCTTTTACTTTTGTGAAGCTGCTTTGAGACAATGACTATTGTTAAAAGTGCTATATAAATAAGATGTAATTGAACTGTATATGATTGAAATGACAATAAAAGATTAATTGATTTGACTTGAAGAGGCGGGTGGACAAAACCCCCCACAAATTCTCACAAACTGCAAGCACTGATTGAGCAAGAATGGGCTGCCATCAGTCAGGATTTCGCCCAGAAGTTGATTGCCAAAGTGCCAGGGTGAATGTCTTGAAAAAGAAGGGCCAACAGTGCAAAAATTGATTCTTTGCATAAATGTGATGTAATTGTCAACAAATACCACAATAACATCTATCAAAAAGAAATATTGCCAAGATAAGGAATATATTGTCACTAAACGATGCAGAAAAACTAGTTCATGCTTTTATCACCTTTAGGTTGGATGATTCTAACACCTTACTGTCTGGTTGCTTAACTAGGTTCTCACTAGAACCAGAAGACATGAGCACATCACCCCGTTCTTATGCTTACTGTATTGGCTAACAGTAAAATTCGCATTAACTTAACATAAAAGCATTAAATGGTCTCACACAGCAGTATCTTCCACAGGAATAGTCTTCCAAATAATGTTCGGGACTCAAACACAGTCTCAGCGTTTAAGTCTAGACTAAAAACATAGTTATTTAGCCAAGCATTATTGTAAATGGATTTGCCATAGATAAAAGAGCTGATCTGGGGGACTCATGGTGAACTGGTATGTTTAAATGTTGTCTTCCCCACTCTCATTGATCACTCAGGTTTGTTGACAGTGAAGTGATTGGTCGCTTTACATCACAGGAAGCCCTCATGTCTGTGTTTCCTTCTGTCTTTTAGTTAAGCTGTCATAGTTAGTCCTCCGGACCTGTCTGGCTCGTCCTGGTGACGCGCTTCTGTTGATCTTCTGTTGATCTTCTGTTGGAGATCTCATTGCATGGATGCCCTGTGTGGTCTGTCAGGGATGCGTGTGGTGACTGGTGATGGTTCCACTTTTCCACGAAGACAGTCCTGGCCTCAGCTGATGCTGACAGCTGTTCTCTGTGCACTCGTGGCTGCAGTCGCTCAATAGTTCAGGACTGGAGTTTCCTACAGTCTACTTGAGTCTCCAGTAACGAACTGGACTCCATATTAACTGAAACACATCAGCTGTTATACTGAACTTCCAGAGTCCTAACACACAATATGACTGCAGAACAATCCATGATTTCCGATTTCACCCAAATGAGAATGGGTTCTCTGTTGAGTCTAGTTCCTTTCAAGGTTTCTTCCAATTGGCATCTCATGGAGTTTTTTCCTTGCCACCGTTGCCATTGCCCTTGGCTTGCTCATCAGGGACATCCTTATCATTTTGATTAATACACATTCACATTTTATTCAAACTTCCATAATTCTTATGATTTTACACAAAAATCATTGTCGCTTTGCAACAATGACAATTGTGTGTTATACAAATAAAACTTCATTGAAATTGAATTGAAGCAGCAGACTTCAGTAACCAGATAAATAATTGTTTTTGGGAGAAATTATATTTCTTCATGGTAAATATTTTACTTGTAGGTGTAGTGGAGTAATAGAAAACTAACAGACCCAACAGTCATGACTTGCATGCACCTGATTCTGCGTAACTGAATCATTAATTGAAATGAGGCGTGTTCAAAATAATAGCAGTGTGGAGTTCAATTGGAAAGGTAAATTATTCTGTGAAAAACAGATGTGAAACAAGTTCCCCTTATTTAAGGATAAATGCAGAAAAGGTTGTCCTGTGCATTTCTCTCTGAAAATCAGAGTAAAATGGGTCGTTCCAGACATTGTTCAGAAGAACTTTGATTCAAAAGTTGATTAGAGATGGGAAAACATACAAAGAAGTGCAGAAAATGATAGGCTGCTCTGCTAAAATGATATCAGATTCTTTAAAATGGAGACCAAAACCAGAAAGACGTGGAAGAAAATGGAAAAGTTTGTCAGACGACCCCCAAACACTGAATTCAAGTCACAGTACACGGTTAAGACAGTGAAGCATGGAGGCACAAGCATCATGATATAAGGAGGCTTCTCGTACTATGGTGTTGGGCCTATTTATCCACATTTCAGGGATCATTCATCAATTTGAGTACATCAGAATACTTAAAGAGATCATGTTGCCTTATGCCCAAGAGGAAATGCCCTTGAAAGGGGTGTTTCAACAAGACAACGACCCCAAACACACCAGTAAATGAGCAGTATCTTGGTTCCAGACCAACAAGGTTAACGTCATGGAGTGGCCAGCCCAATCCCCAGACCTTAATCCAATAGAAAACTTGTGGGCTGACATTAAAAAGGCTGTTTCTGAGGCAAAACCAAGAAATGCAGAGGAATTGTGATGTGTAGTACAATTGTCACAGATGTGAAGCAGTTCTCAGAAACCATGGTTATACAACTAAATATTAGTTCAGAGATGCACAAGAAAGATTAAACTTGACTAATTTTTGTTTAAACGGTAAATTCATCACTTTGTAAAGATGAATGATGACACTATTTTTTTTTTACTGACTAATATTCACCTTCTTTAAACTAATAACACATTTAGCACATTTTCCTTCATGTTGTGAATTCAGAATAGAAAGTGCAGGGTGTCCAAGCATTTATTATTAAAACAAATATTTGTATATGCAAAAGTTATTATATGGAGCTTTACTACTTAACTTTTTTTCAACACATTGCTATTATTTTGAACACAACTGTATATATATCAAACCTAGCACCTCACCAAAACTAGCAAACATCATCCGCTAACTATTGCGACAACTGCTATGCTGGTATTTTGCTTAGGTAAGCAGTAAGTCCAACCATGGCTGTGCTGTACTGAAAGCTTTCTAAATTTATGGTAACCAAGCACTAGTAAATGCTGGGATAAGTGCATTGGTGTAGCAGAAAATTATATACAGAAATTAAGCTAGTTTTTAACCCTCATATCGGTGTTTTATTCTGTACAATCTAGGTCACGTTTTGACTCGAACACCTCTTATATCTAATAATTATTTAAAATGTAAAAGAAAAAATCCACATCCTTTTTTTTTTTTAAATAAAAGATACAAGATCATTTATTTCATGTACAAATTTCCTGAAAAAAAAAAATCTTAAAAAAAAAAAAAAAAAAAAGAAATCTTATAAAACCCCACATCCAGCCTTTGCACCAGCCTTCCACCCAACTGATGGACAAAGATGGCATCTTGAAGCAGGAAGAATTATGACATTATGGATTATGTGATACAACCAGATACATGTAGAAGAATTTGAAAAATGAAACAATACATAATCCCAGTGTTGCCAGATTTGTACATTTTCATTGTAAAAACATTGACGAACACAGGTCATTATTTAAACGTTTAACACAAAAATAGTATTGTATTGCAGAGGTCCGAAACAGAAACCAGTTTCAGTTTGACTAGTCTGGAATGCTCTTTGCTACACACTTAGGCTAGCAGCATGCAATCACTCTACAAAAATGTCAATATAAAATACAATACAACTCAACATTGTTTAACTGTTTGGAGGATTATTTTGTTGGCACATGATTTGGCTGGTTACTTTGAACTCAGCATCACAGTTGAGCGGAACTGGGCAGCATGAACTAGTTTCACTGGAAGCTAATGGAACTTCATTATAAATAATTTGACCTATCGTCTGATCGAATTATAAAATACTAACTTTACATCGAAACTTTACTATTGTTAATGCTCAGGGAAATATTGCTGGCAATACTGCTTACTTTAAGTATGAGGCAGTAAAGTTAGGTAATGTTTGCTCAGTTCAACCATGTGCTGAAACTAATGCAACTGACTGTACCACATAACCAGTTGCAATATTTACTTGCATTGAGATGACCTTTGCCTGAATGGAAAAAAAAAAAAGCTCAAACAAAGAGTCCCACATTTTGCGTTCAGGAGATGGGTGGATTAAAGACAAATGGAAGTTTCATGAGTCACTGATTTGTCATGAAGACATTTCTAATACTAAGCTTCAAGATAGATCAATCAGACAGCGAGGGTGAACGCCCACTCGCTGGACTATTAAAGCTATGGAGATCGCGGTCCTTTTCTTTGTCCTTGCTATCATGCTTGTGTTTGTGCTTGTGCTTGTGTTTGTGCTTCTTCTTCTTTTTCTTGTGCTCATGATGGTGGTGGTGGTGATGGTGGTGGTGCTTGGATGAGGAGGAGGAGGAAGCTAAGGTTGGGACAGGTGTGACTGGCATGGGTATAACAGTCTGCTCCACAACAGGAGGCTCTCGACCTGTAAAGGAAACAATACATGCACAAGTTATTCTTTTGCATTAGTTAACAAGGGAAGCACATTAAGCGATGCACCCATCATGTACAGTGGAACCTCGGATTGCGAGTAACGTGGTTTACGAGTGTTCCGCAAACCGAGCAAAGATTTTTAATAATTTTTTATTCGGAAACCGAGCAAGTATTAGTTTATGAGCGCCGAGTATCATGCTTCACACATCCAACTCTTATTTTGACACCAAGCGTCACTCTCTCACCTTCCCCCCACTCCCCCTCCCCCCTCGGCTTCGCAAACACACAGAAACTCTGCTCGTGCGCGCGCAATTTGACACTGAAACACACAAGCACAGACACACTCTCTAGACACACTCTTTTCAAAGGTGCTGGTTCATTTGTTTTTTTACTTTACAGCAGTGATTCCCTTAGTATGCGCTCACGCCAGGTCAGAAAGATTTCTTTCTTTTTTTTTTTTAAACGGTGTTTCCGTCTTTGTATGTGTGTCCATTTGTTGTGAAACTGCAGTGATTCCTTTAGTATGCGCTCGTGCCAGTCTCGCTTTTTTCCGTTAAAACGGTGTTTCCGCTGTGTTTATGTGCTTGTTGTGAAACTAAACTAAAGTGAGTCCGTTAATATACGCTCATGTCAGTCTCAGAAAGATTAATTTTTTTCCTGTTAAAACGGGGTTTCCGTTGTGTGTGTGTTTGTTGTGAATCTTAAAAAGTGAGGTGGGGAGAGGGAGGAGGAGTGTTACTGTGTAAAACGAGGCGAGGGAAGGGGCTAATTCCACACACACACACACACACACACACACACACACACACAGCGCCTGCGCGCACCAACGGAAACACTTATCTGTCAGGATTTATTTGTACTTTTTTTAAAGGTAAAGTGCAGATTAATTAGTTTTATTTTCATTTTATAGATTGTATTAATTATTTTTATGTATTTATTTTTTGGGGCTGCGGATTAATAATTAGAGTTTTCATTATTTCTTATGGGAAATGATGATTTGGTTTACGAGTGTTTTGGAATACGAGCCCACTTCCGGAACGAATTATGGTCATAATCGAAGGTTCCACTGTATAGTGGCCAATGTACAAGCCACTGGAGGCAGTGTTATGACCTGAGGTTGCTTCAGTTGGTGAGGTTTAGGCTCAGCAACATTATGTGGCAGTTTTGCTATTATGCTAAATATATTTGTCTCCTTTAGACATTCAAATGGGTCTTCAAGTTTATGCGTTTATAATGTTTATAAGTTTATAAATCTTTTGATTGTGTAAATCTGCTTTGTGACAATGTCAATTGTTAAAAGCACTAAACAAATAAAATTGAATTCAACTGAATCTGCTTTTTGTGCTTTTCCCCTCATTTTTGTGTCGTCTATGTCTTAAACAACCTGATCATATATTTCCCCTAAAGTTACCTCATATAAGAAGATATCATCCCTTGCCTTATTGCTCAGCTCCACCCATCTTTGCTCAGCTCTGATATTAGGGTGGGACTAGGAATTAGCACATTTATATAGACACTAAAATTGCACATGAGGAAGAGGAGTGAAACAAAGCTTGAGATATGAAAAGTGCATCTGAGAAGCATTACAACAGGAGGAATAAACAGATTTTGGAAAAAATATGAAAAATGAAACAGTAAAATATTCTTGTATATAATTTTTACACTATTCACAATAAGTTAGGGATATTGTGAGAGACCCAGTGGATGTCATACATACAGTGTTTGTTTCACTTCAGACATTTTTTGGGATAGGGAGGCAATTGTATTGGGGTGATAGACACACCTCATTTTGTGTTTTCCATGTAATGGTCTCATTGTGTACAGGTATGCCTTATATTGGGGCCAATACCAAAAGACAACCCTTTTCAATGTGGCGTCAATTTCAACGTTCTGTGGGTATAAAAAGCTGGTACTGTCAGTAAGTCATTCCAAGTTCATCATTCAAACAATCATGAACACAGGACGTCACTTAACGGACGAGCAGCGCCACCTGGCCATGGAGCGCCTTCGGGTTGGTGGCAGGCAGTCAGATCTTGCTCGTGAACTTGGTGCGTCTCAAAGTGTCATCAGCAGACTTGCATCAAGACACAGAACTACGGGCAGAGTTCATGATGGACCCAGGAGCGGAGCCCCACGAGTTACAGACCGCAATGATGACCAGTACCTAAAGACCTATGCACTCAGACATCGTTATGCAACTGTCACACAGCTGCAGGCCCGTTTACGAGATGTGAGGGGTACTAGGGTTTTCAGACCAACCATTTGCAACCGACTCTACCGCTTTGGCTTGAATGCCAGACGACCGCTACAGGTGACTCCACTGACACCAAAACACCTCTGTGAATGTTTGCAGTGGGCACAAGACCATGTGACCTGGACAATGCAGCAGTGGTCTACCATCCTGTTCACTGATGAGTGTCGGGTCACCGTTGCTGGAGCGATACGCTGAGGTCAACATGGTCCTCAGGGTTTGCTTTGGTGAAGGAGGTGCAACTGTCTGGGCAGGCATCACCAGTCAACGCGAAACAGATTTGGTTATTGTAGATGGCTCAGTCACTGCATGTTCTTACCTCAGAGACATCATAGAACCTATCATCATCGCCCAATTCCGCCATCACACCCCCAACTTTCTGTTCATGGATGATAATGATCCACCATATCGTGGTAGAATTGTCACAGCTCGACTTCAGGAAGTTGGAGTGCCTCATATGGTATGACCATCAATGCTCCCCTGACCTGAACCCCATAGAGCACATCTGGGACCAGTTGAAGCAGAGACTGGATGATCGTACCCCACCCCCAGGTGACCTGGCAGAACTGCGTGTAGCTCTTGTGGAAGAGTGGAACGCATTGCCTCAGAACATCATGAGCTAGTGAGGTGCATGAGATGTCGCTGTCAAGCTGTCAAATGGTGGAAACACCCGCTACTGATACTGTCGATTTTTAGGGCTAGCTCAGTCCTGGGAAGTCCCTTGACCAAGTGCAGGTGATGGGAAATCTAGCTATCATTCCTGCTAGAGAATGACATCCACCCGATGTATGAGACTCAGAAAGCACTGGGATGTTTTGCTGCAGTGACCAAACGCTACATCCAAGGTTTGTGACGGAGCATTTCCGTAGGTCCTTCCTTCTACTGCAAGGCTGTAGAATCAGCACTGACCTCAGGTTGTATTTATTGTCTAGAGTCTATTTCATGTTTATAGTGTAAAAAAATTTTTTTTTTTATACCCCCTTCTTCTTTTCTGTAACTATGTGAATTTCTTGATTCATCTCATCTTCTATATTTAAACATATTCAAGCACTAATTCAAGCAGTTACTCACTGACAAATAAATAAGAAAGCTGATATTTTTCTATTGTCGCATTTTTGTTAAACAATCACTGCAGCCCTAATACCTAATACAAGTCCCCCCCGTGAGATTTACTGATGTATTGATGTGTAGCTTGCCTGGTGTCGACGGCCTATCCAGCATGTTCAGGTGATGGTAGATAAATGCTCGACTATCATGAACGGTGTCCATGTCAATATCCTCATCTTCTTGCATGGGAAACTGGAAAAGAGAAGAAAAAGAACAATATACACACGTGGACAAAATTGTTGGTACCCTTCGGTCAATGAAAGAAAAACTCACAATGGTCACATAAATAACTTTAATCTGACAAAAATAATAATTTTAAAAAGTTCTATGAATGTTAACCAATGAAAGTCAGACATTGTTTTTCAACCATGCTTCAACGGAATTATTTACAAAAATAAACTCATGGAACAGGCCTGGACAAAAATTATGGTACCCCTAGAAAATACAGAAAATAATGTGACCAAAGGGACATGTTAATTCAAGGTGTGTCCACTAATTAGCATCACAGGTGTCTATAATCTTGTAAACAGTCAGTGGGCCTATATATAGGGCTCCAGGTCGTCACTGTGTTGTTTGGTGACATGGTATGTACCACACTCAACATGGACCAGAGGAAGCGAAGGAAAGAGTTGTCTCAGGAGATTCGAAGGAAAATTATAGACAAGCATGTTAAAGGTAAAGGTTATAAGACCATTTCCAAGCAGCTAGATGTTCCTGTGACTACAGTTGCACATAATATTCAGAAATTTAAGATCCATGGGACTGTAGCCAACCTCCCTGGACGTGGCCGCACGAGGAAAATTCATGACAAATCAAAGAGACAGATAATCCCAATGGTAACAAAAGAGCCCAGAAAGACTTCTAAAGAGATCCAAGGTCAACTTCATGCTCAAGGAACATCAGTGTCAGATCGCACCATCCGTCCTTGTTGGAGCCAAAGTGGACTACATGGGAGACGACCAAGGAGGACACCATTGTTGAAAACAAATCAGACAAAAACCAGACTGGAATATGCCAAACTACATGTTGACAAGCCACAAAGCTTCTGGGAGAATGTCCTATGGACAGATGAGACAAAAATGGAGCTTTTTGCCAAGGCACATCAGCTCTATGTTCACAGACGGAAAAATGAAGCATATCAAGAAAAGAACACTGTCCCTACTGTGAAACATGGACGAGGCTCTGTTATGTTCTGGGGCTGCTTTGCTGCTTCTGGCACAGGGTGTCTTGAACCTGTGCAGGGTACAATGAAATCTCAAGACTATCAAGGGATTCTAGAGAGAAATGTGCTGGCCAGTGTCAGAAAGCTGGGTCTCAGTCGCAGGTCATGGGTCTTGCAACAGGACAATGAGCCAAAACACATAGCTAAAAACACCCAAGAATGGCTAAGAGGAAAACATTGGACTATTCTAAAGTGGCCTTCTATGAGCCCTGACCTCAATCCTATTGAGCATCTTTGGAAGGAGCTGAAACATGCTGTCTGGAAAAGGCACCCTTCAAACCGGAAACAACTGGAGCAGCTTGCTCATGAGGAGTGGGCCAAAATTCCTGCAGAGAGGTGCAGAAGTCTCATTGACAGTTACAGGAATCGTTTGATTGCAGTGATTGAATCAAAAGGTTGTGCAACAAACTATTAAGTTATGGGTACCATCATTTTTGTCCAGGCCTGTTCAATGAGTTCATTTTTTAAAAATAATTCCGTTGAAGCATGGTTGAAAAGCAATGTCTGACTTTCATTGATTAACATGCATAGAATTCTTATTGTGAGTTTTTCTTTCATTGACCGAAGGGTACCAACAATTTTGTCCATGTGTGTATATTCAGTGATCAAAAATTTGCTAATGGATTCTGCTTCAATTAAGTATCAGCGGTCAATGCCTTGTGAAAGTAACTAGAGTTCTGACATCAATCTCACTGAACACGTTAAGGATGTAAAGAATATATATATTTTTTCAATTTAAGAGGGGGAGAGGGAGTTGAAAATGCTTTTTTGCACTCATTTCAAACTGTACTATTTCACAACAGACATGTGATAATACAAGTACAACCTTGTATTATCACATACAACCTGACTGAAGCTCTATGCTTGCATTATAATGAAAATGATTTGCCTTTTATTTTTTATTTATTAATTTATTTTTTTACTTTCTTCACCAGGCTACTAATGGTACTGTCCCAGTACCATTAGTACCATTCACCATTCTTGAAAAACGGGGGAAGAAAACATCCTGATAAAGACCAATGCTAGTGGTAACTGTTCTATACCTACAGCAACTTACTTGACTCTTGGCAGATATTTTGTTACTGAGGGCTCGTCCTGTCCAAGCTCAGAAAACGCCTGCTTTTTGCGCTTTTTCCATTTTTGTAGTGTGGCTTAAACAATTTGATTATATTTTCCCCCTAAAGTGACCTCACATGAAGGAGACATCATCCCTTGCCTTATTTTGCCTGTTTAACAACAGAGCTGAGAAAGGCTGGGTGGAGCTGAGCAATAAGGTAAGGGATGATGTCTCCTTCATGGGTGGGGCTAGATAGTAGACACCAACTAAAACTGCATATGAGGAAGAGGAGTGAAACAGAGCTTGAGGTAGAAAAATTCATTATCTGAGGTGTATTGCAACAGGAGGAATAATGGACATATTTTTGAATAAATATGAAATATTAAATTGTAATTTTTTAAAATATAATTTTCATTTAATATATATTTAACATGTAAAATGTATTTAATTAGAATTATAAAGCTTTTAAATCCCACACTCAAACAAGCTCCTAATATCATGGATTTTAAATCCCACACTCAAACAAGCTCCTGATATCATGGTCTCTTATGCCAGTTAGAACCCATTTTGATCAAGGGGTTTTGGGCATTTGGTGGCTTAATACTATAAATTCATCTTTCACATACTTTTATTGAGAGAGCCAACTCTGTCCTATGATGTACTCTTGACCAAGTGCAAGTGATGGGAGATCTAGCTATCATAGCTAAAGAATGACTCGATTTAACTTACTCGACTCTTGGTAGATATTTTTACTGGGGGTTCGTCCTGCAGCACCTGCCCAGGTTCAGGGGGCGAAGCCAAAGGAGTCTCTACTTTTCTCTTCAGGCCCTGTGGAGTGAGGGCTATGCCGCCCAACACCGGCTCCATAACAACATGCTCCTCCTTAACCTGAAAAGGTAGGATGACAAATTCAGCCACTCCAAAATATAGTGTTTTACATTATTGTTTTACATTATTGTAAAGTTAAAGTTTACACCAATTTACATATTTATCCACATCTACCTGGAATTACTAATTATTAGTAATTACTAACTACTAATTATTACACTTGCACTAAGAACAGATAATACAAAGGTTTTTTCTATCTCTAGCACAAATTCTTATTCTTGTGTTTGCTCATTTCAGCACAATGTGTGAGAAATACAGCCAATTCAATCATGGAGGTGGGTACATTCTGACTAGATATTTCCTCTTTAGCCAAACAAAATGCATCTTATTACAATATCTGGCTAGATTTATTAAGTTTGCCATGCTTTGGCAAGTTGAGCAAAACTTTGCTTTTTTTTTTTTTTAAATCACCAAACTGTGTGTTTGTGGGAGGTGGGGTCCCCACACATCAATAGCAGTATGTTAGATCACTAGCAGATTTTAAATAAAATGGGTTCATGTCAAAGACACTTCACTTGTGTCCCCTCATATTTAGAGTAGTCCTGTGGTTCTGAGTTTTTGCATTGTGATACAAGAGAGTACTCTGAATTCATCAAAATAATTTAGTAATTCGATGACCAACATAATAGTAAATTAAAAGCATGATAAACTAACCACACAACAATTACATGCTCTTGTATTTAGTAGCTCATGCAAGTATTAGAACAACTGCAAGATATAAACAATTTTGCTAAAAAGTTACATCACATGCTAAAAAGTTACATAAAGAGGATTTGTTTAATTAAACTAAACCACACAGCAGTCACTTTATATGGAGTGCTAATTGTGGAAATGTGCATCAGGACATTATCCCCCACCCCAGGACATTACTACCAGTAGGCTGAACTGCTGATAGAGGCCGGATGGATCCATGAAATGATGCCAAATTGAGGAAGAAATTACAATTTATCTGACCAGGCATAGATATTGGTCAAAATACCTGCAGAGAGGTGCAGAAGTCTCATTGACAGTTACAGGAATCGGTTGATTGCAGTGATTGTCTCAAAAGGTTGTGCAACAAACTATTAAGTTAGGGGTACCATAATTTTTGTCCAGGCCTGTTCCATGAGTTCTTTTTTTTTTTTTTAATTCCGTTGAAGCATGGTTGAAAAGCAATGTCTGACTTTCACTGGTTAACATTCATAGAATTCTTATTTATTATTACTTTTGTCAGATTAAAGTTATTTCTGTGACCATTGTGAGTTTTTATTTCATTGACTGAAGGGTACCAACAATTTTGTCCACGTGTGTAGTTAGTTACTTGGTTATGAATTAGAAAGCTTGAAATGTCAGTATTAGTTAACATTATTCATTTTATGAAGAGTAAAGAACAGTGTATTCCATAGCATCGTCTAATTGGCTACAAAGGCACTAAATTAACTAATCCTAGCAAGCTTCACCAAAGCCAGGGGGAATCATATTTGTGTGTTATTATGTTATGATAATCAAATTTCTGCAATTTAATATCCTTAATACTATTAATTTCCATACGCTTGTTACACCACAACATACTGCATATGAAAATCAGCACAACTGAAGCCATCAGTTGCTAGGTTACTTTATCTGTGTGACAAGCATCAGGTAATCTGGTAGGTAATCAGGTAATTATCAGGTAATCTTTATGTTTTTGGCTCTTGAACATAATTATCAAAGAAAATACACAACAGTCTAAAATCAGTTAACATTGCTTCTGTCATCCACTGTTGTGATTAACATCATGGTAGTCACACATCTGCAAAAGGTCAATACTGGCTTACTTTCAGACAAAAGGGGAAGTGTTTGTGTTTAAAGGCAGTAGGCTAGAAGCTAGCAGGAAATCCCATTTTGATGCTTTACATCACATGAAGGCAAGAACTACTGAAAAGACCTTTCAGGTTTTTCTTGAAAAAGAACTACTTTTCTTGGAAAATAACTACTTTTTCAAAAGCTGAACAGAAAACTGACTTCAGTAGGATAAATCAATAGTAATAATAAACTGTCTCTTAATATGTGTAAACTTTTAGGCATAAGTAATGATGCAATTATTTTTAAATCAAAGTCTTTAATCACCAACTTTGAACACGGCCTAATCTGTGTGTTGAATGCTTACACTGCTGAAGACAATCTCAGGTGCAAGCTCAGGACCCTCCTGATCTGATTTGATGGTGGGATTCAGGACAGCCTTCTTCTCCTTCAGGTTGAGGACGAGGCCAAGTTCTGGCAGAGGTAGACATGAGGGCCTGGTCAGACCAAACAAAGTATGATACAGATTCACGGCATCACAGCGCAACCGCCAGTCATGGGAGGTACCTGGAAAAAAAGGGTATATAAAAAAAAAACTTTAAAGTAGGCTTTTTACTATTAAGAAGTCTTTAAATAGTTTGCTTTGCTATTTTGTGTTTGGGTTAAAAATATCTGATTGAAGTAGAAATCAGACACACTGAAAAGGAGTATGGCCTCTAATTCCCCAACATTCAGACACTTGGAGAAATGAATATGAATAGTGTGACTATTTATTATGGTCACTTCAAATGAAACCTCTAGAGTAAAAATGGGAACTATTCGTCAAACATGAAATGTGTGTCTTAATATGTTACTGCATTATAAAATGTACAGTAATATCCAATCATTTGCCAATATTCAGTATAGGACTGATGAACCACAAAATCTCATGATGGTGACGATAAAACAAAAGTTGGCTGTTCTTTTGAGAAAAGTATTTCAAAACCCATCAAGAACTATGATGAAACTGGCTTTCCCATGAAAGAAAAACCAAAATTGACCTTTGCTGCAGAGAACTTAATTTAGAGTCACCAGCCTCAAAAACCACAAATTTAGATGCCTTCAGCATTGTTTTACAATATAGAAAGAAATAAAATTCAGGAAAGACCAGGGAATTAAAAGGTATATCCAGACTTTTGACTGGTAATATATGACAAATTCTGCCTCCATTATTTAAGCTTCGACCTTTAATACTCTCTCTACCTACACAATCCATATTGAATTATAAATTGTTATTTATTGACAAACACAGTCATAATCAGTGAATCTGTAAAGACTTGCAGAGTGCACTCAACATTTAGAGTTGTTCGCATTACTGTGCATGTTCATTTGAGATGCCTGGAGCTCGTAACAAAACATGAGAAGCTGTAAGTGTGAAAACTGGAACACTTAACACTATACTATGCTTTTTACATTCAAAAACCACAGGCAAAAAAAGGTGCTGAAAAATTTGTTTTCCTTGGCACACAAGCTTGAAAGTGCAGGAGCGAGGCCTGGAAGACCAAACCTAACTACAATAGGAGCAGTACTGTTTAAATCACTGCCAGGAGTTGCGAAAGCACTGATTTCGTAAGAAGTGCAGCCAGTCATCCCGAGTGGGTTCTGTGTTTTTCATTAAATCACATTTTATAAGATTTTCCATGTCCCAGGCATTACAAGGCACATGTATATACTCTGACTGCTGAATAAATCAACAGCATGCACAGGGAAAGATGACTGAGAAATCCAAAGAAAAAAATGTATTTAGGCTTGAAACAGAAGTCAAATGTTTTTTTCAAATGCATCAAGCACTCTCTATCAAGTCTCTGTTTTTGATATAAAATAATGGGTTTTGATGGGTATGTAATGATTAAAGCTTATAACTGTTAAAAGTGCTTTGCATTAACATTAATGCAAGCTTTTTAACATTAAAGCTTGCAGTAAAATTTGATTCTTGTTTTGATTTTGATTTTAGCAACTGTCTTACAGTACATGCATACATAAAGACAGTGCTTTACAAAGCTGAGCCACAACATTACATTTTATGATAAATTACACGACATGGATCAGATCAGTTTCCCAGTTCCTGCAAATGAAACATCCTCACAGCGAAACGTGCTGGTGGCAGCATCATGCTGTGGGGATGTCTTTCATCGGCAGGAACTGGAAAATTGATCTGAGTCGAGTCAGATCAACATGCAACCATCCAACATGAAGGAGAGTGGAGCAGTTCTGCTTTGAGGAATGGGCAAAAATTACAGAGACTTATCCATAGAAACTTGTGTTCTTGGGGTGATGGGACGTGTTGGGTTTGCGCCAGACATAGCGTTTTTCTTGGTGCTCGAAAAGGTACATTTTAGTCTCATCTGCCCAGAGCACCTTCCTCCATACATTTGGGGATTCGCCCACATGTATTTTGGCAAACTCAAAATGTAACTTCTTATTTTTAACACCAAGTAATGGCTTTTTTCTGGTCACTCTTCCATAAAGCCAAGCTCTACAGCTTATTATACAGCTTATTGTGATCCCATGCACAGATACACCAGCCTTTGCTGTGGAACTCTGCAGCTCCTTCATAGCTCCTTGCTTCTTTAGTCTCTGTGCTGCGTCTTTGATTAATGCCCTCCTTGCCTGGTCTGAGAGTTTTGGTGGGCGGCCCTCTCTTGGCCGGTTTGTTATGTTATGGCCATGTTCTTTACATTTGAAAATGAGGGATTTGATGGTACTCCAGGAGGATCATCAAACATTTGGATGCCTCTTGCTTAGTGGCATTGGACCTGCTGGGAACCTTCAAAAACGGTGTTTATACTGACAGATCATGTGACACTTAGATTGCGCACAGGTGGACATTTCACTAATTATGTGACTTCTGAAGGTAATTTGTGGCACTATAACTTTAGAGGGGCTTCATAGCAAGAGGGGTGAATACAAAAGCACACGGCAATTTACATATATACCCCCCCCCCCCCATTTCACTTCACCAACTAAGACTGTTTTGTGCTGATCGATCACATAAAATGTAGATAAAAAAATAAAAATAAAAACATTTAATTTCATGTTTTGTTACATTATAACCTGTAAAAATGCCAAGGGGGGTGAATTCTTTTGCTAGCTCAACATTGTGATGCTTGTGCTTCCATTCTGAACTTTAAAAAATCTACTGTCTCTATTAAGTCTGCATAGTTAAAATCATGTTATATTTGAACTCCATTCAATTAAATCCATTCTTTTTGCAAATATTCACTTAAAGGACATTAAAAAAAAAAAAAACCTGCCGACTGCAGACATCACTTCCTCTGTGCGATACCCTAGTAACATACACACTTTCTCACAATTCACTTTTTTTCTACACCATTCATGTTTCCCTTTATTTTATGGTGATGAACTACTAGCCGATAGGAACACAAATAAGATTCAAATTTTAGTAAAAAAAAAAAAAAAAAAAGATTTGGGTCAAAACAAGAAAAAAAAATCAACCAGTTTTTAAGAAGGCATGGCCTCTTTGTGTTTCAGTCTCTGTGAACAGGGTGTGGCCCACAAGTAAGCATGATTACAATTCCTAGATGGTCTTACCAGAGTTCATCAATTTCCATAGCTGGTCCACAAGAGCCTCGGTGCACAATGGCGACTCAGCTGCCTTTGTGAAAGGAGGATTCTTGGACAACATGCTTAAAATCTTGTGTCTGTAAAAATATAAACAACAACAAAAAAAAAGAACACTTCATGAATTGTGTAGAGTATGAGGACATATTCACTGTATTCAACAAAATAACATTACTGACCTGACATAGTGCACAGGATCACTCTGTACCATATCCAGCAGCCACTGAAACTCCTCAGCGCTCCTGTCAACTGGCAATAAACAGAACACAACACTCACACCATGTTACACAAGGGCCCCTTTCAGTCGCCTTGCAGAGTTGGATTAATATATCTGTATTGCCGCCAACCTAGAATAAAACTATATTAAAACTTTATTCTCACACCCATGTGGACTTTTACTTGCTGGTACCATCCCTAAGCTCCTCTTACTGATCATATGAGGTTTGTTATATAACACGGAGGGATTGATCCAGCATGAATTCTGGATCAATAGGCACAAAGTTCTGATCAAGTTTCCTCTTGAAAACTGCAAATAACAATATGATGAAGCCGTCTTTAAATATGCAGAAACAAAAAATATGAAATGCTATGATAGTACACGTGATTAGATACTGTGCACTGGCATTCTATCATTCACAACATTGACACTGTGCCAGAGCTTTGCATTTCCACAAATTATGCCTGGCAATTGGCCAGGTCATACCAAGGGCAATTACTTCAGGGTCGCAACAAGACTTAATAGCGACATACCTACTTCTGTCGATTCTGAAACCTAACACTATTTGTAAATGAGTTACTGTGAACCGTGTACATAGTTTCAATAAATACATAGAAAACAAAAATGGGATGGGAGTCACCTGTCATCTCCTAATATGACATCACGATAACTCGGCACCGATTCGAATAATATTGCGAATCACAAATTTATAAATACCCCGATACGATATTACATTTTTACCCTCCGTTTTTAAAATTTTTTTTTTTACAATTTTAAACCTTTTGAAAGTTTGACAATTTATTAAATGTAGCCTGTTTCCTTTGACATTTAACCTAAAACAAATTAAAATTTATTTATTAATGAATTAATTAATTTGTTTTACCTCCTCAAATGTGTCCAAAGTCTCAAAACTCAATTGACGATGATGGCACCAGTTGAGTGGCCTCAAGCACTCGTTTCTGTTGCACCACTCGAAAGCTTCTGCGCTCAGTACAGATTAGTTTATATATGAGGCTCATCGGCCAATCATCAGGTAATGGGCAAAAAAAAAAAAAAAAAAAACTTAAACCAAGCCAATTCTGGTCACTATCCGATTCACTTCCATTATAAATGTGAAAAAAAAACCTGTAGGGTATGGATGACTTAGCCTTATAAATGCCTTAACAAATAAATTAACGTTAGCCACCACATCATTTAGCTACGCAAAAGCTAAGCTTGCTAGCTTGTGAGCGGTGACCGAGTTAGGTAGACATGTTCCAAAAACAACATTCCGTTTATTCTGACCATTTATCCCTTATTATAGATTAACCAGAATTTAAGTGGAGTTAGATCCTGCCAAAATGACCAGAGCACCCACATTCGAGCTTCAAAACCGATGCAGCTCAAAGATCACAAAAGGAATCAACTCTTCAAAAAAAAAAAAGTTATTAAGCAAGCATATAAGGAGCCTGGCTAGTAGGGACAGACTCAGAAGGTGTCTAAGCAACCTTAATTGGTAAAGTACTTAACGGCAAATATTTGATTAACTCTTAATGACACAGGTGGACAAAATTGTTGGTACCCTTCGGTCAATGAAAGAAAAACTCACAATGGTCACAGAAATAACTTTAATCTGACAAAAGTAATAATAAATAAGAATTCTATGAATGTTAACCAATGAAAGTCAGACATTGCTTTTCAACCATGCTTCAACGGAATTATAAAAAAATTAACTCATGGAACAGGCCTGGACAAAAATGATGGTACCCCTAACTTAATAGTTTGTTGCACAACCTTTTGAGGCAATCACTGCAATCAAACGATTCCTGTAACTGTCAATGAGACTTCTGCACCTCTCTGCAGGTATTTTGGCCCACTCCTCATGAGCAAGCTGCTCCAGTTGTTTCCGGTTTGAAGGGTGCCTTTTCCAGACAGCATGTTTCAGCTCCTTCCAAAGATGCTCAATAGGATTGAGGTCAGGGCTCATAGAAGGCCACTTTAGAATAGTCCAATGTTTTCCTCTAAGCCATTCTTGGGCGTTTTTAGCTGTGTTTTGGCTCATTGTCCTGTTGCAAGACCCATGACCTGCGACTGAGACCCAGCTTTCTGACACTGGCCAGCACATTTCTCTCTAGAATCCCTTGATAGTCTTGAGATTTCATTGTACCCTGCACAGATTCAAGACACCCTGTGCCAGATGCAGCAAAGCAGCCCCAGAACATAACAGAGCCTCGTCCATGTTTCACAGTAGGGACAGTGTTCTTTTCTTGATATGCTTCATTTTTCCGTCTGTAAACATAGAGCTGATGTGCCTTGGCAAAAAGCTCCATTTTTGTCTCATCTGTCCATAGGACATTCTCCCAGAACCTTTGTGGCTTGTCAACATGTAGTTTGGCATATACCAGTCTGTTTTTTTTCTGATTTGTTCTCAACAATGGTGTCCTCCTTGGTCGTCTCCCATGTAGTCCACTTTGGCTCCAACAACGACGGATGGTACGATCTGACACTGATGTTCCTTGAGCATGAAGTTCACCTTGGATCTCTTTAGAAGTCTTTCTGGGCTCTTTTGTTACCATTCGGATTATCTGTCTCTTTGATTTGTCATGAATTTTCCTCGTGCGGCCACGTCCAGGGAGGTTGGCTACAGTCCCATGGATCTTAAATTTCTGAATAATATGTGCAACTGTAGTCACAGGAACATCTAGCTGCTTGGAAATGGTCTTATAGCCTTTACCTTTAACATGCTTGTCTATAATTTTCTTTCGAATCTCCTGAGACAACTCTTTCCTTCGCTTCCTCTAGTCCATGTTGAGTGTGGTACATACCATGTCACCAAACAACACAGTGACTACCTGGAGCCCTATATACAGGCCCACTGACTGATTACAAGATTGTAGACACCTGTGATGCTAATTAGTGGACACACCTTGAATTAACATGTCCCTTTGGTCACATTATTTTCAGTATTTTCTAGGGGTACCATCATTTTTGTCCCGGCCTGTTCCATGAGTTTATTATTTTTTTTATTATTCTGTTGAAGCATGGTTGAAAAACAATGTCTGACTTTCATTGGTTAACATTCATATAATTTTTTTTTTATTATTACTTTTGTCAGATTAAAGTTATTTCTGTGACCATTGTGAGTTTTTCGTTCATTGACCGAAGGGTACCAACAATTTTGTCCACGTGTGTACAAACATCCCTATGCTACATGATTAAAAGGTTAGGAGAATTGCAAGATGTTTCTATAGTGGTGTGGCAGTAGTTCAAGTGTTCAAGAGACAGGAGGCAGGTCTTGCACACCCACACACATGGTTGTACAGACGGCCAGCTCAGTATGTGTCAGCATGTTGCATATGCAAGTAACAGCAAAGTACAAGTATACTTAAACTGAATATCAGGTTCTAGATTAAAAGGTAAACCTCTTGTATAGTCGACCACGGCCTCAAGTGCAGCGACTCTCACATCCACAAAATGTCCATACTTTGCATAGGCTTTAAACAGGCTTGGGTCACTGGGTATGTGGCCGTTCTTCTGCAGCATCCTGATGGCCTTCAGACAGCTACAAGAGAGAATAAGGTTGTTTCTACACGTGTATATGTTTTCTCTAAAGAAATGAAAAGGTTTCTATTGAGTTGGATACATTTTCACAAATAACGTTCTCTACGAAGTGTTAAAATGAAAAGGTGATGTATAGGGTGCTAACAGGAAACAAGTTAGTAAATTGGTTATAGGGCATATAGCTTTAATTAACTGTTTAAAAAGCATATATTTTTCTGAATATTCCTGACAAGTCACCTCAAACAATTCTTCTGTTCATTACAAATACACGATGCATATAATCTCTTAGGTATCATGAACAACTACAATATATTGCATGGTCAGGTTTATATGAATAATTGAACCCAGCCCTCATCTCTCCGTACCTAACAGTGATTGTGTTTCTGTAGCTGGGCAGCAGTTTCTCCATGTTGAGGAAGCGTGTGACTTCCTCCAGTATGAGCTTGACGTCGGGATTCAGGCTGTCGACCGTGCGCACCTCGTTGTTGATGCTGATAGCTGGGGTTAGGGAGTTGGTCAGGGCTTCGATCAGTTCAGCACGGTAGTAATTATCTGAAAACTGAAAGACCATAGAAGGGAGTGTATAAATGTACAGTAGAAACTATTAAATAAACATGCATTTTTAAAAAATCTATTAATAAATATCATCAGATATATGGTAATACTTGTATATTTTACAAGACCAATATTTTATCAATATATCAGAGTTTGAATTATTCACGCATCATCTAAAGTATATTGCCGTAGGTGCTATGAGGAATAACACATTGTACAGCATCTAGCTGTACCATTTTTATTATTTTTTTTAAAAAGAGTCTTCTAGTGAGAGCAGCAATGACAGTTTTGGGGAGAAGCTACCATCTCACCTTGTTCTTTCCATTATCGTTGTACTTGATGAGGTCCAAAATGAAGTTGAGCACCTCTTTGGGACAAAGATTCTGCACATCCCGGAGCAAAGCCATAGCCACTGGCATGGTCTAATAAACACAAGAAATAGGATCTAAACATGGCTTTGATAATAATGTGTGATACAAAAACACAGATCACCTGCATGATACCTTCTGTAGGAAGTAGCTTTGGAAGTTAATGAAGTTGTTGGTCTTGACAATGTTGGGGCAGCTCTTGCAGCAGAACATGCGTGTAAAAAGCGACTTCATGGCTGGCGGGCCTTGCCACGTGCTCACCATGGAGTTAGCAATCTGCAAGTTCACCATTTATTTCAACATATTTATTAGATGTAACCTAAACCCTGATTTACAGCAGTAGCACAAACAAGATGTGAGGAACGAAGCTTGGCACAGAACACAAAATGCCATCATTAATAAGGTGATCGATTAATAAGCAAAGGATTTATTCAGGATCTGTGATTACTTAGTGTAATTATAACTTAACACAAGCTATAACAAACTTAATTTCTATCTTGAATATTTACTATCTGATACTTCAAAGCATCTCCTGGTTTTATGTGCTCTCAGAACATTTTTCATGACTATGAGTAGGACTAAATGACCATGGCATCAGTCAGTAACTGATGGTGCTGATACTTCTTACCTTAGCCAGGCAGAAGCAGGCTTGCATGCGCACTTTATAGAAACACTGTTCATGCTCAAGGATGTCGGTGAGGGCGAGGCGAGAGGCAGCTGTGGGGAATTTCTCCAGTGCAACGATTGCTTCCTCCTGTGCCACCACATCTCGTTCATAACGCAACTGGTACTGCCACATGAAGTCAGCCTGTGCCAGGTCCACCTTACGCAGCACTGCCATATTGGGGTCAATCCGGATCCACAGCAGGGGTGAGTCAGCACTGAACGCAACAACAAAACAACACCACATCATTAGTACATCATCAAAAATCCAATATTACACAGTACATCAGGTTCATCTATTATGAAATGAACTGTGTCAACCTAAGATTTTAATCAAAAGTAATTGATGTACAAGTTTAGCTTTGTGCAAAATACAGGAAATACGTATTGACCACAATGTAGTTTAAAATATTTAAATTTAAAATAAAGGGCAACTACAATATAAAAAATAGTATTTTTATACTATAGTATTTTTTAAAAACTCATAACAGTTTATGAGAAGTTAAATGAAGCATATTCAGCACATTTTAAAACAGAGCAATGCTACTTTTCAGATGGCAATCGCACAACAGTACATGGAAGCAATCCCACCCACTTGGCCTCTGGGCCACAGATTCCTTTGTCTCAACCGTCTCAAATGGGTGTACTTGTTAAGGTAAGAGTAGAAGTGATCTAGCTAAGATACTGAGCAAAATAGTTGTCTGTCTCATCTTGACTAACGACAAGTTGTATTATTAACCTCCTAATTAAAACAGTGTACTTCTGTATGGTACCTTATTCACAGGAAGGAGAAGAAAAAAAAAAAATACACTACTCACAATAAGTTAGAAATATTGTTATTTACACGAGTGCTTTTCCTATCTGCTCTGAATTTTAATGAAATATGTAAAAGTTCCCTTTTTTAATACTAGTTTAATATTTATTACCCGAAAAATTGACAATAACAAGGATAGCCCCAAATAACAAAAATTGACAATGTCAGTAGCGGGTGTTTCCACCATTTGCTGCAATGACAGCTTGACAGCGACGTCTCATGGTCCTCACAAGCCTCATGATGTTGATCTGAGGCAATGCGTTCCACTCTTCCACAAGAGCTGCCAGGTCACGTGGGGGGTGGGGTACGATCATCCAGTCTCTGCTTCAACTGGTCCCAGATGTGCTCTATGGGGTTCAGGTCAGGGTCATACCACATGAGGCACTCCAACTTCCTGAAGTCAAGCTGTGACAATTCTACCACGATGTGGTGGATCATTATCATCCATGAACAAAAAGTTGGGAGTGTGCTGGCGGAATTGGGGGATGATGATGGGTTCTACAATAAGCAAATCTGTATTGCGTTGACTGGTGATGCCTGCCCAGACAGTTGCACCTCCTCCACCAAAGCAAACTCTGAGGACCATGTTGACCTCAGCGTATCGCTCACCTTACCTTCTCCAGCAACGGTGACCCGACACTCATCAGTGAACAGGACGGTAGACCACTGCTGCATTGTCCAGGTCACATGGTCTTGTGCCCGCTATTCACGGCGGTGTCTTGGTGTCAGTGGCGTCACCTGTAGCGGTCGTCTGGCATTCAAGCCAAGGCGGTGGAGTCGGTTGCAAATGGTTGGTCTGAAAACCCTAGAACCCTTCACATCTCGTAAACGGGCCTGCAGCTGTGTGACAGTTGCATAACAATGTCTGAGCGCATAGGTCTTTAGGTACTGGTCATCATTGCGGTCTGTAACTCGTGGGGCTCCACTCCTGGGTCCATCATGAACTCTGCCAGTAGTTCTGTGTCTTGATGCAAGATGCTGATGACACACCAAGTTCACGAGCAACATCTGACTGCCACCGACCCAAAGGCGTGCTATGGCCAGGTGGCGCTGCTCGTTTGTTAAGTGACGTTGTGTGTTCATGGCTGTTTGATTGATGAACTTGGAATGACTTGCTGACAGTACCAGCTTTTTATACTCACAGAATGTTGAAATTGACACCACATTGAAAAGGGTTGTCTTTTGGTATTTTGGCCCCAATATAAGGCACATCTGCACACAATGAGATCACTACATGGAAAACACAAAATGAGATGTGTCTATGTCCCCAATACAATTGCCTCCCTATCCTAAAATGTCTGAAGTGAAACAAATGTATATGTATGACATCCACTGAATCTCTCACAATATCCCTAACTTATTGTGAGTAGTATGTGTGTGTATGTGTATACACACACACACACACACAGAGACACACACACAGTGGAACCTTGGATTACGAGCATAATTCGTTCCGGAAGCAGGCTCGTATTCCAAAACACTCATAAACCAAATCTAATTTTCTCATAAGAAATAATGAAAACTCAAATTATTCGTTCCACAGCCCAAAAAAATAAATACATAAAAATAATTGATATAAATATATAAAGTAAAAATAAAACAAATTAACCTGCACTTTACCTTAAAAATAAATAAATAAATCCAGACAGATAAGTGTTTCCGTTTGTGCGTGCAGGTGCTGTGTATTTGTGTGTATGGAATTAGCCCCTTCCCTCGCCTCGTCTTACACAGTAAAAATCCTCCTCCCTCAACTCAACCCCCTTTTTAAATTTCACAACAAACTCACACAACGGAAACACTGTTTCCGTTGGTGGGGAGGATCTCTCTAATGAGCGCATACTAACGGAATCAGTGCTGTAAAGTATTTTTTTTAAATAAATAGATAAAGATAAATGAACCAGCACCTTACCTTTGAAAAGAATCACGACAGAGCTGAGTTTTCTGTGTAAAGCAGAGAGTGTCTGCGTGTGTGAAGCCGAGAGAGAGAGTGTGTGTGTGTGTCGGTGTCAAATTACGCACGCGCACACACACCGTGTGCGGATGTAAAGGCGAGTGTGTGTGTGTGTGTGTGTCGGTGTCAAATTACGCGCGCGCACACATATGAGAAACGCTGAAACAGGGAGGGAGACGTTGATTATACCAATAAGGGATGAGCACTAAGACCCAGCAGAGGAGACAATTACCCACAAAAAGTTGTGATCACGTGACGCTCGGTGTCAAAAAAAAAAAAAGCTATGCGTGATACATGATACTCGGCACTCATAAACTAATACTTGCTCGGTTTTCAAGTCAAAATTTATAAGAAAATCTTGCCAAACACTCACAAACCACGTTACTCGCTATCCGAGGTTCCACTGTGTATGTGTATATATATATATATATATATATATATATATATATATATATATATATATATATACATACACAACACATACACACACACACACATATATATACACACATATATACACACACACATATATACACACACATATATACACACACACATATATACACACACACATATATACACACACATATATGGGAAATTTGGTACCCTTGGTCAATGAAAAAAAACTCACAATGGTCACATAAATAACTTGTGTGTATATATATATATATATATATATATATATATATATTTTTTTTTTTTTTCTTCTTTTCTTTCTTTTTTGTCTCTCTGTATAAAGGCAGCAGAGGTGTAACAGTCTTACTCCATCGCAGACAGGTCCATGTCAACTTCTTCTCCGTTCATCAGAGGGATTTTCTTCTTTTTGTTCCTAAAAAACCAAAGAAACATTTTAAGAAGAGAAAAACCCTAACAAAAGCATTGACTTTCTTTAGCTGTTGTAAAATAAAAAAATAATTAAATAAGATTTTAAATGAATCTCTATAATTTAGAGATTCACTATGTCAACACTAGATTAACTATTAACACTATACAATGTTTTTGCTGCAGATAGGTCTTCAACTTTTTGTTATGCATCATGTTAAATTAGGGTAGATTTTCACTGAAGATTTGAAAAAATGACAATTTTAAGAAGGTTTCTCGTTTTGCTGCTGTTGTAAAAGGCGTACCTCCTGCTTTTGGAATGACAGGGGATGTCATGTTTAAGGCTGTTCTCCTCAATCTGCAGCATGTGATTAAAGGATCCATCCAGCTCCTGAACAGTCACTTTTATAGGGCCCTGTGCAAATAAAATTCCATTTACATGCAGTTAAAGCTGAAACATCTTTACCCAAATACACACGTGGACAAAATTGTTGGTACCCTTCGGTCAATGAAAGAAAAACTCACAATGGTCACAGAAATAACTTTAATCTGACAAAAGTAATAATAAATAAGAATTCTATGAATGTTAACCAATGAAAGTCAGACATTGCTTTTCAACCATGCTTCAACAGAATTATTTAAAAAAATAAACTCATGGAACACGCCTGGAAAAATATGATGGTACCCCTAGAAAATACTGAAAATAATGTGACCAAAGGGACATGTTAATTCAAGATGTGTCCACTAATTAGCATCACAGGTGTCTACAATCTTGTAATGAGTCAGTGGGCCTATATATAGGGCTCCAGGTCGTCACTGTGTTGTTTGGTGACATGGTATGTACCACACTCAACATGGACCAGAGGAAGCGAAGGAAAGAGTTGTCTCAGGAGATTCGAAAGAAAATTATAGACAAGCATGTTAAAGGTAAAGGCTATAAGACCATTTCCAAGCAGCTAGATGTTCCTGTGACTACAGTTGCACATATTATTCAGAAATTTAAGATCCATGGGACTGTAGCCAACCTCCCTGGACGTGGCCACAGGAGGAAAATTCATGACAAATCAAAGAGACGGATAATCCGAATGGTAACAAAAGAGCCCAGAAAGACTTCTAAAGAGATCCAAGGTGAACTTCATGCTCAAGGAACATCAGTGTCAGATCGCACCATCCGTCGTTGTTTCAGCCAAAGTAGACTACATGGGAGACGACCAAGGAGGACGCCATTGTTGAAAACAAATCAGAAAAAAGCCAGACTGGAATATGCCAAACTACATGTTGACAAGCCACAAAGCTTCTGGGAGAATGTCCTATGGACAGATGAGACAAAAATGGAACTTTTTGCCAAGGCACATCAGCTTTATGTTCACAGACGGAAAAAATGAAGCATATGAAGAAAAGAACACTGTCCCTACTGTGAAACATGGAGGAGGCTCTGTTATGTTCTGGGGCTGCTTTGCTGCATCTGGCACAGGGTGTCTTGAATCTGTGCAGGGTACAATGAAATCTCAAGACTATCAAGGGATTCTAGTGAGAAATGTGCTGGCCAGTGTCAGAAAGCTGGGTCTCAGTTGCAGGTCATGGGTCTTGCAACAGGACAATGGGCCAAAACACACAGCTAAAAACACCCAAGAATGGCTAAGAGGAAAACATTGGACTATTCTAAAGTGGCCTTCTATGAGCCCTGACCTCAATCCTATTGAGCATCTTTGGAAGGAGACTGCTCAATCCAAATCAATATCTGATCATCTGAATAGCCGATGTAAGCTCAGCAGAGAAAATCTTTTTAAGCCTACTAAGACATTATAATTTATATTAAAAACATTTAAACATTAAAATACAGGTTCGATATGAGCTATGGTTTGTGATAAAAACCTGTAACATCCATTTCATTGTCATTCAGGAGAGCTGAAAAATGTGTACAGTACTATCCACCTGTTCCTTATTTTCATTTGTCTGCTTTTGTCAGTTTCTTTTTAAGTAACATCCTGTGCACATCACATTGATCTTTTCTTCCTTTTAACATATTACACTTTCATTTCATTTATTCCACAAAAATCCAGTTTCAGAATGATATGCACCTAAGTGCATTGTAAGTGGAGCACCCTAATTATACATGCATTTGAACTTACCACATATTTCTGAGTGCCGGAAGACATGTAATCCTGACGGATCTCCAGTTCCAGCACATTTCTTTTCCTGTTGAAGACAAAGCTCCCAAAAAATTTGACCACTCCACTCTGGTCTCTGACAACAAAGAGCTCAGGGAACAAAATAATGAGGAAAGGGACAGATACCCTATGACAATTCAAACTATTATATAATTTAAAAATGGATGTACACATATTGATATTGTGTATGTCATACTGTAACATATTTACTCGTATGTATTTACTTTTTTTTTTTAAATTCAAATTATGTCTTACATGCACAAGTTTTCTACAGTCCATAAAATTCTCACCAAACCATGCTAGTACCACAGAAAGGATACACCCATTGCTTGATCAAGGGCCCAATGTCCTTCCCTGATACATTGGAAATGGACTTCAGAAACCCAGAGGTGGACAGAAGCATCTGGCTCCACATATGTGACTGATATTTCTGTGATGAAGCTGTGCTTGCCAAACTTAGCAACTTGTTGAACACCTGAGGAATAAAGTTGTAAGCTTTGATGTACAAAATTAAGCTCTAATTATTTATTTGTCAGTGATATATTAGTCATGGAGCACTGCTGAACAACAAAACTCATTTAACCACCACTGGCCAAGTTAAAATTAGAAATTGTTTGCTGTTTGGATTAATTTGGTTTTACATCACAAACATGGATGGACCCAAATGCAAAAGAAGAGGAAAAAATATATTTTTTATATATGTATATATATATATATTTTTTTTTTTTGTAACTTTGATGGAATCTTGTTTTATAGGTTCCATTTGTAAAAATATTTAAGGTCACGGAGCGGTCGTATAAGCATTTCACTGCATATCATACTGTGTATGACTGTGTATGTGACAAATAAAATTTGAATTTGAAAAAAAAGAAGAAAAAAAAAACACTGGATAGATAGATTCAGTGGCAAGAAATAGCATGTGATCCTTTTGGAATTTCATGGTTTTTTTGCATGAATTCGTTACAAAACGTGATCTGATCATCATCATCATCATCATCATCATCTAAGTTGAGAGATGTTGTATGATGAGGAATTGAATTTACATAAAGCTGCAAAGGCTTAGAAAGTGATTTTAGAAATTCACCAGCAAATGGAGATACTTTGGGACTGTGGATGCCCAATCAAAATGACCCAAAGGGCACAAGCGAAGACTCAATGAGGTAAAGAAGCAATACCGAGTGACAGTCAGAGATTTGAGGGAATCATTGGAACTGGCACATTAACATCTGTGTTCATGAGTCTACAGTATGTAAAACATTAAACAAGTAGGGTGTCCAATGTAGGACACCACAAAGGAAGCCGCTGCTTACTAAAAAGAAAGCTGCAGACCTGAAGTTTGCAAAAGAGCACAGTGACGGTCAAAATATTTTGGGCACTGATGAAACGAAGATTGAACTATTTGGAAAGCACTACATCTGACATAAAAAGGGTTCTGCATATTGTCATGAATACATGATCCCAACTATAAGTATGGTGGAGGAAACATCGTGATTTGGACTTGCTTTGCTGCATCAGTCAACCTGTTATTAATTTTAAAGGTTCACCTACATTTTCTGCTGCTATTTTGAATGTTGAATGAGTATGTTCAATAAAAACATGAAAAATCACAAATGTTTTTATTGCACATTATATTTGTCAATACCCTTGACAGATCATATTTTATGACAAATTAATGCCCATCCTGGAACAATGTCATCTGGTCTTTTTCAAATCTGCACACTTTTCGGCTTTCTGCTGTGTTCACATTCATGGTAGTGCATTTTGAGAGTGCATATCCATCCACCACAGTCTAGTTATTTGAGATTAACTAGTCTTTAACATAATCTTGAGAAAAAGCAGACCTTTTTTGGGTAACACAAAATAGTGGAATTATGAGTCATTATTCTTCTACAATCATACTGAGAGTTTATATAATTACAGCAACAGTTATACAACTTAAATATCTGCATTACTGATGTAAGTCACAGCAAAATCTTCTGGGTATCTACGCATTACTACCCACAGTACTAGTACTAATGTGTTTGCAACATACAAACGCAATAACTAGAACTTTGTGTGTAAGTATAGAGGATTTTGTAACCTGTAGCATGAACTCCATACTGATGCGGTTCTCAATCAGCCTCATGACCAGGTGTGCCTTGCACTGGAACATTCTGTAATAGTCCCAGGAGAGCGTGTGTGGGTGTTTGATGGAGAAATGCAAGTGTGGAGTAGGGCTGCAAAAAAAAAAAAAAAATTATTTATTATTTACCTCATTCTCATGTTTTCTATATTAGTGAAGCCATTGATTAGTCATGGCAACATATGGAACACTACATATGTTTGTGTGTATTACTGCAGCAGGCAATGAAGAAATGTGCAAACAAAATACTTCTCTTTTTCTTTTCCTCCTGCGAATGTTGGGTGGAGAAGGACGCCTCCTGTTTTCAGCTCATACTCCACAATCTTGTCCAGTTCCTGTCCAAAAAAATATCAACGAATTAAAAAAAAAAAAAAAGTTAAGAATGGTCCTAAAAAACATGTCTTATCCCATCCTGACCTCTCTGATCCAGTGGCGATACTCGTTGACTCCAAATGTTTTCTTCAAGTAGAGGCCGTAGATGTAGCCTGAGATGCCCTTCAACACCCATTCATCAGACCTGTAAACCGAGGAGAAAATTATTATTTTTAAATCAGATCCGATTCCTAAACGAATTTGGCACCACTAAAGTTTTTAATGATGGCTACTTGGTGCATAAATTGTCACAATTTCACACAAGGTCAAGTATAACCAGGTACTATATTATATAACATATTATTAGTAGATATGTATTACTGACTTTTAGGAGACAGACTTTAAGACACTACTATAGTATAATTACTGTGTTTCATGCTTTCCACAACACACTGTTGCTGGGGGAAATATCCAGAGTAACACAAAATAAAGGAAAATCACAAAATATGCGAAAATGCCTGAATTACTTGATAATACTTAATACAGACTTTTTCGTAGCAACCAAAACGGTCCTAAAATTAGGGCACAAAGACTAAAAGAGCCGATTCCGCCATTGGAATTATGCTTAAAGACAAGAAAAGTTCCTACTGCTGGTATAGGTTTAAAAGGCAGGTGGAATTCCACTGCAATTAGATTTGTCAATTAACTCAAACTGCATTAAAATATGACTGTCTTAAATATGATACCGATATAAAGCAAACTGACTAGATGTATGTAAAAATGTTTCAGGTAATGTTAGGTACATGAAAGCTTACATGAAAGGTACAGAATGCTTCTGTTGTAGGAACTACAGTTAATGTGCACAGTCATAAAAAATTGTTTTTGGCCTTCAGTCTCAGATTACAGACCCGAACAACATTAAACCACACAATAACCTCCACGAGGGCAACTGTTTTCTATCACACAGTTGGTCTGGTTATGCAACTGGGCATGTGCAAGAGTCTGCACCTCAGATTCAGATTTTAGAATAAGGGAGTTTATTGTGCTCAGTGTTGCACACCTTTTTCGTGAGGTTTCAATAGCTATAAACTAGGAGGCTGATTCCAAAAGTGTGATGCACTCAACATGCAGAAACACAGTAGTTTGTATTTGATTTTAGCATGTAATGGAAATCTGCAGAAAGATGGGGAAACAGAGTGAGACAGATATCAGAATTCCGCGAAGTTGGAATAACACACATCATATTAAGACACAAAAGTTCTTTAGGATGCAATGAAGTCACTCTTTATCAGACATAAAGGAACATCAGAAGACAACACTATGCTGGTATAATCACCAAGCAACAATAAAGAATATTGTAATTAACAATAACGTAGGCTCACCATGACATGCGGGAGATGAAGCAGCCAAAAAACTGTTGTGCTAGGCCCTGTGCCAGATAGCGGCGTGTTGCTGGGGTCTGGTCTATAATCATCGTGCTGTGCAGAAGATTTGTACTGCAAAGTAATAGACCAAATACACAAACATTCAAAATAACACAATTATTTTAATAACAGCTTTTCAAAAAAAAAAAAACAGTCAATCCATCTATCTATCCACCTACTGTATCTTTTAGTCAGTCTGTTGGTTTTCCTCGTGGCCCACCCATTAATCCATCCATCCATCTCTCTATTTATCCAACAATATGCCATTTTTGTCTATCTATATATTTAGTATACAATTTTAGCCCTGTCCTCACCTGAAAATACTCATGGAGGCATAGGAGGAGACCTGCATGTAGGCCTCATCCACAAATACGGTCTTGAAGCAGGAGTACGGGTAACGGCAGGTCAGAATTTCTTCATAGAACTCAAAAACCTCGTGCAGGTAGGACATGGTGTGTTTAAGTAGCGGGAGCAGCTGGGGCAGGCAGAAATGCGTGACCTTAAATACGAAAAGATGGAAACATGTTTTAAAATGTCATCTGATCATCATCTGATTCTGTATATATTAAGTAATTTAAATGCAACTTAAAATACAATCAAAATTTTAAAAAGAAAGGAAAGCTCTACAAAGGGCGGTGAAAACTACCCGGCACATCATTGACATCCAACTGCCAGCCACTCAAAACCTTTACCACAGTAGATTCACAGAGCACACAGTATTATCAGATACTCCATGCACCCAAATCAAAACGTACAGGAAGATTTGCACCATAACCAGCAGATTCAGGTCCAGCTTCCTTCCTCAAACCTAAACGCCACTCTACACTACTCCTTTAAACTACAGTGGAACCTTGGATTACGAGCATAATTCGTTCAGGAAGTGGGCTCGTGTTCCAAAATGTTTCCGCTGGTGCGCGCAGGCGCTGTGTGTGTGTGTGTGTGTGTGTGTGTGTGTGTGTGCGCGTGTGTGGAATTAGCCCCTTCCCTCGCCTCGTTTTACACAGTAACACTCCTCCTCCCACTCCCCACCTCGCTTTTTAAGTTTCACACCACACACACACACACACACCGGAAACACCGTTTTAACAGGAAAAAAAAAAAATCTCTGAGACTGTAAACTACTGCTCGTAAACTAATACTTGCTCAGTTTCTGATTAAAAATTTATTAAAAATCTTTGCTCGGTTTGTGGAACACTCATAAACCAATTTACTCGCAATCCGAGGTTCCACTGTATTTAAAATACTGACACCTAATTAACTGTAATACATCTCACGCCTGAATTACTCTGTACTTTCTTTTCCTTCCCTCTATATTATCCACACACACACATGCAAATTTTAAGGGGAAATAAAAATCCCTGACTAACAAAATTATTTTTCATAAAATAACTTGTTCCACAATTATTGGCACCCCTAACAATTCCTAGAAAATAAATGTAATTCAAGTATTTCTGTCATTTCTACAGTAGTTTACAAAGTTGAGCTGAGTATCTAGGAACATTTAATTAGTAATTTATCACTTCCTGCCCCCCTGGGGTATAAATATGACGTGACACAGAAATCATTTCTCTTATCCACTTTTCAACATGGGAAAGACAAAGGAACACACCATTCAAGTAAGGCAGATGTGTGTCGACCTTCACAAGTCAGGCAATGGGTACAAGAAAATAGCCACCCGCCTGCACCTGCCCATATCTACGGTGAGAGGAATCATTAAGAAGTTTTAAAAAAACTCGAAGAGTAGTAAACAAGCCTGGACGAGGACACAAGTTTATTTTGCCTCCACGCACAGTGAGGAGGAAGGTAAGGGCGAATAAAAAATTCTCCAAAGCTCACTGTTAAAGAACTGCAACAAATGATAGCATCTTGGGGTCACAAAGTCTCCAAAACAACCATCAGACGCTATCTACATGCCAACAAGCTCTTTGGGAGACATGCAAGGAAAAAACTTCTCTCAGTCACAATCATAAACGCAAACGTTTGGAGTTTGCTAAGCGGTACTGGGGCTTCAACTGGGACCGTGTTCTTTGGTCAGATGAGACCAAGATAGAGCTCTTTGGCAACAAACACTCTAAGTGGAACACAAAAGATGAGTATGCAGAAAAGCACCTCATGCCCACTGTGAAGTATGGGGGAGGATCGGTGATGCTGTGGGGCTGTTTCTCTTCCAGGGGCCCTGGGAACCTTGTTAGGGTGCATGGCATCATGAATGCTTTAAAATACCAGGACATTTTAAAGAAAAATCTGGTGGCCTCTGCCCGAAAGCTGAAGATGGGTCGTCACTGGGTCTTTCAGCAAGATAATGACCCAAAACATGTGGCCAAATCTACACAGAAATGGTTCACCACATACAGAATCAAGCTCCTCCCATGGCCATCTCAGTCCCCAGACCTCAACCCCATTGAAAACCTGTGGAGTGAACTGAAGAGGCGAGTGCAGAGGAGAGGAGTTAGGTCACTCCTTAAAAATCCCAGTTTGTCACAGTTGGTGGTCACACACTGCTCTGTAGAAAGTTCATAAACACCATTGACAAGAGCAATGTGCACAGACAGATGAAGTTTAAAGAAGGGGAAGGAAACCAGCTCTGAAGACAACCCATGCAGTACGAGACCATCACCTGCAACACAGGGGATTTTCAAAAAGTATTTGAGAGTTGGCTTCACCCTTGGAGCAAATGCATAGCTTGTGATGGAGACTATATTGAGTAATACCTTTGTATAGAGGAGAGTTACTCTACCAACATGTGCAATTTGAATGACCTATGTCATGCCCACTTTTGGATTACTTTCAGTATAGCCCTCGTATGTCCGTGCAATGACAACAAACTTTTGAAAAGACTGTACCTGAAAGAAGGCTTTCTTGAGAGAAAATCATTAAAATGCAGTAACTGTATTTCACCAAAATTCATTACATTCAAATTGTGAAGATAATCAGCATATTTGATGAAAAAATAGAAACCCGTGTACAATTTTATTTAAATTTCTTGAAAATTGTAATAAATGAGTGCCACTGCTTCACAAAAATGGATTTGCCTTTTTGAACATTCTGACTTATTTTGCAAGGTAGCAGTGTTCTTGTGCTGCGGAGATTTGTAGTTTTCCAGAATGTAGCTGGGATGTATCCATGTTGACTCTTTTCTGCGAGGGTGCCAATAGTTCTGGAGCTGACCATGCAGCAAGATTGACGTTACCATTACATCACCATCCTATGGTCAAAATTGAAAAAAAAAAAAAAAACTTCTGGGACACCTGGTTCCATTAATCATGAGGTTTCCCCTTTATATTGTTATATGACACCTTTGAGAATTTGTCTGCAAAAGCTTGAATGTGGAACAAAAGATGATGTGATTATAGAATGATGGCGATAACTAAAATATTTACTACACTCATTGGATGATCACGGGCCTTAAAGCAAGAAAAAAAAATTATGTGCCAGAAATGTTCTTGAGGGTTAGGAGAATGAATGGAGGGAAGCGTGGTTTAATAAAGAAAATAATTAATTGAAAAGTGAAACATTGTTGTGTAGAAAGTGAAATTGATATGCTGAAGTATGAACTCTGGTCATACAGTATGCAAATTTTCCTCAGGGATACAAGCTTACTTTTTACGCACTCACTAATTACTAAGGCTGCATTATTAATCTAAAAAAAATAAAACATTAATGATTTTGATATCTGAGTGATTCAATTGCATGTATTCCCCTGCATTCAAGTATTCACTCATTTACTTGACAACAATCCCAAAAGCTTTTAAGTTAATCACTTAACTTCTAATAGGATGAAAAAATAACTTTTTTGTTACAATAGTTGAAAATCCTGTGTGGACAGCATGTGTTTTATTTTAAACTTAAATAAATGCAATAAATGTTCTGGTTGAAAAGAATCATGTGAGAGAAATCATGTCCAACGCACCTGTTACAAATACACACATTGCTATTTACACACACTCAGGCAAAATTAACTAGTCAACTAGCTGATTAACAATCTCATAATTTTCCAAAATCCCATTTTCAAAAACCTTGCCAAAACATTGGGATTTATTAATTTCTATACCTTTCCCTGGTCTGAAAAACAGGATTTGTCTTTTAGATTTATCCTGCCTGCAGGAATCCAGTCACAAACATTTAATAAATAACACACTGTACTTTCAAATGTAAAACAACCCTTTAACTTTAAACGAAGAGATCAGTACTGGGCATTGATTGATTATATGCAACATATTACAATCAGCTGTGTTTCAAACTCCTACCTCATGCATGTAGGGGTCCACGAGGATCTCGAATGGTCCAACTGATAGAGAAATGTTGGGGGCGGCGGTTGGGATGGGCAGCACATAATGAAAAGTCTTCTTGCGCATGTCGTGAGTGTAGATAGTCTCCATGAGGTCGCCGCATGACACGGCCACCATGGAGGCGTCCACGGTGAACTCCAGTTTCCACGTGCATAGCTCTGAGTACGAGTCGACGCAGGGAAACCAGAACCTGCAGGATAGTTATCATCACTCAAAGTTATATTTAGACCTCGATAAAAAAGAGGAAATGGGATTAAAAAACAAAAATAATAAAAATAATAATAAATAACAGTTGGCAACAAACTAAATTATAAATTAAAAAGTGTACGTGATGAACACTGTGGCATACGCCATGTCCCTTTATTTAGACTCAAAACACATTTGATGGGAAATGACGTGGAATGTCAAAAGAAGAAAAAGAGGTACAAATAAAATATGGGAACACACTACATCACACTACAATCTTGGCCACATACTGATTGTCATATTTCAAAATGTTTCTTACTCCATCAGAAAATGATGTCGTAAACTTTATATATAGAAAAGTGAACTTAATGGCAGAAAATGCATGAACAGTCTAAAAAACATTTTTTCACTTAAAATCAAATAAAAAAAAAATTTTTTGGCCATTTACTCAGACACTAATATTCCCCAAATATTTGTAATGGACCAATCTAAACACAAACGCATAATGTTCCACTTGAAACCCAATTTAGCTCACTTTAAATTTTCAATGGGAAGGAGAAAAGAAGGGTAAACCTTTGCTAATCCTTTTCAGTGTTTCCCACATGTCTGAAATATACTTGCGGTGGTAGCCTCAAGAACGGGCTGGCAATATATAGATAGTGCCAGAGTGCTTTATAGCATTAGCAATATAGATATTTCAGGGGGAATTGAAATCTCTAGAGTGAGACCATTTTCAAAAACAGCCAAAATACCTGGCATCAGCTTAATCTTATTTTAATTTCATTTACTGTAGTAGGATACAAATAGCATTTTTCACAACACAATACATTACTGCTTTAAGAAATATTATGAATATTACTAGAGGCAATACAGCTTATTATAATGTTTGATAAAAAACTATATCTCTCCATTGAATGTAATTTCGAGGTGGAAAATATAATGAGACCTAGCAACCCCAGTGCACCATTCAGACTTTGGCCAGAGGTTGCAGTGGGCTTCTGGGCACTAGTCATTTACCGTGTGGAATTCTGGTATCCACAGGAGAACACATGAGCTCCTCTCTCAGCCATGCTGCCCTCCATGTCTGGAACAACAAAGTGCAGCCCCCCCTTCGGCTGGTCCAGTGAGAACTCTATGTAGACCTTTAGCACTTTCATCTCTGATTTAAAAAAAATAAAAAAGATAAAAAGTGAAATGTCACTGCATTGTTAATTATAAACATCAAGGCTCTTCTAGGTCTGTAATAATTGAGAATTTTTATCTGATATGTGATATAAATAATTGCAATTCAAAACTTTTAAAAATATACACAATTGCAATGTAATTAAATTAAAGTTAAAAGAAAATATGATACTGAAAGGAGAAATTATTCAGTAATAACACTGAAAGGAGCTAAGGAGGTGGTAAAGCAGCGTATGGTTATGGGAACAAAGGATTTCGTAAGTCTGTCAGTAGAGCAGCTCCGCTGGTGGTAGAGGCTAAATTAAAATTAAGAGCAGTGGTATCTCAGTGGGTAAAATATTGGTCTACTAAGCAAAAGCTGATGTATGCCTGCCACTGCTGGGCCCTTGCACAAAGTCTTAACTGATCAGATGAATAAATTAGATAACCGTCACTATGCGTAAGAGTCTGCTGTCAAATGCCAAAACTGGCAAAATTTTACTTCAAGAGTTTATTAGTATTAGAGTTAGAGTTTAGTATTGGAGCCATCCACAATCACTGCATCAAATGTAAATTTGTTCCCCAAAATAACTGCCACATTCATATTGTATGAATTTACATTGAAAAAAATCCAGAATAAAAAGCAGAAAAATTAAGCTTTATTGCCCCCTAGTGGTAAAATAAAAGTTTGTGGTTTTGAATTGTGAAAAAGCTTTAATGAGTTGGGTTACAATGGGTACAATCTGTGTAAACATTATGTCTGCTTATGTCCTGTTAAATTAAACAGTTTCAAAAAACTCAATTTGTTAAAAAAAAAAATTAAACAACAAACAACAACGGGTGTAGAATAGGCTGCAGATGCTGTAAAAAAAAAGCATCACACTGTGATGTTACTCAATGTGATTTCACTAAATAAAATGTCACACAAAGTTATTAACCATCATCATTGCATCCTCAATGTCTTTAGATCACACTGGCCCGGTTTGGTTGTTCGGTGCGGTAGTGTGTGTGTGTGTGACGTTTGAGTTTTAGTGTGTATGTGTGTGTGTGTATGAGAGAGAGGTACGTGTGTGAGAGAGAGAGGTGTGTGTGGTGTGTGAGTCTGTGTTAACATTTGTGATGTGTGTGTGTTAGTGTGTGTGGGTGTCTGTCTGTGTGTGGGTGTCTGTCTGTGTGTGTTTCCGCATGCGTGCCTGTGCGAGACAGATGTGAGTGTTAATATTTCTGATGTATGTGTGCATGAGTGTGAAAGTGTTCAACATTTGTAATGTGTGTGATGTGTGTGTACAGGTATGTATATGTGAGATGCGTGTGTGAGTGTTAACATTTGTGATGTGTACGTGTGTACAATATGCCGCAGACGCTGGAAAATAAGCATCACACTATGATGTTCCTCAATGTGATGTCACCAAACGTGATGTCACTGAATATGATGTCACTCAATATATGGCCACACAAAGTTATTAAACACTTTTCGTTTAAGTTTCTTTCAAGTTTAAGGCATTGTCACGGCTGACTTGTCTGAGACATAAAAACTATTTTGCAATGTCTTTAGATCACATGGTCCTGCTTTGTTGGCGATCGTATAAATTCCCTAGGAGGAGTATATCAAAATCCATTGGGTGCGTTTTTGCAAACGACCCAAAATACCTGACTTCCTGTTGAGTTGAGCCCATGACATGCAGTGTGAAAGTTGTTCAGGGTTTTATGTGCATACGTGCAAATGTGTATGAGCTATGGAGCAAAATCTCTTGGGAAGGCCGCAGACACTCAGGCAGCCTAATGGCAGCAGATTCTAACCTGTTTGAAAAAAACTACTTAGGAAGACAAGAGGGTCCTGCACAACCTATAGTGCTTGGGCACTAACAAGGAACTTGCTCAGATTATATTTGTCTAATCACCCCAATATTCATTCATTATGTAGTGTGCAATGCGACAATTAATGGTTCTAAAACAGCAGCTCTGACAGTAATTTTGCTCCAGGTGAAACCACAAGTTTATATAAAGTAAATGTTAGACATCAAACATGATACTCACATCTTTTTTAATAAAAGTCATAATAAAAGTCATCATGCCAAGTCTGATTGCAGACCTTGTCCAATCACTCTGGGTTTCGGGGATATCATCTCCCATGAGTAGTGTAGAGGTGAACGTTTTCTATTTAACAAAAGAAGAGCTCACCGTCTCCTTGCTTCCAAAGCTCAGCCGGCACTTTAATTGAGAGCTCTCCATTTCCAGCATCCGGATCCACAGCGCTCACTGCTGCAGCATAAGCGCTAGAGAAATAGTTCAGGTTCCGCCTGCAAGGCACAAAGCCACAACAACAGGACAGTCATCACTCTGATGGCAGCCTTATATTTTAATACACAAGTCAGTAACTAACCATTTCTAAGACAAATTCAGGCTGTGTGTTGGACTCTTAAATAAAAGCATGGCTCCTGGATGAAGATGGTAGGTGGATATTATGTAGATCTTTTTCAGAAAATGTAGCTTTACCTATAATTTATATCTCTAATGTATTTATACAACTTTTAATGGGAGGTTTACATGCAATATATACAAAACACCAACATGCAGAAGGTTATGAAATGCAGTGCTTACTGCTTTGACTCGTGGTGGCAGACCTCCAGCGTGGGGTCGTTGTAAATAAAGGGTGCTTCCAGCTCATTCACTCGCACCCTGTAAATGCGGCACTGCTTGCTGTTCAGCTTGATGCGGTTCAGGTTGACCACGGTGGGGAAGAGGGTCAGCTCCACAAAGCCCTGATTCAAACACAGTCGATAAGTTTCCTGACAGTAAAGATAATCAAGGCTCCTATATCATTAAGGAGACAACACTTTCAACACTCTTTCTGGGGAGTTTGCTATTCTGATTCACTAATCCTAATCGGCTATATTATCAGTCGATCAGAAATTCTCAATTTCCATATTCAGCAATCACTCAGTCAGTCAGTCAACCAGTCCATCAGGACATCAGCTAGTGATGCAGTCTGTCAGGCTGGGTGTCAATCTGTATAATCCATCAGTCAATCTTCCAACGGCCACATACAATTAAGGCAGATTTACACAAACCCAGGCTAAAAATATTTTCCCCCCACAACTGCACTCAGTAAAAATTATATCTATTAATAACAAAATTATTATTTAAAGCTTAACGATGGCGGATTGTTATTATGGGAGTCAAGTTAAATCTGTGGTAAAGGGGAGTGGTCAAGTCAAGCCCAGTGTAAAGGGCCGGTGAGTGAAGTAAATAGGAAAAGGACACGCACCTATGGAGAATATGACTAAGTAGCACACGCATTGTTGTGAGCTGTAAAATTGGAAAGTGCGACAGTGTGTGTGTGTGACAGAGAGAATGCGTTTGCAGAGCTCAAAACTACAAATAAGGAGTGTTTGTGTATTTCAGTTAAAAAGGTTCACTGAGAAAAATTCGAGATAAAAACAAGACTCACAAGCAACATACACATCACCATCAGTAACTATTCACATTCTTTTCAGGTTTCCTCTTACCTGACTCTCACATAGTGGCGGTAAGCCATGCCCCCTCAAGTCTTTCCCTAGTCTTTTTGAATCTAGCATCTATTTTGCTCGAGTTAAAAGTGAAATGTTCTCACACTTAAGAGATTTTTACTCGTAAGTCTCCTGATGTTCCCACACTTGGGCAATTTTAGGCACTCACGCTAATCATTATGTAGTGTGCAATACGACAATTAATGGTTCTAGAACAACAGCTCTGACAGTCTCTCGCGCACACACAGTCGCACTATCTATCTATATATCAAGCATTCACAGTTCACATGAGAATCAACAATTAAATTCATTGCCAACTACAGTGGAAGCTCGGATTGTGAGTAACGCAGTTTACGAGTGTTCCGCAAGACGAGCAAAATTTAACAAATTTTCACTTGAAAAACGAGCAAGTCTTGGTTTACGAGTGTCAAATAACATGCATCACGCATGCATTCTTGTTTTGACACCGAGCGTCACGTGATCACAACTGAGCCAATGATTTTTCTCACTCTTGCGCTGCGGGTAATCGTCTAACATGCTGGGCCTTAGTGGTTGTCTCTTACTGGTATAATCAACATCTCCCCCTCTGTTTCAGCGTGTCTCCTATGTGTGTGCGCGCGTAATTTGACACCAACACACACACTAGGGGTGTTCCAATCAGGGTTTTTGGGGCCGATCACTAGATACAGATCACCGATTACAGGGTCTACTTGAAGCCTTATCATGTAGCATTATTTATTAAACTATATCTAACAACAATGTGAATTAAGTATTGAAATTACAAGAAGAGGAATATCATGAATTGACAACTGTATTTACTGGCAAGCAAAATGTGCAACACATCAACTTAAAACATAGCAGCCTGTGCTTGGTTAGTAATTGGGAAAAGCTTAGAGCTTGACATATACAACTTTCCTGTAGATTGTATAAAATTAAATAAAATAACAGACAAGTAGGACGCGAATCGCCGGAAGTTCTGCAAGGTCCGTTTCCATCTTTCCGCGCAAAGGTCCTTAAGGTTTCGCGCGGAAAGATGGAAACGTAATCACAGCGCCAAAACACGCGGTGAATTATGATGAACCGTACTTACGGCTACCAAGCGAAACCACGTAGGTGAGATAGGGGAATTACCGACAGCTGAGTGAGTGGTGGCGGCAGAGTTGCTGAGCTCTCCCACTCTCTTAGCTCTAGCCAACTTTGAAAACTGCTCATGTTACTTTACGTGACTAACCGTTAAATGTCTGATGAGGTTCGTGGTGTTAAAATGCTTTGGGTGCTTCCGCCACGTGGGTGCCGATTGCTTATTTACTGTCTTTTTCACACAACACGTAGAATTGCCAGACCGGTGGAGCCAGTCTGACGGTGAAGCCAGGGAGGAAGAGTTTTACTGTGTAAGACGAGGCGAGGGAAGGGGCTAATTCCACAGACTCACACACCTGCGTGCACAAACGGAAACACTTATCTGACGTGATTTAAAGTGCAGGTTAATTTGTTTTATTTTTACTTTATATATTGTATTAATTATTTTTATGTATTTATTTTTTGGGCTGTGGAACGAATAATTTTAGTTTTCATTATTTCTTATGGGAAAATTCGATTTGGTTTACGATTGTTTGAATATGAGCCCACTTCTGGAACAAATTATGCTCATAATCCAAGGTTACACTGTAATTTGATTATTCTTTTTTGATGATGTCGATTAACCGCTGCCCCACTGATAATCGCAAAAGGCTGCAATTTATTACAAGAAATAAACGCAGTCAGGAATTTAGAGTTTGTCTGTAATTTAAGTTTACTTTTTTTTTTTACACTTCAGAGGTGAGAAATTTTGGCAAACATCTTAAAAAGATCATTTGTGCCAGTTTTTCAATAGTAAAAAAAAAATATTTAAAATGCAAACACAATACATGTCAAAATAATCTAATTTTTTTTTAATCGTGGAGCCATGGTGTAGGTTATAGCAAACATTTGGCCTCTAATGTATAACGCAACATGCAGTATATGCTGCATTCGACTATTCTTGGAAGTGAGAAGCTCGGAATGATGATGTTTTTAACCTCATGAGGAAGTCTTAATAGTCTACCTAATGTCTTAATGTCAGTCTTAATGTCTACCTAGGTGTGGTTCACTATTCAGAGGGTTTCCTGTCTTGGCTCCTGTTGATGCAGATATTCATCCCAGTAAAACAAATGTAAGCAAAATATGTTTGTCACTCATCAGAATAAAAGAGTCAGAGCACCTTTTCAAGCACTCACTGTCACTGTACCTCATGCGATATCATACTGGAATGATTTTACAATATTAATATATTCTATCTAAAAAGATGACAGAAATCTTATTACTGCATATTATTACTGCTTATAAAATTACTGAATAAATAGTATCCTGTCAAATCTTTTATTTCTTTTTATATTTAGATTTTAAAAAGAACATTGATACTCGCTGCTCTTTCTGTAACTCTGCCCCTGAAACCACTGCAGATTTGTTTTGGACCTGTCATAATACAGAAATAATTTGGTCAGATATTCATGTTTTCATCCGAAGTTTGTTTGCTGAGCACTGCTTTCCTTTTAAAGACATTCTTTTTGCTTTTATTGACAAGAAATAGGAGGAGGATAAATATTTAATAATAAATTTAATCCGAATAATTATAACTTTAATACAGTACAAGATTTGTATTCATAAATGTATATTTAATAATAGTTTACTCCTCTTTCTTGTATTCTAAAATGACAAAATGTAAGATATTTTGAAAATACTATATTTGAAAAAAAATCAAAAGCTTAAAAGTTTACATTTACGTGAGTAATATGGGATGGTGATACTGCTTTAAAGTTCATACTCCAGCATATCAACTTCACTTTATACAAACCCATCATCTGAAATAAGTAACAAAACCGACAGATAAAAAATATACGGTGTTTATGAGTATAAAAATTAAATGGTTTTATAATCCTTTATATTAATTAAAAAGTGCAAAATTTATCAGGTGTAAAGAGATTTATTGTTATTATTTAAATCAACTTTATTTCATAGAGGAAGTTCCTAAGACCAAAATATAAAATTTTACTTCATCCTTCTGCTAAAATAAATTTCAAATGTACATGCACAAGTTCACAGTAACCTAATCTATGATCACATTGAACATAATTGTATTTTACTGTCAATCTTTGAAACCTTGTTTGTATTTTGATCTTTTGTTGTTATCATCATGTCAATGGTCCAGGTTCGATTCCCTGTATGTACGCATGGAGTTTGCGTGCTTGGTGGGTTTCCTCCGGGTACTCCGGTTTCCTTGCGCACTCCAAAGACATGCATATTAGACTAACTAGCATTCCCGAATTACTTGTAGCGTGTGTGTACCCTTTGATGGATTGGCTCCCCATCCAAGGTGTACCCTGACTTGTGCCCCAAGTCTCCGGGGGATAGGCTCCAGGCCCCCCACAACCGTGAGTACAGGATAAAGCAGCATAGACAGTGAGTGGGTCTTGTTCATTTTTACTGCTCCTTTTGTCCCATGCTGGATTGTGCAAAATATATTTTTTTTCGCTTGCACGAGCACTTTGCATAAGTGTATAACTACTATAATGTCAGAAATATGAGCAGAAACACAAGGAAACTTCCTACTCACAATGACTGACTTCCTCTGGAAGTTGATGTTGTTTATACACACCATCTGATGGGTTGTATTAGAGGGAAACAAAGAAGAAGTTAAAATAACACCCCATTGTGTAGGACGTTATTGTACAAACCAAACAAGACTGTACGTTATTATTAATGTAAAAATGAGAGGATACTTATAATTTATACGGGCGCGGACTCTCGAAGCCCTTGTCCTTCTTGCGGTTCATTTTCGTAGAATTTTTTTAAAGAACTGAAGTACTCCTCACTGCTTTCCTAAATGCTTTCTTTGTAGAAGCAAACCAGGATGTAGTTTCTCAGTGCTAAACATCCATGCCTTTTTCCCTCCACACACGGAGTTTATCTGCACGGAAACAAGTCGATCAGCCCTTACAACCAGCTGTGAAAACGATCACATTAATACAGACAGTATAACCCTTCGCGCTTCTATTACACATTTCAGGAACTCCATCAGCTTTAAGCGAGCCGTCCGACACTGACCGTCCACACACCGGGATCGGACATTTTAATTGTAACACAGGAAAAAGTGCGTCGGTGACCCGGATGTTCAAACCAACTCGTATTTCAGATTCAGTTTGACGTGCCTACTAGGATAATTAATAAATGTAAAACAGGGCAATTTGTTAGTACGTAGTAATAATGTTTGTTAAATAAACAAACAAAAATAATTAAATACATTCAGGTGTTGTTCAGGTGCGACGCTGGGGAAATTCGACACATAAGCTATCGCCATATAAACCATGTTTTTTACGCAAAAATTATAATAATACCAAATAAAGGCAAAACAGTTCTCTAATAGTGATGGGTCGTAATTGAACGATTCGTTCTTTTTGAACGATTCTTTAACGTGACTCAGAAGAACGATTAGTCTCGGAGAATGATTCGTTCATTTTCTAGTATGCTCTCATGCGGAAATCACCGCAAAACAGGAAACAGAATTAAACGGTTCTCAGTGAGTCATCCAAGTCCCGAGTCGTGCGTTCTTTTGTCACGTGACTCCCATAGACGCTATGCAGTGCAGTACACAGGAAACAGAATTGAACGGATCTCCTCAATGATTCTTCCAAGACCCGAGTTGTTCGGTCTTTTGTCACGTGACTCCCATAGACGCTGTGAAGTGCAATAGATTTAAAAGAACGAACGACTCGGACTAGAAGATATGGTTAGGTGCTCATTCTGTTTATAATATATCCTGAGCTAAAATTTGCGCATGTAGACGTGTTGGGGGTCTGTTTACTGAAAATTCAGTTTCCAGTACATAACCCATGGATGTTTTACGATAATTTGTGCATTCACACCCAGTTGAATGCACAAATAGAAAACTAACAAATCACTCTCAGAGACTACTCGTTGTTCTGAGTCACGTTAATGATTCATTCAAACAGAACGAATCGTTCATGAACGACCCTAATAGTAACCTCTTTCTACTCCGTTCTGACAAAACACAAAGACTAATAGCCTACTGCGACCAAAGGAAGCGAGAATCAAGCTTTCTGATTATGTATGCTGAGTGGGCATTGAGTCACATCATCTGAAGAATTAACATGCCTTGGTTTGTTAATTTATTCTAGGCTCACATTTGAAGCTCATGGAGATAATATTAATAGGATTGTCCCATTTGTCATCAAAAATAGTACAAAGATAAGAAATATCATGTCACTACACAATGCAGTTGTTCACGCATTTGTAAACTGTTTTGTTGGTTAGATTTTATAATAACTTGCTGTTTGCAAGGTGTTCCATTGTTGCAAAAACAAGCTCCCATTAGTACAGCACGCAGCTGGAATGAAAACCCAAAGATTACACATCACCCCTATGTTGTCTACACTACATTTGCTTCCATTAATATTTCACATCCAGTATAAAATACTCTTTCTGAGCATTCTCCATTACATAACTTTTGTTTAACCAAGCTTTTGTTAATACTTTATCCTTGCCACAGTCTACTCTGGCTTGCTCCTTAGGGATATATTTTTAAATGTAATGATTCTACCTGGAATATACATTTCTTTAAAGTTGCTTTAAAGTTTGCGTTTAATTTTATAGTTTTGGCCATGCCCAATGAAAAGTGCTATCCAAATAAAATGTAATTTAACAAAGAATCCAGCTGAAATTTTTAAAATATTAATGTTCCAGCTGAAATACAACTTAGATTATGCAATGAAAAGTTTTTTGCATTCTAGGAAGACTGAATTCCCTACTGTTTTCCTCCTTTACTGAGTATGCTGCTTCAGCGCTTTTCAAAGTCCCTTCGAGAAAGAGCATTTTCCTGGATATTGAAAAGTGTTCAAGGTTGAAGGTGTTTAGTTCAAGGGCTCATGTTTTCAGGCATTTCCCATTTGAATGAATAAAATAAATGAAAAATAATGTTTTTCAGCTTAAAATGGGTCATTGCATGCTGATGTAAAAGTGGTAATTCATAAAGGGGTCCATAATGTGTATCAATATAAATGTTTAAAACTAAGTAAGAGTTGATAAAGTCTAAGTTATCCCTTAGCTGAAGGATGGTCTAAGGACAAATTAGAGGGTAAATCTAATTGACTTGCTTGAGCCTATAGAAAAATAGAAAAAGGACAAACAGCAGGAAATTGTGAACATGCACACTGAAGACAATGGCCTAATGAAGACAAAGTACTAATTTAGATTTTATGGGATCATATACAATATACAGTGGGGTAAAAAATTTATGCCTCTTCTAGATTTTGCATGTTTGTCACATTTATTAATATGTATTATCAAACAAATTTTAATATTACACAAAAATGTCCTGAGTAAATACAAAATGCGGTAAATGCAAAAAAATAATGGTTCATAGTTCCATCAATTATGGCAACTCAGACAGGTACTGAAACTACAAAGCAGTCAAACCATTCAGATCATCGCACTACCACCACAATGTTTGACTGTTGGTTTAATGTTCTTATTTTGAAATGCTAGTGTTAATTGTACCTCAGAAGTAACAGGAAGCACACCCATAGCAAAAAAACTCCAAGATGAGATCTCATGTTAATCTGTTCTGTTTCTCCTAGACAGAAAAGAGCCGTCTTTGACGCTTGAAGAAAATTTTGCCATTTTTCTGCATCTTTCAAATGTGCCTCAGATGTGGCTCATTACCTCTAAATCTCAGAGATAGTTCATATTTGTCTCACATATTTGTCTCACATATTTTTGTTTCCCCAAAGCAGTGTTTCAGTGTATACAGTACTTGTAAACTGTGCATTTGGGTTTTCTGATATATCGTGCACAATTAAACTCATCATTACTTTTAAAAGAATTTACATTTTGCTACTAACAGAATGACAATGCAGAACTCAATGAAAAATGTAGAACTCACAAAATGACAAAAATTATGTCCTTGATATAAAATGCTTTTTATTTTATTTTGTTGACAGAGAAGGTTTTCATCATGTCACTTTATTTTTAGCCTGCATAGTTAATGTATGTATTTTTCTTCTTCATATTATTATTATTATTATTATTATTATTATTATTATTATTATTATTATGGTTACATGTGATCTTATAAATCTTTTCTATTTGTTGCCTATATTATCCTTTTTAAGATTTTTGCTCAGACATGTGTGTATAGTTAGATAAAATGAAATAAAATTGAGTTCTTTATATTGAAGAATATATTGTGCTGAAAAAATGCTAAAATGCACAATCCTGACTCGATACAGTATATTTATTAAAACATAATAATGCAAAGAATGGCTAAAGATGCTTTCGTGTTTAAGGGCTAGGGTTCTCTGACAAACAGTGCCATCTACACTTTAGAGTGTTTAGTACTTTTTTATATACTTCATATTACTCTTCACATACGGGCAGATGGAGGGGAGGGTTAGTAGATTGGATCTGAAATGTGGAATTAATATAAAATAAATCAAAATATTATGTTAAAGGTCATAGACAGATCTCGCCATTAAGAACGCACGTTTCTTGAAAAGGGATCTTGCGTGCTTCCGCGGCAGCTTGCGGGAAGCTGTGAAAATGCCGTTCATTGCCTGTACTGAAGCCAACAATGTGTTCTCTCTCTTAGGCGCCCATTGTCAGGAAGCGACAGAGCTCATAAAAGTGTCAAGCTCACAATTTAAATACTGATATGTATTTATTCTTCATTTTCTTCTCTCCTGCAATGATGATATTTCTTTGACTGCACTTTCTCCATTCAGTATTATTATCATTAGTAGTAGTAGTGAAAAACAGCGGATTAATTTCATTTGGGCTATTTCTAACAGGCAATCTACTAAATAATAATAAATAGATAAAATTACCCAGCACTTTAACATTTAACCCAGCAGTTTTAGAGTGTAACATAAAAATATTCCATTTGTAAAATAGCATAGGTGAAATCATAGGTTGTGTATAGTGATTAAAAACGATACAACAAAGCTTATGATAAATAAATTCTCAGTAACAATGTCAATTTTAGAATCCGTAGAAGCTCAGTGGTCCGGACAAAACCTCTCGCGGAGGAGCCTTTCCCTGAATTTTGCCATTTTCACGGGGGTGGGCATCTCGGTTAATTCATACACATGGACAGTACTGTACCTATTTACAGTACATGGAATTTTACGGGGTTGTCACTGACCGATTTACAGTACCCTGAGAAAGAGCAATATAAGAATAGTGCCAGCTGGCACACCTTAGAAAATAATTCGGCATCTATTTTGAGTCTAAATATATATATTTGTAAACTTGTGCTACTGTTGTTTACTTACAATATTTGTTAATTAAAATTTTTTCCTTAAATGAGGCTTGGGCTCCTGGATGTTGAGCCTATTTACTAGTATACGTAGTCTAATCAGAGCTCTATTGCCCGTTTGAGTGTAATTCATAAATTATGTTTATAATAATGAAATGAGATCGTGCTTTAAAATTAATCTACAATTCATTTCAAACCCGCGGGTGAACATGACCAAATTACTGCATAAACACTGGAATACGAGGGTTTAAGAATTTAATTAAACACGAATATGTTTGTGGCATTTTAATTCAAATAGAACATTTTAATGGTTCGTGATCGGTGCATGGGTGCAAAAAGACGAAGTACAACAAAGAATACGAAAGTGTATAATGTTTAATAAAGTTAGCCCAAACCAATTTTGTTTCCAATGTTGAAGCAAACATGATTTTGTTTTTGTTTTAGTCTATTCACTGAATAGAACGTGACATCGCGCTCCGAGGTGAACACCCACAGAACTCCCAGTTACTGTAATCCCTCTTCTCACCTTTCATTCATGATAGGTGTGAAAGTATCAAACCGGTTTCACTGATTGGAGATTGGCAGAATTGAGGGGTTTAAAAAGAATAAACAAGACCGAGCAGACGTCTCTGCCTAAAATGTATTTCGCCAGCACGTCTTCTTTCCTTGTGTTAATCTGTAATATTGTGAAATAATAAGTTAAATGCATTTTGTGTATATGCTTAAATATTTCTTTTTATTTATGGTCATGTGTATTATGTTAATGCATGTATCTGCATTATTGCGAGAAGCGATGACTTTCTGGGATTTTTATCGATAAATCGCACACGTTTATCAGCCTTTTGATCAAAACGCTGCCTTTTTGTAAAGTGAAAGTTTATTCACAAATTGGGGTTAACGCACGGGGATGAACAGCTTCATTTCAGTCATAAATTAACAGTCACATTCCATCTATTATTTTCAACCACAGTCAAATAATGGATGAAATAATTATTCAATGCTGGACACTGTCATGTCTTCCTGGTTTGAGTGAGACGCAGATGCAGAATCCATGTGTACAATCAGTGTCTTTATTAATTATTCCTTTCTTCAAAAAAAAAACACAAGAAAAAACAAACAAAAGAAAGTCCCGTGGCGCTCACGGCGATACCGAGCGAGGCTTCCCAGGCAGGGTCTGCAGGCGGGCGAACTTAAACAGTGTTCGGCTTCTGGAGAATATACCGTAAACAAAGGAAACTCGTGTAATGTCCTTGTGACTCGTGAGGGTCTTTCCTTCCTCCTGGAGTCCCATACCTGCAGACACTGCTCAATCCTGGGAGTGAGACGGGCAGAATAGAATCATTAAAACTTTTACATGAAACAAGGAGAGGGTAAGGTGAGGATAGACAAGGTGCACAACAGTGAACCGACGAAGCCCTACGGGTTCGACTGGAATAAATAGTAGACACACAAGGGAATCACAGGTGTTCGTGTTTAGTGCTTAAGTGCTTAAGTGCTGGTAGTAAATACATAGACACACTAGGTGGGGACAAAGGGTCAACTCAGTAATCCGGGGAACTTGATCTTATTCCCCTGATCCGTGGAGGTACGGGTGTTACAGTACCCCCCCCCCCAGGACCGGCTCCCGAGAGGGGATGTGAGGGCTGTCTCCGTGTTACCGGAGGGAGTCGAGGCTCACCAACCTGATGGGATGGCCGGTGAGGGGGACGACCCGGACGTCGCGGCGCCGGGCGTTCCGGTCTTTCCAGATGGAAATCCCTAATTAGCCCTCTATGCAAGATGTCCTTGGCCGGCACCCAGCTCCGTTCCTCCGGGCCGTACCCCTCCCATTCCACCAGATATTGAAGGGAACCCCCTCTCCTCCGGGAGTCTAGTAGTTTTCTGACTCGAAACGCCGGAGCGCCCTCAATCTCCACGGCTGCTGGGGTTGCTGGTTCCGCCACACCTTCGTCCAGCGGTCCCCGGGTCACTGGTTTAAGAAGAGAGATATGGAAGACAGGGTGGATACGTAAGTGGGTTGGTAGTTGTAGTTTAAAAGAAACGGGGTTTATTTGGGCTAAAATAGGAAAGGGACCTATATAGCGGGGTGTGAGCTTACGGCAGGGAAGGTTCAAGTGAAGGTCCCTTGTGGAGAGCCACACTCTATCGCCTACCTGGAGCGGAGGACTTTCCCTTCGTCGTCTATCGGCAAATTTCTTAAAGCGACGAACTGCTTGGGAGATTTTAGTGTGGGCCTCTTCCCATACCTTTTCCGCTCTTTTAAACCAATCGTCCACCAGAGGGACTTCGGTGGATGTGGCATCCCAGGGACAGAGCGGGGGTTGATGCCCAAGTATACATTGGAAGGGCGTTAGGCCGGTAGCGGAGTGACGTAGCGAATTTTGCGCATATTCCGCCCAGATTAAGCATTCTGCCCATTCGTGTTGACGGCTGCTACAATATGCTCGAAGATATTTTCCGAGCTCCTGGACAGTCCGCTCGGCCTGACCATTAGACTCGGGGTGATAGCCCGACGTTAGGCTAACAGTGGTGCCCAATTTCTGAAAGAAAGCTTTCCAGACTCGTGCGATAAATTGGGGCCCACGATCGGATACGATATCTTCGGGGATACCATAGCAGCGAAACACGGTTGTAAATAGGGCTTCTGCCACCTGGAAGGCTGACGGGAGGGAGCCGAAAGGGATAAATCTACATCCCTTGGAAAACCGATCGATCACTACTAGAATAGTGGTGTAGCCCTTAGATACAGGCAGATCCGTGACAAAGTCCACTGAGATATGGGACCACGGTCTGTGAGGAGTCTCTAACGGCATTAATTTACCAACCGGCAGGTGTCTAGGATTTTTTGATGTTGCACAAACTGCACAAGATGAAACCACTGTTCTTACTGACTTCCGCATATTCGGCCACCAGTACTTTTGCTCTAGCAGTCTAAAAGTCCGAATGATCCCGGGGTGTCCGGCCGCTGCACTCGTGTGTGCGTGAATGATTACCTGCTCTCGTAGGGACACCGGCACGTAGGTTCTCCCCGGAGGACATTGTCGCGGCGCGGCATGGGACCGTGCCGCTTCTGCAATCTCCGAGTCGAGGTCCCACATGATCGGTGCCACCACGAGAGACGAGGGCAGGATTGGCTCGGGTTCTATGGGTTCCCCAGGGGCTGTGTAGCACCGGGATAAAGCATCCGCTTTTTTATTTTTAGACCCGGGACGGTAAGTAATAGTTAAGCGGAAGCGAGTAAAGAACAGAGCCCAGCGGGCTTGGCGAGGGTTTAATCGTTTTGCTTGTTGGATATATTCTAAGTTGCGATGATCGGTCAGCACTACGAGTGGGTGATCGGCTCCCTCTAGCCAGTGCCGCCACTCCTCTAACGCCGCTTTTACTGCTAACAGTTCGCGATTGCCGATATCATAGTTGCGCTCGGCAGGTGTTAGTTTACGCGAAAAGAAAGCGCAAGGGTGGAGTTTTTCTGGGTTGCCATGACGCTGTGACAGCACCGCCCCAATCCCCCCTTCAGAGGCATCGACTTCAACCAAAAAAGGCTTGGTTGGGTCGGGGATTTTTAGTATGGGTGCCGTAGTGAATGCGGTCTTTAGATATTGAAAAGCTCTGCGTGCCTCCGGCGGAAACTCACGCAGACGCTTAGGCTTTCCCTTTAGTAGGGTTGTTAGCGGCGCTGCCAGCATACTGAATCCTCGGATAAAGCGTCTATAAAAGTTAGCGAAACCCAGAAAGCTCTGTAGCGCCTTTACCGATTGGGGTTCCGGCCATTGTTGCACCGCCTCCACCTTGGACGTCTCCATTTCGACCCCCAGTGGCCCTATGCGGTAGCCGAGGAATGCGATCTCTTTTTTATGGAACTCGCACTTCTCCGCCTTCGCATAGAGCCCGTGTTTGCGCAATCGATGAAGGACGGCAGTTACATGGTGGACGTGCTCGGAGTATGACCGAGAGTAAACCAAGATATCATCCAAGTAAACTATCACATATCGGTTTAACATATCCCTAAACACGTCGTTCATGAACCCCTGAAACACCGCAGGTGCGTTTACCAATCCATAAGCCATCACATTGTATTGGTAATGGCCAGATGTAGTGCTAAACGCCGTCTTCCACTCATCGCCCTTGCGCACACGAAAGAGATTATAGGCGCTGCGGAGGTCGAGTTTTGAAAAAATAGAGGCGCCTTGGAGTTGGTCGATGGCGGTCGGTACCAACGGTAGTGGGTGCTTGTATTTTACTGTTACTGCATTGAGACCTCTATAATCAATACAGGGACATAAACCCCCCCCTTTCTTATCGATAAAGAAGAACCCTGCCGAGGCGGGTGACGTGGACCTACTGATGAGACCCTGCTGGAGAGCTTCACTCACGTATTCCTCCATAGCCCGTGTCTCCTCCACGGACAATGGGTAAACACGCGAGCTCGGCGGTGTTTTCCCCGGCAAAATCTCAATCGCGCAGTCCCACGGCCGATGAGGGGGAAGTCGTGCGGCTGCCCTAATGCTAAACACGTCTTGAAACTGTGCATACTCGGATGGTACTTCTATCGATACTAGGGCTAGCGGGCTTTCAATGGAGGTGGTTTGGACCGTCAATGTAGGCGGTATACATTTCTTAGCACATCTAGGGGCCCATGATAGGATGCGAGATTTTTCCCAATCAAAATTAGGATTATGAGAGCTGAGCCATGGGAGACCCAACACGACGGAATGATCTGACCGAGGGAGTACAAAGAATTTTAGTTCCTCGGAATGACCGGGAAAAGTTAATCGGAGGGGCGCAGAGATTTGTTTAATAGGAGAATGCCGAAGGTTATGACCATCCAAAGCTTTAATTGCGATAGGGGCTGGTAGCTTCGACAAGGGAGCCTGTAGCGAGGAAAGAAGAGAAGACGTTATAAAATTTCCAGCCGACCCAGAATCTACAAGGGGAAAGACACACATAGACTGGTTAGCATAAGACAATTGTGCTTTAACACAGAAGGAGTGATGTGTGCGTGGAGGTGTGATGTGTATTACTTTTTGGAGTAAGGGGCAGTGATTAATGGTGTGTTTTTCCCCCCCACAGTACAAACACAGCCCCTCTTGGATGCGTCGTTTCCTCTCCTGGGCCGTGAGTCGGGATGTGCCGAGGTCCATGGGTTCTCCCGGAGTTCCTTCCCGGGGCTCCGTCGCGGGGGTGCTGAGGCTGGGACGATGGCGGAACTCCGACCGTTTGGGCGGGGTTTTCGGGGAGATGTGTCGTCTCTGGCTGCGGAGGTGCTGGTCTAGTTTTATGGCCAGCGTGATGCACTCGTCCAGGGACATGCCCGTGTCCCGACAGGCCAATTCCAGCTGGACCTCGGGTTGTAATCCATCCCTGAACCTCGCTAGGAGACTGCGGTCACACCAGCCACTCTCCGCGGCCAGTACCCGAAAACGGATCGTATAATCCGCCACGGTGGCAGTCCCTTGTTTCAGCCTCAGCAGCTGCTGTTCCCCCGTTCTGCCCTGATCGGGGTGGTCGAAAACCGTGCGGAACTCCGAAAGAAATTGCGGGTAGCTTAATGCTGTGATTCTGCCTGCGCTCCAAACCGCCGCGGCCCAATCCATAGCGGCTCCTGTGAGCTGCTGCGTGACGAAGCTGATCTTCTGTAGATCCGTCATGTCTGGGTAATCCAGGAGCCACAGCTCACAGGCCAGGAGAAACCGCTTGCACCCCTCCGGATTCCCGTCATACCTTTCCGGGGGGTTCGGGCGAGGTGGTAGCGGCGTGGAGCGCGAACCTGGCGCGCAGAGCGAAGGCAAGCGGTGCATAAGTTGTTCCATCCCGCGCGCCAGGTCATTAACGGCTCTGGCCAACCCGTCAATTTCATTTTGTTGGCCTCGTATGTAATCGAGGACGGGGGCTTCGTCCTCAGGTAGAGGGGTTCCTGCTGCGTCTGGTAAGGTCGGTTCATCTGTCATGTCTTCCTGGTTTGAGTGAGACGCAGATGCAGAATCCATGTGTACAATCAGTGTCTTTATTAATTATTCCTTTCTTCAAAAAAAAACCACAAGAAAAAACAAACAAAAGAAAGTCCCGTGGCGCTCACGGCGATACCGAGCGAGGCTTCCCAGGCAGGGTCTGCAGGCGGGCGAACTTAAACAGTGTTCGGCTTCTGGAGAATATACCGTAAACAAAGGAAACTCGTGTAATGTCCTTGTGACTCGTGAGGGTCTTTCCTTCCTCCTGGAGTCCCACACCTGCAGACACTGCTCAATCCTGGGAGTGAGACGGGCAGAATAGAATCATTAAAACTTTTACATGAAACAAGGAGAGGGTAAGGTGAGGATAGACAAGGTGCACAACAGTGAACCGACGAAGCCCTACGGGTTCGACTGGAATAAATAGTAGACACACAAGGGAATCACAGGTGTTCGTGTTTAGTGCTTAAGTGCTTAAGTGCTGGTAGTAAATACATAGACACACTAGGTGGGGACAAAGGGTCAACTCAGTAATCCGGGGAACTTGATCTTATTCCCCTGATCCGTGGAGGTACGGGTGTTACAGACACAAACAGCAAAAAAAAAAACATTATAATTATAAAAAGCCAGAAGCACTTCAAGTGCATATAAGAACATTTACAAAAAAAGGATTTTTTTGTTCATTCATGTCTTTTGATGGTGCTCAATGTCGACACATTTTTACATTTTAACGAAGATATGTTGACATGTTCACGAATCTCAGACGCGCACAAGCACACAAACTCTCCGTGCAGATACACCGTGCAGGGAGCAACTGAACAACAGATCTTCACTTCGTAATACACATGTCCATAAACAAAAAGTAATATTTAGACATATACGCTAAATATATTTCACTTAAATATTACAGATTAAAACAAGGAAAGAATACGTGCAAAGCTTCAGTTCATTGTGATGCAGACTAAAGTCTCGGAAGGAAACGGTTGTCGTTATTTTACAAAATCTGAATATATTCAGTACATTTGTGAATTACACTGAAAGTATCAACTCCAACTATGAAGTCTGATTTAATTGGAACCATTAAACATTTTATTTCTATTTATTCTATGTTTTGCTGGCGAAACCGTCAGCTCGGCCTTGTTAATTCATATTAAACCCCTCAATTCTGAATACGAAAGTGTATAATCTTTAATAAAGTTAGCCTAAAACAATTTTGTTTCCAATGCTGAAGCAAACATGATTTTGTGTATTTCTATGTATTTTTTATATTTGTGTTCATTATTAAAGAACTTAAAATGGTTTAAATTTAATCAAATAAACACAACATACAACAAATATACCATCTCAAAGCTTTTATTTTTTTGGTCATAAATGCAGTGTTTAGTTACATTCCAGTGTGTCCACCCTGATTTTTAACCATGACTGGAAGAACTTTAAACAACCTATTTATGTATTTATTACATGCCTCTTCTGTAACTACCTCAAACTAGAATTTATTAATGGCAGCAATTAATTCTGATTTTGTAGTCGGTTTTGCTTCTTTTAAAATATAGTCTTTCAGAGCATGCCACACCATTTCAATGGGATTCAGGTCAGGAGATTCGGCAGGAGTCTTCACCCAGTTAAATCCCTGGACATGACACCGACTAGCACCCCTGCCGCTCCATTGTTCTTCTGCTTTTGTTGTGCAAACACAAAACACACCCATTACCTGTCCCACACCGAGGTTTGGCCTGCCTTGGCCTGAGCTATTCTGAGTAAACTACTGCACTAATGCACTTGTGCCAGACCTCACAGGTAAAGGGTGGTTTGCACAACAAAAGCAGGATGAGAATCAAGCTGAAGAGCTGTGAAAATCAGGGGGGAATAACACCTTGGGACTTGAAAATAAAAAAGTCAGTAATTCTAGTTAAATGGTACTTCAGCATAGTGAAAGTACCATAGCAAGAGTTTATATAAACTTATATAAACTCTTGATATGGTACTTTCACTACACTGAAAAAAAATTAGAAGTAAAATTTACTCAATTTTTATTTTGCAAGTTTTTGCACTCAGGTTTGTGAAAATGAATAAAATTTACTTAAGGAAGGTGAGTAAAACTAGTTAAAAAAAGTAAATAATTACATATCACATGGCCTCTTTAAATCATGTTAAGTAGTATTTACTTACTGATCTGATGTGTAATTAATTGATATAATTAAGTAAAACTATTTTCTATTTTATGTAAATTTTACACGTTTTGTTCAGTCAATGTAAATTATTTTAAATAAATAAAATGAATCACTGTTACAATATGACAAAATAGTACTGTGACAATAAATAACTCTTGATTGCACATTTATCATGATCTTTATTTAAAGGAATTAACATGCCCATACATAAACAAGATCAGTGCTTAATATTTAAACAGCTCAAGCAGCAGTAAAGTGCAATGACATTTTTTATTATAAAACTTTTGCTTATTCAAGCCATCTTAACTTACATGTCTATACAAAAACTGGACAGAATCTTAACTAGAGCAAGTATTAGTGTTAGGAACCTCCACTAGAGGTCACTGTTCATGTCTGTCTTTCTGTGTAGTTCCTGTTGGTTGACTCAGTTTCCCAGAAGGCACCTCAGTCAGGTGTTGAGGCTCACCTGAACTGAGGTGGCTCATTAAAACTTTCTATAAATAGCAGTTTGTTCTGGGAAACTGGGTCGAGCATTGTTTGATTGTTTGGTTTGTTTGTATTACCGTCATGTGGGCATTCCCTTTTGTTATTTTAAGTTTATGTTTTGTAACCTTTGTTTTCAGAGGGCTCTAGTTTTGTTTTCTTGGTGTTCCTTGTGTCTGTGGATTCATGGAGCTGCTCTGTTCACTGTGTAGTTTGGTATAGCCTCATGTGTGCCCTGCCTTTTGTCTTCCAGTCCCCTAGGTCAATACTAACCCCATTAGCCACTAACCCGGTTAGGTCAGCCTCCAGTGTCCCCAGTACAACATGTAGCTACTAACCTCACTAACCCAGCTAGTCTAGTTCCTGTCAGTCTCTGTGCCCCTAGCCCTGTCTCCTGTCTAGCCCTGTCTCTCCAGTCTCTGTGCCTCCAGTCCTGTCTCTCCAGGCTCCAGTCCCTGTCTCTAGTTCCCCTTTGTGTCTTTAGTTAGCTCCGGCTCAATGTTTCCTCATCCCTACTTCTCTGTCAGTTCCCGTGTCAGCTCCTAGTTCCCGTGTCAGCTCCTAGTCCCCTGTGTTCAGATCCCTTCCTGTTCCTGTGTTTTTTCCTGAGCCCTAGTTTTAGTTTGAGTTTGTTGTTTTAGTTCCTTTGTTCTGTTTTTGAGTTGTGTTTGTTTAAATAAAAGACTCTTTCTGTTTGCACACCCCTCTGCCTTAATGCCTACCTTCATGCCCACGGCAACACCATCAGCCGGTCTAGCAACTACAATCAGCTAGCCCCATGACAGAATGCTCGACCTAACTAAGGCATAGCAGAGGGGTCCCCCCGGGGAAATTTTTTGGGGGGGGGGGCTGGGACCGTAATGCTGGGGCAAGCAGGCTGAGGGTAGTCGGCTTGCCCTACAGCTGAACTATGAAAGGTCCCACAAGCACCGCTTCCAGGGCCTCACGGGGAGGCTCCAACCTCCGTTACTGTAATATAATAATACCTGTCTGATATATTCTATATTTAATAAAACTGTATTGAAACAAATTTGTGTATTTTCCCTATTTAATATTTACTAACGCTTCCGGAACATTGTTGTCTATACGTTTTATGTATATGGAAAACAATGAAACCTAAACACAAACAGAAAGAACAAATAAAAGAATGTACAAAACATTAACACCTTTGCCGTGTTCAAATAAATAAAGAGTTACTGCATGTTTCAAGACATCGTTAATTTACATTTTTCTCCTAATTATATGTCCACAAATCCTTTAAAATCCACAATCATATTCCAGCTATTATTTCCAGCCGTGGTCAAATAATGGGTGAAATAATTATTCAATGCTGGACACAAACAGCAAAAAAGCCAGATGATTATTTTATATTCAGTGAAATACAACACACTTATTTAAATTCCCGAATGTTGCTTGAGGGATTTCGCGGCATGTCATGAGCCAAATTGCGGTATCTCGCCGTAAAAAGCGTGCATTCTTAATGGCGAGATCTGTATATTTGTTGTTAGGTGTGTAGAGTAGACCACTTCTGTGCTACAGGTAATGCGGCCCGCTCTGCTGGCTACCACCGCAGGCATATTTCACACCTGTGCTAAGCAAAGCAATGTGCAAATTATTTGAACTTTCTGCTTTAGAATTGCAAAAATAAAGTACCCAAGAAAATTTCTCTTTTAATCTACCACATGTTCAATGAAGATATGTAGGTTGGTAATGATTACAGTCCATTACAAAATTTCTTTGTAATAAATAAATGTTTTATCTTGAAATCTAGCTTCTTTATTTAAAAAAAAATGCAACCACCATTTATATTATCGTACAGCACACCTAGGTTTCCCAAGTTGATCAACATGACTAACTTTTTACAAATGTATTATAGATCTTTTAGCTGACCTAATAAAGCAAATAGCATTTGTCAGCCAGGTTCTATTTAATTAATTTGTTGATTAAATAGATCTGGCAATAATCAGACCTTGGTGGGCAAGTAAAACTTAACTCAGCTTTACAAAAATCACAGTTCATTCATGATTTACCAAAGGGCAGTTTTTTTTCTTTCCCCTAATAAATGAGATCATGATTTTACTATTTACTCTAGTTATCTTTGTGTAATATAAAATGTTGTTTGATGATTTCAATCGTTTATATATGTATGTATGTATGTATGTGTGTGTGTGTGTGTGTGTGTGTGTGTGTGTGTGTGTGTGTGTTTGTATGTGTGTGATTTCATTTCAGATCAAGGTTAAAATAGCCTTCTAAATGAAACAAGGTGCATAGAGGTTTGTTTAGAGTGCCACAAATTTAAGGCCTTGGGGTGGTCTCTTCATTTTTCCCAGGGTGAGAAGTCATCCTTAATGCGATGTCTCTTCCTTAGGTCTATAAAAGACAAAGTAAATCAAAAGCATACTATTAAAATACTGTGCTTATTTGGTGAAACGTACAGTAGTTTAGAAATTGTAAGTGTTAGAAGATAGATTCTGTTGTTCAGGTTACTGTTTGTATGGAATTTTGCACTTTATTTAATTTATTTTTTGCCAGTTATGTTTAATGGCATAATATTACCCATCAGGTTATTTCAAGAGTTTGGCGAAACTTCCTTCGACTCCTAGGTGTGACCGTGAACCTGTCTTCAGGATATAACCCTCAGACAAATGGACAGACAGAGCGAAAGATACAAGAAATCGGCCGTTTCCTTTGGACTTTTTGTCATGGTCACCAGAATTCCTGGAACCAATTCCTGGGTTGCGCCGAATAGGCCCAAAACTCCCTGTGACAAGCGACTACAGGGCTCACTCCTTGATGCTAGGCTATCAACCCCCATTATTTCCTTGGAATGGGGAACCAGTAGATCTCCCGCGGTCCACAGCTGGTTCCGAGAGAGTATGGGAAGAAGCTCATCATCATCTGCAGTGAGGCACAAGGACATGGCTGATGGACGTCGAATTACAACTCCTACATTCCAACCTGGAGCTAAGGTATGGCTCTCGACTTGAGACATGCACCTACGCCAGCCCTGCAAGAAGCTCAATCCCAGGTATGTCGGCCCCTTCACAATCATGGAAAGGATAAACCCAGTAACGTATAAATTGCAATTACCCCCACAATATTGAATTCACCCGACGTTCCATGTCTCATTGTTGAAGAAATATCAAGACCCTGTCTTTTCCTCCACAGAGCCTGGCCCAGAAGAGGAAACGCCCCCTCCAATCATAGTTGACGAAGGAACCATCTACCAGGTCCAGGATATCCTGAATTCTCGCCGCCGTGGTGGGCGCCTGGAGTATTTGGTAGATTGGGAGGGTTATGGTCCAGAGGAAAGATCCTGGGTGCCATGAGATGGAATCCTTGACCCCACTCTACTAGAGGAGTTTCACCAAGCTCATCCAGAGCGCCCAGGGGTAGAGGTGGGCCACCACAACGGCAGAGAGGTCGACGGGTTGTGGAGGAGGGGGAAATGTCCCAGTTGGGCCAGGCTCCGAACCCGGTCAGACACCACACCCCCCCATCGCCGGAATTCTAATCATTGCCACCTGAGGTCAATCAAAACGCAAGTAGAAGAGATCGTGTAGTTAAATACTTACCTGTACTCCTTGTGTTTTCCTTTAGAAGTATTCCGGTTTCTCTCCTGCATCGGCATCGCCGGTGGTGTGTGTGTGTATCTATTGTCACTCCCAGGTATCCCCGAGGCTGAATCACCCAAGATCCGTAAAACGGCTCTCGCTCTGTTGAAACGTCACCCTTGAGTTAAAATCCTACCGTCTGAGTGCTACCGCTTTTGAGTTACTGTCTTGCCTACTAAGAACTATGAATAAACTTCACTCACCTTTACAACCTTCTTCTGTGTTACACAGAGCTGTTGATTATACATACATGCCACATTATAAGTCATAAGTGCATTCTTTTTACTTTAGAAAATTAGCTGGCACAGTGGTGTTTGCTATGCTGCCTTACCACGGCAGGGTATTATGTTAGACTTTTTTTTTTATCCCAAATGAGACTTTTGGAAAAAATAAACAAAAAATCATGCTAAACAATTTCCAAATCTTTGTGTCACCTGAAGGTGTAAGTTTTATGCCACAATCCTGAGCAAAACACTTTGGCTTACATTTTATTTTCCCTTCCTTGTGTGTGCTCAAAATATTTTGTGTGCACGCTCAAACCCGTCGCCATAGGCAAGCTCTCACTGAACCTATATTTAAACACCATCCCGCCTGCTGCTCGGCAGGTGATTGCTTGGCTTGTTGTTTGCAAAAATCTGACATTATGTGTATTGACTTTTGCTGCCCATTTCAACCTTAATCATTTGTCATTATCATTCTGTACATAGTGGTAAGTAGAAAGTCCACCCCCTTTGCAATGACATGAAATTATTTTAACCACACACAAGCTGCAAACTATTTTGAGGGAGTGAGATTACCACAATTTTTGTATTTCAAAGCCATTTCAGTTTGTAATATACAGTCTGCTCCATAAATTTTGGAACAAAGATAATTTTGGCCATTTAGCCTCGGTATGCCACTGTATTAAATGTGAAATGAAGCACTCAAGAGGCAAGTAAAAGTAAAGAATTTCAGCATTAATTCAAAGAGTTTGTCAGATGTTTGGCATTAACATTTGCAGTGGAAATTCAATGAGTTGTGGAAACTTTAACTAAAACAGAGACCAGTCAAGAATAAGTACTGTACATGTGCAGACTTGGACAATAAAATGCCTAGCTCAGAATGATGAAAAAGAGCTCTGACATTCCAAGCCTTTGCTGTTGCTGAGATTGCCAGTTAATACCTTGTTCTTAAGAATGTTCCAAACTGTCGCATTGGCCGCTCAGAATATATTTGCTCTCTCTCTTGGGTTTATTTATTTTTTTACCCTATGTATACCACTTTCTTAGTTCATTTGCATAGACACCTCTTTGGGCCTGACTGTGTTGTAATATTCGTGCGAAACTCCCTTTCCACCAGTATCAGGTAATCCATCTCTCTTCTCAAAAGTGGCTTTATTATGATATGCCCTGCTCAGTTTTTTCCTACACTGTCACTCTCTCATCTTGTGCTCATGTTTTCCCTAGCTGTCATTTATCCTCTCCCACACCCCGTTTCAGGTGTCTGCTCACCTGTCTCTACTTCCACACTGATTACTCCAGCATTTAAGCATGCATGCGCGTTCCTTAAATTGCTGGATTATCTTGTGTGTTTTTGCCTCGATTATCTCACGTTGCCAAGTTTGCTTTGTTTCTCGTTTTCGTTTTTCGGCTCACGTTTTGGATTTGTTCACCTTGCTTCTTTTATCTTGCGCTTCCTTGTTTTGACTTTTTTTTTTAGCTTTTGGTTTACATTTTTTGATTGTTGCTTCGCTCTTTAATTTTCCGGTTAGCGATCTAACACTTCCTCTTTTGACCACAACTCTCATTTTACGATTTAGCTTAGACGCTACGCTGACTGATTCCCCTGTATTTGACTCTAGCTTCCACATTCCGACCACACTCTTGTCTAACACTGTGATCCTTCATCTACAACTGGATTCACCTCGTTCTGCTCCGTGTCGTGACAGATATGTAACTGAAATTAGTATCCATAAAATTTTTACAAAGTCTACTTACACACACACACACACACACACATGAACAACTGTTCAAACAGATTACATTTCTAAATGTAATATACGTTATAAGTTGATCAAACAATACATGTTCATCCTTTAACTATGTAGAATTGTCCTAGAAACATATAAGATTGAGCAATCAATCCTCTGACAACAATACATTCTAATTGCCTAGAAAATCCTGGCAAACTCCACAACATCTCATCACTACTCAACCCACTGACTCCTCCTGCCCCTTCCCCTCTGACTGCTGATGACTTTGTCACATTCTATGATGGGAAAATTGCAGCAATCCGCCAGTCCTTTGCTCCCAACCAAACTCTTACACCAGATCTTCAGGACCTTCCCTTCCCCCCCTTAGCAGAATTCTCCATCCTGTCATCTGATGAGATTCAGCAGAGCATCTCGTCATCTAACCGCACCACCTGTTCATTATGCAATGCAATGCAATGGTCCAGGCCATCTCATGAGACCTTCCCTTCACCACAACCATCATCAATCATTCCATATCATCTGGTCATGTTCCTGGTTCTTTTACAAAAGCAAGGGTTATTTCCATCCTCAGGAAACCCTGCCTGGTTCCATCAGAAGTTAGCAACTATCGCCTGGTATCACTTCTCTCTTTTATTTCCAAAATTCTTGAAAGGACGGTTTATAACCAAATGTCTCATTATCTCTCACAGAACAACCTTAATTATCCCAACCAATCTAGATTAAAAGTGGCACATTCCACAGTCAGTCACTGAGAAGCTCCATGCTGCTAGATCCACTGAACTGTCATCTCTCCTCGACCTGTCAGCTGCATTTGACACAGTGAACCACAAGATTCTATTATCTACCCTTGCAAGCCTTGGAATCTGTAGAACAGTGTGGCAATGGTTTGCTTCTTACCGAGAACATAGGTTGTATGAGGTGACGTGGAGGGGATCCACATCTTCGTGGTGTTCCATACCACTGGTATCCCCTCTCTACTGGTGTCCCACAGTACTCAGTACTTGGTCTTCTTCTGTTCTCCTTCTATACCCGGTCTTTGGGTAAGGTAATATCATTGCATGGATTTTCATGCCATTATACAGATGACACAGGCTTGTTCAGTCCCTTGTTATTAGGGCCCAAGCACTATAAGGTGCGCAGGACCCTCTTGTTTTCCCTAAGGATTTTTTTTCCCACCCTTTTGGACTTTTCAGGGGTCTTAACATGCTCGAAAACTCATGAAACTTGGCAGACAGGTTGGAATATGCTGCCATCAGAATGCCTGAGAGGCTCGTGGCCCGGGGCCCCCTGGGGCCCCCACACAAGATTTAGCTGTATAGCTCATACACACTTTCACGTAGGCACACGAAACTCAGTACACATTCAGAGCTCATCGAGCCGAACAACTTTCACACTGCATGTTCTGGGCTCAACTCAACAGGAGCATGTGTTTTTGGTCATTTTCAAAAACACACCCGATGAATTTTGATATACTCCTCCTAGGGAAATTATACAATCGCTGCCAAACTGGCCCGATGTGATATAAACCCATTGAGGATGCAAAATTGCGGAGGGATTTTTAATATCTCAAACGGGCCAGCCATGATAATGTCTTAAACTTGCACCAAAAATGATTAATAACTTTCTGTGGCATTATATTGAGTGACATTATATTCAGTGACACCTTCTGTGACATCACGTTCAGGAACATCATAATGTGAGGCTTATTTTCCAGCATCTGTGGCCTAAATGTTAACACTTTCACACACAAACACATCTCTCTCTCTCTCTCTCACACACACACACACACGCACACACACACTAACGCACTCAACAAATATTTAGGGCCCAAACTGACATTAGTCCTGTATAGTGTGTGATGGGTGCAGGTTGTGCGGTGCAACCGAGTGGCGATGGCTTTTTCGAGGTCTTAACACACTCGAATAACACAGGTTGTGTGGTGCGCCCAGGGTAGCAATGGCACAGGGTGCTTGGGCCCGTCATCGTTGCTTGCAACTATATTTTCAAGAATAGACTGCTAGACTACTGCAACTCACTCCTGGCAGGTCTGTCTCTGTCCACAATTCGTCCTCTGCAACTGATCCAGAATGCAGCAGCATGTCTTGTTTTCAACATTCCCAAGTTCTCCCACACCACCCCACTCTTCCGCTCCCTGCACTGGCTTCCTATAGCTGCCCGCATCAAATTCAAAACCCTGATGCTTGCCTACAAAGCTAAAAATGGCCCAGCACCCACTTACTTCTCTGCTCGAATCACACCATGCACTGTACCACGTTTCCTCCGATCCTCTAACACTGCTCGCCATGTTCCACCATCTCTCAAGGATCGAGGGCGGCATTCATCCAATCTCTTTTCACCTCTTTGTGGAGGTGGTGGTGGAATGAGGTGGTGGAACGAACTTCCTCTAGATGTCCCATACAGCAGAGACTTTGACGAACGTAGTAACCCAGTGTAAGTATCTATCCAGTGATGTAAACTTTAAAGCACTTTTTGCAAGTCGCTCTGGATAAGAGCATCTGCCAAATACCTAAATGTAAAAATGCTGATGAAAATTAAATAAGAACACTTGAACATATTGTAGCCTCTAAATGCAGTAGCAGGTTTCGCATATGCACACTCAAGGAGAAACAGTGAACCAACTTATTTTTGTGTGGAACTGTAGCACTGTTGAAATGTTATGATTGAGTGATAAAAACATTTGGAGAGAAAATTTTGTCGCTCAGGAGCGTGGCACAAAAATACAGGCAAATGTCTTAGTATACATAAGGTATTTTATGTTCTGTACCTCTTCTCATTTTTATCTAACCTAACCTGTGAATCTGTTAAGTATGCATTCTTTAAATCTAACCATACACAATGTATTATTTGGTAGAGTACTTCCCAGCTCCGTCGTGCCCTACACACATTAACACTTTGCATAATAAAATAAAAGCCCATATAAATCATCCCAAACCATGTGGCAAAATGTCCTATGTTTTGATAAGCCCAAGGCAGATCTTTTCGAGCACAAGTCAAAAATACGTTTTTTTGTGCAGATAAAACCCAAAACACTATGAACCATAATGGTGGCAGTATCATGCTAATCATTTAAGCACTACGCAATAGACAAGATGGAGGGGATCATGGATAGTTCCAAATAACAGTTTAGTTTTACACAAAAAGCAACTTATCTAGGAGGAGGCTGAAAATGAAAAGTTTTACCTCTGTGCATGCAAACAAACCAAAGCACAAATAAAAAAAAAAGAATTAAACATTTTTGAATTAATCCAGTCAGAGCCCAACTGTAAATCCTATCAAATGTCTGTGTAATGATTTGAAGAGGATGGTACACAGGAGAAACCATCAAAAATTGTTGGAAGTGGGTCATGTTTGTAAGGAAGCATACTGTAGAATAAAATGGCAAACCAAGAAAAAAATGAGTACTGTATAACAAGCAAAAGGTGCTTTAAAAAAGGATTAGTTGAGAGCTGTGGAATTTTGAACTTCTTTATTTGTAACCTTCTATTTGGTGCCGACCAAAAGTTCATCACTTGGATTTGTTATTACTTGTTATAGCTTTGTTACTTTAAAGGAGGTAAAAGATGCAAAATGATTGATCTTGGTTTTATTCTTTACATCATAAAAAACCTGCAGTTTGGACAGGGGGTGATGTGTTTGTGCTCTTGTTTTCTTCTTTTTAATCTTATTAATGACTTGTACTGTAATCAGAAATCTTTTTATTGCATATTGATAAGAAATCAGCTTGTGAGCCAGATTGCCTAATTATTAAAATGAAAGGAGTGTAAAATGTGATGAAAAGGAAAGGTAAAATGTCAAATATTATATAATTGTGACTTGTTCTGTGTGGGAGGTTGGACACTGGACAGGATGTCCAACTTGACATTGAGCTGCCAAGGGACTGAGGTATAATCACAGTATGCTACACATGAGCAATCAAACCCAATCAGGATACAGTACACCTCACCAGTAAAGTTATATCTGTTCAGTGAAGTCAGCCCTATGATCCCAGGGTCCTGTTTACCTGGCATATGCTCTGAAGGGCCACGGCGATAACATCCGCCGGAACCGCCTGTCATACCAGTTTGTGACACATGAAGGCAATTATTGATTGTCAAAGTCTACAATCAATAATTGCCTTCATAAATGTAAAGACAGACAGTTTACCTTAAAAATCAAACAATGCATCAATACAAAGCATAACACATCATCTGTCAAACTGATTTTAAACTGATTTGTCAAAATATTTGACCAAATTATTTGAGTATGTTCCATTGATGGATTATGTTTTTAAAATATAGAGTGAAAACAATCCAAGGCAAAGAAATGGAATGTTCTTGAAGGATCGAATAACCGTAACTCATCCCAATTTAGCATGGTTTTCATAAAGACAAAACTGTAGGCAGAGTCACACAAGCAATCAACAACTGAAAATGGGTGATGAAAAGGGCTGGCAATGCATCTTAAGGAGGAAGACTGAGAATTTCGTGATGTTCATGTTCACAGTGAAGAGTTTTCAATTGGTAATGCAATATTTTTGTTAAACTGCTCAAATTAAACCTAAGTCTACACTTCAAGCACATCTTGATTGCTTTAAATTAAACCCATTGTGCACAGTGGCAAAAAATTGGCTGCCAATTTAATGTCCAAATACTTGATCTGTCTCTATTACCAAAATCCTGTTCAAGGATTACCAAGACCCATTCCTTATGTCTCAAATCCAATTAAATTTAATCTAATTCAACTGTATTTATGCAGCACAAGATAAAAAATTATTCTCTTAGTAGTAAGAGTGTTGAATTTTTGAGTGTGAAAGAAAGGGTGAGGAAAGGGGCGTTTAAAAAGTTAATACTATAAGAGTTACAGTACTTACCGAATTGTCCTTATGAGGAAGAAAACTATGGCAGCCAAGCCTACACAACCACACAGACAGCCCAACACAATGGTGGAAATTTCACCTGACACATAGACACACACAAACAATAGTTTATATAAATAAATTTAAATATAAATAAAACTTTGTATGATCAGATATACTGTATGTAAATTTAAAGATAATGATTCTTTCTTACCAGATGTGTAGATATTTGCAGAAACTAGAGAGGAGTAAAATAACATTAGAATTATAGATAAAAATCTGATATAATTATACTGTTAAGCTTATGTTAAAATAATCAGCTTAAATGAGAACATCGGAAAAATGCGATATTGGGTTTGCATGAATGGTTTTGGAGTCAAGTTAATGCAACTAGCACTAAGCACTGGAACTGTGCTAACTTGGAGGAGAGCGAGCAGCCCTTTACTTGAGCTATAAGTTTTTGCCCAGGATTGCAATGGTCTGTATAGATGAATTAAGAATGTGCGGTGTAAGAATGTATGAAATACTACATCAACCATTAAAAGGAGTAGACGAGAATCACTAAAAAGATGAGCATGTCATTATAAATTATCTTTCCTGATTACAGAACATCCTCAGTGGAGGAGAAGGAGAGATAAAGAATACAGACGTGTTTTCTTTTTGGCTACAAACCAGAGCAACTGAGGTATTTCTTTTTTTTTAAGTGAACAAATATGGTGCAACAAATGTATACTGTGTATTATTGTGAATGATGACTTGAAGTTTGCACATCTGTTAGAGGTTAATATAAGGTGAACTTCTACAGTATTTGTTCCTTCTTAGATTTATTTTGTTCATTATTTATATACATATTTATTATGAATTTCTTATTTTCTAAACTCATTTTCTTTTTATTGTATATTAATTCTGAAATGTTTAATAGAATTATTTAATATTGCGTTGAACATTGTACAATGCTTAAAATAATACATATTTGAAATTCTCCTTTTCTGTATAGTATGAACACAAAGAGCAAATCTTCATCTGGCCATTACATCTTTTGCAGTGCTCCCTTTCTCACCCGGGATAAAGGAGGAGAGCACTGTCCTGTTGTTGAGAGGTTGTGTGGTGCGATAGTTATCTTGTAATGGTTTGGGGTTGGATCCGGGGCTGCTGGAGTACAGCACTGTTTCCAACTTCATCAACTGCAGAGAGAGAGAGAGAGAGAGAGAGAGAGAGAGAGAGAGACTAATGCAAACATGAAAGAACAAGTAACATACAAAATTACTAAGTATAAAGGGTAAAGTTAGTCAGCTATAAAGCATATAAGAGAAAATAAGCTATGCTAAGAAGCTAGCACTTGCTTTTATAACGTGAAGCAATTGTCTCTTTAACTAAGCTTTAATTAAGTCAGAATTCTGCAGCTTTCATTATTATCATGAAAAAAGTCTGAATATATTACTTGAAGATTATTCAGTTCACACTGGCTGTCTGATATGTTTTGAATTTATTGCAAGTTATTTAATGACAGAAACAGCTCTCAATGATTTAGGTATGGTACATCTTTGGTAATTTAACAACCCATCCTGAACAGTTTGTTTCGCTTGGGCAGGGTTATTGTCAGTTCCTAGGATCACTTGCATCAGAGAATTGTGTTAGATGTTTGTTTTTTTTTTCTTAGTAAAGAATGTATGTGTTCCAGAGGATATTAGGAACACATGGCTTTATAAATGTCATTAAAGGACACCTATAATGCAAATTTAACTTTTTGGTTATTTTAAGACGACATTCAAAAGAGACACAAAAAACATGGAAAAAATATCTCCTATCAAATTCGCATTAATATCACTCTGACTCGTTGTTCAACTTCACCCACCACAGTCCTTTTATGGGCACCATTTTTATTTTGGAGATCATGAAGCCGCTAAAAGCATGTCACATGAAATGCTCTGCTATTGGCTAAATGAAAGAGCCTGTGAGGCAGTAAAAATGCTCTTTTTTTACAGTGGTAGTTTTTCACCAGCTGTCCCAAAAGTTATATGTGTGTATGCAAAAATTTTATATCAAACTCTAAAAACCTTTCACAATAAAAGACAGTTCAACACAGGATGTGCTTGAAATCTGAGGTTTAAGTAAGTAAAGGCTTTATTTTGTCACATATACATTACAGCACAGTGAAATTCCTTCTTTGCATATCCCAGTGTAACTGGGGTCAGAGCGCAGGGTCAGCCATGGTACAGCGCCCGTGGAGCAGTTAGGGTTAAGGGCCTTGCTCAAGGGCCCAACAATGGCAACCTGGCTGAGCTGGGAATCGAACCGCCGACCTTCTGATCAGCAACTCACTGCCTTAGCCCTTTGAGCCCCATTTTCTCTTCTGATTTTCTGTCCTTTCATGAAGTTAACTTATTAAACATACCCATGTGAATTTGAAATTAGTAACAAGTTCAAATGGTAGCTTGTATTGCAAGCCTGAGGATGTTAAGGTTGGGTGACGTAGCTTCTTGTTTTTCGTATTGTTCCCGCGAAAGTTCCTCGTCTGTTTGTAACAGCGTTTTAGATTATATCTCGTCTTTTATAATTATATATTTTTCCCGTTTTTACTACATAACAAACTAGTTTTTACGCTTTAATACTACTGGACTTTAACCGTTTTTTTGCGCTTTTTGGGAGAACGCGCGTATCATCTGACCAACAACAAGCGAATCCATCACCAAATAATCACAACTCCGTCACAAAGGTACGTTATCATGTCTACCATTCAGCTTGCTCAGTGTGTGGAGTGCAGAATGTTTAGACATTCTTCCTCCGTCATTAGTGGTAATTTTATTTGTGATAGGTGTGTGTTAGTTAGCACCCTGATGGAGAAGATATTAGCATTAGAGGAGCGCATCCAGACTTTAGAGAGGGTTAGAGAGCGCGAGAGCAGTGTTATTCCTTTAGCGGAAAGTCTGGGTGCCACAGGCGAAGATAACCAGCCCCCGACTCCGGCAGTAGAGCCCTCACAGCGTTCAGCCAAAGCTAACGCTAAGGCTAGCCCACTGGAGCACACCTCTTCTGCGCTTCACGTGTCCAACAGGTTTGCTCTTCTCAGTGATGCACCCACTGAGAAACCTGAAAGAGCTCTGGTTATAGGAGACTCTATACTGAGACATGTGAAATTAGCTAGGCCTTTAGGGGCAGCAGTGGTCAGGTGTATCCCGGGAGCCAGAGCCCCCGACATAGCAGGTAATCTTAGGGCTCTAGGACAGCATAGGTTTTCTAAGATAGTGGTACATGCTGGAGCTAACGATATAAGCCTTCGTCAGTCAGAGGTTAGCAAGCATAACTTTACAGAGGTGTTTAAAATAGCAAAGGCGATGTCCGATGAAGTAGTTTGCTCTGGCCCCATCGCAATGAGATGTTGCGACATAGCTTACAGCAGGTTATGGTTGCTGAACCGCTGAATGTCCAGGTGGTGCTCCGAAAACAACGTGGGCTTCATAGACAACTGGAAGACCTTTGAGGGCAAAACTGGCCTGTTAGGGCGGGACGGTGTCCATCCCACTCGGGAAGGTGCTGCTCTCATTTCTTGCAGTATAGCACATAGTCTCAGAAGAGGCCTAGTTAATCGGTGACAATCCAGAGCCCAGGCTCTGCAGGGAGCAGACAGACAGGCTAAACCAACCGTCTGCTAGCTGCATAGAGTCGTCACTCAGGGTTCATCATATTGAGACTGTGTCTGTTCCCCGAGCTAAACATAAACATAAATTTAGAAAGACTCAGACAGTCAGTCTGTTTTAGTAATTTAATTAACATAGATACCACAAACTCAGATCACACTGAATGTGCAGCCGGCACCTCTGATCTGAAGCTAGGACTGTTAAATATTAGATCTCTCGCATCTAAAGCAGTTATTGTTAATGAAACTATCACAGATCAGGAGTTTGATATATTATGTTTAACAGAAACTTGGATTAAACAGGACGAGTATGTAGCTTTAAATGAAGCTAGTCCTCCTGGATACAGCTACATACACCAGCCTCGGCTAACTGGTAGAGGAGGAGGAGTCGCAGTTATTTATAACGATAATCTGTCACTCGTACAAAAACACAGTTTTAAATCTAATGCATTTGAAGCGCTCTATAGTAACATAAAGTCAGCATAGGCCGATCCCGCTAATCATCATTTACAGACCCCCTGGGCCGTACTCAGAGTTTCTCTGTGAATTTGCAGATTTCCTTTTGAGAATCCAGAAGACCCTCTGAGAACAGCATTCTTGTCCATACTGGACTCAGTGGGAGTAAATCAGTGTGTAGTCCTTCGGATTAAGTATAGGAAATATAACCACAATTCCACAGTCTGAAGTTATCTCAGATCACTACCTTGTCTCGATTAAAGTGTGTCATAGTAATAATGTATGCACAGCACCATGCTACCGCCTTAAACGTACATTTACATCAAATACTACACAGAGCTTTATCAATAATCTTCCAGAATTATCAACTTTGATTGGATCGCCATCTGACTTCACAGAACTCGATCAGGCGACTGAATATCTAGAGTCAACACTTCGTTATAGCTTAGATAATGTAGCTCCAGTTAAAAGGAAAATGATTAGAGATAAGAAACTCGCTCCTTGGTATAATGACCACACACGCACTTTAAAACAAACCGCTCGAAAATTAGAACGTAAATGGCGCCAAACTAAATTGTTAGTATTCCAAATAGCATGAAAGGAGAGCATCCTGAACTATAAAAAAGCTCTCAGTGATGCTAGATCAACGTATCTCTCCAGTCTCATAGAAAATAACAAAAACAACCCAAGATTTTTATTTAATACCGTAGCTAAATTAACTAAAAACAAGACCACTACAGAAATCTCCACATCATCATCATGCAGTAGTGAGGATTTCATGAACTTTTTCAATAACAAAATCATAAATATTAGGCATAAAATTCAGGCTTTGAAACCAGACAATTTAAGTAATACAGATGATCTAACCACATCACATCAGAAATACTTTACTCCCCTTAAAGCGAGGGAACTAATTTTCTCTTCTTCAAAATCGTCAACCTGTATATTAGATCCTATACCGACACATTTTCTCAAACATCAATAATAGAACCCCTGTTGAAAGTAATTAACTGTTCACTCAGTAGTGGGTATGTCCCCAAATCCTTTAAATTAGCCGTTATTAAACCGCTAATCAAGAAACCTGACCTTCACCCCTGTCTGCTTTCTAAATACAGGCCAATATCAAACCTTCCCTTTATCTCTAAGATTCTGGAAAATGTAGTATTACAGCAGCTATGTTCACATCTACACAGAAATAGCATAAATTAACTGTATCAGTCAGGATTTAGGCCTCATCACAGCACAGAGACAACACTTGTTAAAGTAGTAAACGACCTCCTATGGGCCTCTGATCAGGGTTGCGTCACTATACTTGTGTTACTGGACCTCAGTGCAGCTTTTGACACCATTGATCATAGTATTCTCCTTCACAGATTAGAAAAGGTAGTAGGAATTAAGGGAACTGCCCTCTTGTGGCTCAGATCCTATTTGACTGATCATTATCAGTTTGTAGATTTAGATGGTGACCATTCCTCATGTTCTCAAGTGGAGTTTTGTGTTCCACAGGGTTCAGTTTTAGGCCCACTGCTTTTTTCCCTTTACATGCTTCCTTTACATAATTCGTAAACATGGTATTAGTTTTCATTGTTATGCTGATGACACACAATTATATGTCTCAGCAAAACCAGATGAGAAAAACCAGTTTGCTTAAATTGAGCAATGTGTGCAGGACATAAGAGATGGGATGTTAATTAATTTTCTTCTGCTTAATCCTGATAAGACAAGAGTTTTAGTTATAGGACCACAAGCAGCTAGAACTAAGCTTTCTGATCACATTGTAACTTTAGATGGCCTTTCTGTTCCATCAAGTGCAACAGTAAAAGACCTTTCATTTGAAGCACATGTAGATAATATTACCTGAATAGCTTTCTTTCACCTTAGAAATATTGCCAGGATAAGAAACATATTGTCACTAAATGATGCAGAAAAACTAGTTCATGCTTTTATCACCTCTAGGTTGGACTATTGTAACGCCTTACTGTCTGGTTGTTCAACTAGGTGTATAAACAAGCTTCAGTTAGTACAGAATGCAGCAGCGAGAGTCCTCACTAAAACCAGAAGATACGAGCACATCACCCCTATCTTATCTACACTGCATTGGCTCCCTGTGAAATTTCGCATCGATTTCAAGATACTACTTTTGACATTTAAAACACTAAATGGTCTCGCGCCACAGTATTTGAGTGTGCTAGTGTCTTACGATCCGCCACGCCTACTTCGATCAAAGAATGCAGGCTGCCTGTCAGTACCACGTATTATTAAAACTACAGCAGGGGGCAGAGCTTTTTCTTACAAAGCCCCAAAGTTATGGAATAGTCTTCCTATTAATGTTCGGGACTCAGACACAGTCTCAGTGTTTAAGTCTAGGCTAAAAACCTATTTATTTAGCCAAGCATTTTTGTAAATAGATTAGACTCATGGACGTAGAGTATTCTGGTGAACTGGTATGTTTAGATGCTGTCCTCCCCACTCTCATTGTTCACTCAGGTTTGTTGACGGTGAGGTGATTGGTTGCTTTACATCTCAGGGACCCCTCATGTCTGTGTTTCCTTCTGGCTCTCCCTTTTAGTTATGCTGTTATAGTTAGTCCTGTCGGAGTCCCTGCTTGCACTTTGCACTAAATAGATTCACCTTATACATGTTGACTGTGACCATACCTAACTGCCATCTCTCCTTATTTTCTGTTCTCTCCTTTTCTGCTCTCTCTCTCTCTCTCTCTCCTTTTCCCTCTCCCTGTCTCTCTGTCAAGCTATACATGTCGCTCCTGAGCTGCCAGTGATCCAGACCCCTCTGCCCTCTGGACCTGTCTAACCCATCCTGGAGTCCTGCTTCTGGTTGGAGATCTCGTCGCATTGATGCCCCTTGTGGTCTGCCTGGATTTGTGTGGTGGCTGGGGATGGTTTCCACGAAGACTGTCCTGTCCTCGATTGATGCTGACAGCTGTTCTCTGGGGAACTGTGACTTCAGTTGTTCGATAGCTCAGGACTGGAATTTCCTACAGTCTACCTGAGCCTCCAGGAACAAACTGGACTCCTTTTCATTTTAATACATCTCCTGTTATACTGAACTTCCAGTACACATTATTATGCAGATCAATCCCTGCTATCCGTTATCACCCAGATGAGGATGGGTTCCCTGTTGAGTCTGGTTCCTCTCAAGGTTTCTTCATATTACCATCTCAGGGAGTTCTTCCTTGCCACCGTCGCCCTCGGCTTGCTCATCAGGGACAATCTTTTCATTTTGATTCATACACATTCACATTGCATACAAACTTACTTCTTTTGTTTGTGTAAAGCTGCTTTGCAACAATGTCAATTGTTAAAAGCGCTATAATAAAATTGACTTGACTTGACTTAAACCTTTGGGCTAGTAATTTTTGAGCAGTAATCAGAATGTACCAGATAATTTGTTTACATTTGTTTCTTAAGAAGCTAAAGAAAACTAGAGAATATCATCATGCACAAGTTGTGAAGGTTTCGACATTTTCGGGGATTCGAAGGGGTTTTGAGGGTTTGAAGGTCTTCCTGATATCTCGTCATTTTCCAGTGATGTTCGTGTGCTCTTTAACATGATGAACGCCTAATTGCAGCATCACTGCAAACTTGTATTAGTAAGTATTAGTAGTAATAATATTATTATTATTATTATTATTTTATTAATTACTTTTTTAAAAAATTCTCTTATTTCTCGTATTATAAGAGACAATTGTAAATTCCCTTCTAAGTACACCAGTGCATTTGGCTTCTACTTATGAAAGCTAAAATGTATTTCGAGTGCTTATGTAATTATTTGTTCTAATTATAAAACCTTTGGGGCTCACCAACTCTATTATACTGTACATATGAGTCTTTTAAAAATTATATATTTCTACTTTCAAAGCACATCTCAGACTGGGGCAGCGTTGGTAAGGCCTCTGATATAGTAAGGACAGGGGTAGCACAGTGGTTAAGATGTCTAATCAAAAGACATTGATCCAAACCCCATCACCACCAGGTTGACACATGATGGGCCAATGAGCAATGAGCAAGGCCCTTAACCCTTAGCTGATCAGATGTATAGTGAGATAAAATGTAAGTTGTTCTGGATAATGGTGTCTGCCAAATGCTATAAATGTAAGCAAAGCATTACTGGCTCTTGACTGTTTTCATCTGCAGAGAAAATCAGGTGTGAAAGTAACAAGAGATGTTATGAATACCTGGGAGTGAGAGATCTTGACCTTCTCAACAAAGACAGTCCAAAGCACACTTTGGTGACATGGAGGTGTGGTAAGTGAGCCACTGTAGCGGAAATATTGGTCCAGGGCTCTGGGGAGCAGGGTCCCCACATTAAATGCTGGGATAAGCACCTTCTGTCCTGAGGATCATACCAAGAACAAAATCTCATCAACAGATCATCCGTGATGGCTACAGTTAATGAATCCCATCTCCTGTGTTTATTTTCCAATATTTTGCATTTATAACAGGAAATACTGCACCTGCTCCAATACATATTTTTAGTGTTTAAGATGTAAAAAATAGTAGAATGGGCAATGGAGATATTTTTATTTTATCGGGGGCAGTGTCTAACACATCCATTAGCTGCCATGCACAAATTCAAATACACAGCTGCTCTCTTATGTGAGGGACATGACTTTAGTAAAGCACTCAACGGGGCACCCCTTTACATATTATTATTTTGCAAAATTATAATTGGGCAAAATAGTAATTTAATAGATTCAATTGATATTATATGCAGTGTTTCTTTTTGCTTCATGGTGTGATTTGTTTATAAAATATCGATATTCCAGTTTCCTATACACAGAGACAGTGCATTGAGTAAAAGGAAGTGTAGTTGCCAACACTCACCCAACGAGGGAGTGTAACGCTAGCAAACGTTGCTGTCCCAAAGTGTTGCTAATACTTTGGGACAGCAATGGTTAGTAGTACTCTGAGAGAAGATGTCAGGCAGAAACATGTTTACAATGTTCTGTTATGTCTGTATTTTTGCAGGTAAGCAGGCAGTTAAGTGTATGTGTGTAATTTGAAGACAAGGGTTTACTGGTGAAGTGGGAAGGTTGGCTGAGGTGAGTTTCTAGTCCGTCTAATAACTAGTGCTAAAGAAGTGAAAGCGAATGATGGCCAGATAGGGGACAGTTGAAGTGAAGATGTTGTTGCATTGGCTAGTCTGCGGGAACAATATCCAGCACTACAACAAAGTTTCCAAACCAGTACAAGAATAATAAAGGAGGAAATGATGAGGCTGACTAAAAGGATAACCAACCAGTAGTCAAGTCATGTTCTATTGTCACAGCCAGCTACCTCCCAGGCCACCCAGCCGCCTGAGGTGACTATACGTAGAGAATTCAAGATTAATGGCCAGATTGGAGAGAGAGGTCAGAGAGATAAGCTGTCATACTCTAACTTGAACCATCAAATTGACATGGGATTAAAGAAAAACCACAGTGAAGCTGACATTATTGAAACGGTCGCCCGAGCCATAAGCCCAGGTCTTAACCTCAGAGACATGCTAGAGATCAAAACAGACCTCACGCTATCACAACTTCGCACTATTTTAAAGGGGCACTACAAAGAGGACAGTTCTACTGATCTTTACGCACTGGGTCACAGGTCTGCCTTATAAATGAAAAATGGAGACAACGGAACATTCCACATGGGCCGGGGATACTAGATGGAAGGGCAGTGAACCAGACACCAATCCCCTTTGCAGGCTGGGTCGAAGTAATATTTCAGTTACCTTCAAATAAAAAAAACACAACTTGTGCTTCTAGGTCCAGTTTTGGTAGCTAATGAAAATGACGTGTCACAAGAACCGATCATTGGTTGCAATGTTATGCAACATCTGTTGGGGAATGGCATTAACCCATCACTTGCTATTACAGTGGCTGTCAGTGCTGCCTTCTCTTTTGACGTGAGGTGTTTCGGAAATGAATGAGGAGTGAAAATGTCAGGCTCGGAAAGGGCATGGTATAAGTGGGTAAGGAGGCAATGATTATCCCAGCAGGTCAGATGAAAACCATGAGGTGCAGGATTAGAACAGGCCCACTCCCTCAACAACAGGATGTCCTTGTTGAGCCCTGTTCCTGGAAGGACTGAATATTGAGGCGATTGTGCTCTTGCAAAGAGGTACCTGGTCCAACATCACCATTCCAGTCACAAATAGCACCTCCAATGACATTCTTTTGCCCCCAAGAACGGTGCTGGGACAAATTCAAATAATAAAAAACATCCACCCTGCACCTGCCAAACACTTAAAGAGGGTAAGGAATATCTAGAAGACCTGTTGAACAAAAGAAAAAAAATCTAAATCCTCCCACTCCAGCCCATTCATTTGTGTGCGGAAAAGGGACAGGAGCCTCCGTCAGTGTTATGGTTATAGGGAGCTGAACAATGAGTCCATCCCTGATCGCCATCCCATACCTCGCATACAAGACATGCCAAAATCTGACTTAAGGAAACAAAGAAGTGGAGGACAGCTACTCGCAAGCCACATAATTATTTGGTCAGATGAAGTGCTAGTTCTATGCCAGCTAGTGGACGTCCTCTCTCAGCCTCCAGTGTTAAGATACCCCGATTTCGGGCAGCCCTTTATTCTACACTGTGATGCCTCGCAGAATGGGCTTGGGGCAGTGCTTTATCAAAGACAGCAAAGAAAATTGGCAATAATTGCATATGGGTCCAGGACTTTCACAGCCCCAGAAAAGAATTACTATTTTCACTCAGGAAAATTGGAATTTTTAGCCCTGAAGTGGGCAGTATGTGAGAGGTTTAGGGACCACCCCTACTGTTCAGCACCATTTACGGTCTACACCAATAATAATCCTCTCACATATGTGCTTACCCCTGCCAAGCTAAACACAATCACACATAGGTGGGTAGCTGAACTCGCAGAATTAATCAGGATGCCGATGGTTTCTCACGCATGCCTTTGGATATTTAACAGTATATACAAACTTGCACACAAATAATACTATGAGTAGTGTGACTCAAGCCGTTGCTGTTCAGTTGCAAAACGGTGAGCCCTGGCTGTGTTCAATGAGCATGTGTGCTGCAATAAGCACGGAAAACAACATGATGACACCTGAGGCAAAGGTACTCTGAGAGAAGCTCAGGAAGAAGACGCTGTAATTGGAGAAGTTCTAAAATTTGTTATCTGAAATCAGTGGTTAAAAGGTGGAAAACAACCCCACAACCGCAAAATAACCGCACTCAAGACAAAAACGTTTATACATTGATGAGGATGGACTTCTATGTTGGAAAACTAACTAGCGGACACAACTACTTCTGCCTCAGAGGTTTCATCAGCTCATTTACAAGGAACTCCATGAGGAGATGGGCCACCTTGAAGTAGAAAGGGTCTTGACTCTCATTAGAGATTGCTTTTATTGGCCTTGTATGCAGAGAGACGTTGAACACTACATCACACAGGTGTGTAGTTGTCTGAAAAGGAATCCTTCTAACAAGCAAATAAGAGCGCCACTTACCAATATTATCACTACATACCCATTCAAATTAGTTTCCATTGATTTCCTACAGCTGGAGGGATGCAGAGGAGGAAATTAATATATCCTAGTAGTGATGGACCACTTTGCAAGGTTTGCTCAGGCCTATCCATGCCGAAATAAAGCTGACAAAACAGCTGCAGAAAAGGTATTTACAGGTCACTAAGGTTGTAAAATTTGGCTTCCCTGCAAGACTCCACCATGGTCAGGGTAAGGAGTTTGAGAACAAACTGTTTGCTAAGCTTGAGGAATATAGTGGAAGTCAAGGGCTCCAGAACAACACCATACCACCCAAAGGAAAACAGCCAAGTAGAGTGGTTCAATAGAACCCTGCTGGGCATGCTCAGAAATTTACCAGAGACTGCAAAGGCAGATTGGAAGCCTTCCGTGGCAAAGGTGTTTCATGCGTATGGGTCCGCAGTGAAGCTCCTGGCTATTCACCTTATTTTCTCTTGTTCGGTCACATCCCCCAGACTCCCGATTGACCTCATGTTTGGCCTTACAGCACAAGACCAAAGCCTGTCCCACACCGACTATGCTGAGAAATGGAGAGCTGGAATGACTGAAGCATATCAGTTGGCCTCTGAGACAGAATAAAATATTCTATGACAAAAGGATCTATGGTGCGGAGTTGTCTCCTGGATGCAGAGTGCTCATCAGCAACCTAAATGAAAAGGGGAACCCGGCAAACTAAGAGCATTCTGGGAAGATCAAGTGTATATTGTTACCAAAAGGAAACATCAAGACAGGCCAGTATATGAGCTCAAGCCTGAAAATGGAAAGGGGTGCATCAGAATTCTCCATAGGAATCTCCTGCTACCATGCGACTTCTTACCGGTGAAAAGTAAAGACTCTCCCTCAGAATCTAGGAAAGGGAAAAAAAAGTAGGACACAGGAAAATAAAGAAACGAAATATAGCTCAGAAGATGAGGTTGGATGGAGAGCCATTATCGGACCACAACTCACAAACATTAAGCAGAGAAATGACAATGGACAATGGAGAGCAGAGGCAACTGAATTTCACCCACATTATGATGCGACAACAGTGGAGAATTCGAAGCATTGCTTCAGCATTGCATCTTGATGAACTATGCAACCTCTGACTCCTACTTAGCAGTAACCTACCTATATGATGTGCATAACTAAAATGTGGATTAGTATTTTGATACTGTGGAACTGGTAATTGCACAATGTCATTACATTTTTGAGGGGAGAGTGTGAGGGACATGACTTTAATGAAGCACTCAAAGGGGCACCCCCTTCGCATATTATTATTTTGCCCTAATTTAAATTTTATAGATTGAAGTAATATTATATGTAATGTTTCTTTTTGCTTCATTTTATAGATTTTCTGGCTTGAGCTCATATACTGGCCTGTCTTGATGTTTCCTTTTGGTAACAATATAAACTTGATCTTCCCTGAATGCGCTTAGTATGCCAGGTCCCCCTTTATAAAATATTGATATACAGTGGAACCTTGGATTACGAGCATAATTCGTTCCGGAAGTGGGCTCGTATTAAAAAACACTCATAAGCCAAATCAAATTTTCCCATAAGAAATAACAAAAACTCAAATGATTAATTTCACAGCCACCCCCCCCCCCCCAAAAAAAAATACATAAAATAAAAAAAGTAAAAATAAAACAATTGAACCTGCACTTTACCTTTAAAAAAAGGAAAAATAAATCCCGACAGATAAGTGTTTCCGTTTGTGCACGTAGGCGCCATGTATTTGTGTGTGTATGTTTTTGTGTGTATACTGTATGTGGAATTAGCCCCTTCCCTCCCCTCGTCTTACACAGTAAAACTCCTCCTCCCTCCCTCAACCTTGGAAACACTGTTTTAATGGGGAAAAAAAATCTTTCTAATGACACTTGCATGAGCGCATACTAACAGAATCACTGCTGTAAAGTAAAAAAAACAAACAAACAAATGAACCAGCACTTTACCTTTGAAAAGAATCGCGACAAAGCAGAGTCTCTGTGTAGAGGAGAGAGTGTTTGTCTGTATGTGTGTGTATCGGTGTCAAATTACGCTCACGCACACACATAGGAGACACGCTGAAACAGAGAGGGAGATGTTGATTATACCAGTAAGAGACGAGCACGAGCAGTAAGACCCAGCAGGGGAGACGATTACTCTCAATCTGATTTGAACCAAACTGGTTCCACTGTACCAGTTTCCAATACACAGAAACAATGCATTGTTTAAAAGGAAGTTGAAACAGTGTTCCTCGCCACACAAGGGAGTGTAACGCTAGCAAATGTTGCTGTCCCGAAGTGTTGCTAATATGCTTGGTTAATAGTGCAACTCTGAGAGAAGATGTTGGACAGAAACGTGTTTACAATGTGCTGTTATGTCTGTTTTTTTGCAGTTCAGCAGTAAATAGAGGAAAAATATTTATGTTACACTGAGTCTTTATTCAAGTGTAATTCACTTGGCTAACCCGCAACATAGCTAACTTTTGCTAAGATTACTTGACATATCATTGTTCATTCTAATTTTAGATAATATTGTAACGATCAGCTAAATTCAGATTAACTGAAGCTATAAAAATTGAGAGATCTTTTTCTTTGTGATGTTGTTGCGTTAAAAACCGGATGAGCAAAAAGGACAAACACATAAACAATTAAATAAAGAAAACATGTATTATACAAAAAAGAAATAAAGTGAACAAAAAAGGTGCACCGAATCCAAACAAAGAAATAAGCAATATTTACAAAATATATACAATAAACTGTATGTGTGTTTATCTGTGTGTGTGTGTGTGTGTGTGTGTGTGTGTGTGTGTGTGTGTGTGTGTGTGTGTGTGTGTGTGTGAGTGAGAAGATAAATGTCTGGAGTCGGGGTTATTGGTTGTGTGTATGATGAGTGATGGCTCGGTTTCACTGGGGTTAATGTAATCCGGGAGGCTGACGACGGAGGGTGAGAAGTCTGGGTCTGAGAAGGCTGCGCCACAATATATTTGTCATTATAACATTTGCAAAGAGTTTTACGGATATGAAGGATTATTTGGATTAATGAATAATTGGAAATGATATGCTAGGTAACAGTACTGAAGACTGCATACCGCTATATCCTGGAGCCTATCATAGGAGACAGGGTGAGTGGATTTTGTGTAAACAAGATCCAGTGTGTTTGCTCCTCATGTTGCAAAGTTTACATGATGGAATTTAGGGAACAGTTTATAGCCCATAAAGTTCACAGTGTGTGTCATTAGCATTAATACTAGGGCAGTGGTGCCTGGAGAATAGCACACACTCTTTACCCTAAATGCAATCTACTGTATTATTTAGCAGATGAACTAGTCTGGCAATTAATTCTGCAAGTCAGTAATTCGTCATGCAATTGTACAAGCATACACTTTTACCCACCTGAATACTTGATGCGGTTCAGGTAATTGAAGATGTTATCATATGCCTGATTGTTTTTCTCTCCTTCCTATCGGGGAAACATGAAAAGATATGGTAACTCAGTTCCAAACAAATGTCATCATTTTTTAAAGCCAAAAAAGTAAGTGCAAGATTGTTAATTCTATAAAGAATATTACTTCAGTATTACTAATTCCAGTATTATGTAATAGTAGTTAATTCTGCTAATTTATGTTAATAACACTAATACTGTATTGCAAAATAATTATGATGCTTATACATAAATAAATATTCTACTAGTAAAAAAAAATAATAATAATGATAAAATAATAATAATAATGATATTAATAATTAGGTAGAATACAAACTATATATACTGTATATCATTCAATTAAAAAAGGAAAAACTCATATATTATATAGATTCATCACACACAGACTATCTATTTCAAGTATTTATTTATTTCCATTTTGATGATTATGACTTACAGCTAATAAAAACCCAAAATATTCAAATTTTCTGAGATACTGAATTTTGGGTTTTCATTAACTGTAAGCCATAATCATCAAAATTGAAAGAAACAAACACTTGAAATATATCAGTTTATGTGTAATGAATGTATATAATATATGAGTTTCACTTTTTGAATTGAAATTAACCTTTCAATGATATTCTAATTTATTGACAAGCACCTGTTTATATGTATATATAATGCCACACACCTCAATAAGTACTGCAATAACGACCAGGCCATTTCCGTGGGTTTTAGCTTCAGTAAAATTAGAATACAACTCAGAATTATAGTGGACTACATGGAGCTGTAAAGGAAGAAAGTGGGAAAGAGTAACTGCAGAAAATAGCAATAACTTAATATAAAAATTTAATAATCTAGTACATGTTTGGTCAGAGTTGCATTTACTGCATTCACTAGGTTACTGACTAGAAGTACCAGTCAAACACTTTTTTATATACAAAATACTAAAATACTAAAAAATAAAGGGAACACTAAAATAACACATTCTAGATCTGACTGAATGAAATATTCTTATTAAATACTTTGTTGTTTTCATAGTTGAATGTGCTGACAACAAAATCACTTAAAAAATGAACAATGGAAATCAAATTTATTAACCCATGGAGGTCTGGATTTGGAGTCAAATCCCACAAGTCACACTCAAAAGTGAAGTGGAAAAACACACTACAGGCTGATCCAACTTTGATGTAATGTCCTTAAAAACAAGTCAAAATGAGGCTCAGTAGTGTGTGTGGCCTCCACGTGTCTACAACGCCTGTCTACAATGCCCGGGCATGCTCCTGATGAGGTGGCGGATTATTTCTGAGGAATCTCCTCCCAGACCTGTACTAAAGCATCCGCCAACTCCTGGAAAGTCTGTGATGCAACGTGGCGTTGGTGGATGGAGCGAAACATGATGTCCGAGATGTGCTCAATTGGATTCAGGTCTAATGGTCCCCCGTCCTTTCCCCAGACCTATGGAGACGTGGAGTTCATAGCATCAATGCCTTCGTCATGCAGGAACTGCTGACACACTTCAGCCACATGAGGTGTAGCATTGTCTTGCATTAGGAGGAACCCAAGGCCAACCGCACCGGCATATGGTCTCACAAGCGGTCTGAGGATCTCATCTTGGTACCTAATAGCAGTCAGGCTACCTCTGGGGAGCACATGGAGGCTGTGCGACCCTCCAAAGAAATTATACATCACACATTACTGACGCACTGCCAAACTGGTCATGCTGGAGGATGTTGCAGGCAGCAAAACATTCTCCAGGGCGTCTCCAGACACTTTCATGCCTGTCACATGTGCTCAGTGTGAACCTGCTTTCATCTGTGAAGAGCACAGGGTGCCAGTGGCGAATTTGCCAATCTTGTTATTCTCCTATATAACATCCTGTATGGTGTTGGGCTGTAAGCACAACCCCCACCTGTGGATGTCGGGCCCTCGTACCACCCTCATGAAGTCTGTTTCTGACCGTTTGAGCAGACACAGGCACATTTGTGGCCTGTTGGAGGTAATTTTGCAGGACTCTAGCAGTGCTCCTCCTGTTCCTTCTTGCACAAAGGCAGAGGTAGCGGTCCTGCTGCTGGATGGTTGCCTTCCTACGGCCTCCTCTACGTCTCCTGATGTACTGGCCTGTCTTCTGGTAGCGCCTCCATGCTCTGGACAATGCGCTAACAGACACAGCAAACCTTCTTGCCACAGTCCTTAACTACTGAAGGATGTTTATATTTCGTAAACTTGGCACATGGACTGTACTGACCGGAAAAAAAAAATTATGGTTTATTACAAGTTAGTGTAATTATGTTTGTTTTCGTTTTAGTTACAGTATGATGTTATTTGCTATTATTAATGATTCATAACCATAATAAGGATGATGTTTACTATGTTTAGACCTATTTATATATGTTTCCAGTTTATAAGATGGTTCAGTGAGAGCCTGATTTTGGCTCAATAGGATCCAAATACGCACAATGTGTGGATTTGTTTGTGTGGGTTGGGTTAATCACCTGGTCTTAATGGGTAATTGGGTTAGGGTTCATGCCAGTCAGCAGTACTTTTTAAAATTCTCTTTCGCTCTCTTTTTTCTCTTTTTTTTTGCTTTCTTTTTTTTTGTGGCTCTATTATACTTTTTGGAAACCTAGAGCTTCACTTTTGCTTTTAACTTTTTATGACAAAAATAGATGTTTCTTATAGACAGTCTAATGGATGTTTGATCAATTTTGTTAGTAGGAATGTTAAATCTCTTAACCATCCAGTGAAAAGGAAAAAAGTCCTTATTCATTTGCAACACCTCAAAGCTGATATCGTTTTCCTTCAAGAGACCCATTTACGCACATGTGACCAATCTAAATTAAGGGAGGGGTGGATCGGACAACTATATTACTCCAACTTCCACTCAAAGGTAAGGGAGGTATGTTATTCTAATTAATAAAAACCTATCATTTGTAGCAACAACTGTAGATGCACATACTGCTGGCCGATAAATTTTTGTAGTTGGGCAAGTAAACAGGCTCCGACTTATTCTTCTTTTGAACCAGTCATTAACATAACCTGGACTCTCGACAATTCATTCTGACCACACACCCACATCTATTTTTTTGTATTTCTAAATATTTTGTATTTTATATTGTGTTTTTTTGGTACACTGTTTTTTCTTCACTTAATACACTTTGGGTTTTGGTTGTTGTTGTTTGTCTTTTCCTGTTCCGCTCGGCCTACACCACACCGGAAGTTAGATTCTAGACCCCGTTTTAGTGTAACTATGTTTTCTAACAAAATCTGATCGTTACATGTTGAGTATGGAACAGAAAAATATTTAATCGCACACCGAGAAAAAGTTCAAAAGTCAACCATCAGCTGGAAAATTAATGCTTAGTTTTCTTGGATTCCCAAGCACCAGTATTGAAACATTATCAGGAAATAGGTTCAACAGTACTTGTTTCAGTGAGGCGCTTATTGAAGAGATGAAGCCTAAACGTATTTATCCCAGCGGACTGCTAAATTGCTCATTGTGATCTTGCATGACAATGCATGTCTGCACACTTCTGCCCACACTGTTGACACTCTGCGAAAATTTAGCCCGCCCTATAGCCCTGATCTTGCTCCATCAGTCTTTCAAGTGGTTTAATTATGTATTTGACGTTTCTAAAAGTTCATCAATATAAATTCTACAGCCAAAGTGTGGATAATTTTTGACTCATCATTGTACATTAACACACACATATATATATATATATATATATATATATATATATATATATATATATATATATATATATATATATATATATAATTACTGTATACACACACAGTTCTTTTTTATATTTTCATAATTCCTTAATTTTCTCCACTCCTTTTTCGACCAACAGTAGCCTAATTTCCACTAGCACGCTGTAGGTCAACAGCACCGGTGGCGATCATTGTTAACCTGGACGACGACCGATCCTGTATGGAAGTCCTATTAATCATTCGTATCACGGGTGGTGCCCCCCCTGTGTTTTTTTATTTTCTTTTATATGCATAATTAACTTAAAGTTGATACCAGGCATTGTTTACATACTTTCCCAAGTAAAAGACACACCTCTGCAGAAGCACTCTGCTCGTCAATGCTATGCTCACTTCCTGTAGCCACACCCACTCCATTGCCCCAGTGCAGGTGGAGCTGAACAGCTTTAAACTGCCATGGCAAACCAGACAAGCCCATCCAACTTGGCAACGGCATCACCACTGAAGAAGAAGAAGAAGAAGAAGAAGAAGAAAGAGAGATAGAGAATGTTTTCTTGCGATAATCTGATTATTTAGACCTCCTAAAAAAAACTGCACTTTTCCTAGCAATTCCAGCAATCTTTGCTTTAAAAAGTTAGGTCTCCTTTTTTGACAGGAAGACATTCAGGCATGCAATAAAGACTTAGCATTGAGTAACATTAAATGAGAATAACAGTATATCTTCTTCTCAGCTACCTCCAGCTCTGCCAGAAAAGACAGGATCTTTTCTTCACTGCCACTGTCTCTAAGCCATAGAGCATCAATGGTCTCACCACTTCTTGACCACCTTTCCTTTCATTCTCACTGATACTCTATCACATGTATTCTATCGTGCCGTGCCTAACCCTCATTCATCTGCTTTCCAGAGCATACCTCAACCTCCACCAAAATGTTATACAGTGGAAATTTGGATTACGAGCATAATTGGTTCCAGAAGTGGGCTCGCATTCCAAAATACTCGTAAACCAAATAGTAGTTTCCCATATTAAATAATGGGAACTCAAATTATTTGTTCCACAGCCCAAAAAAATAAATACATAAAAATAATAAAGTACAAATAAAACAAATTAACCTGCATACAGTTAACTGATAACTGATACAGTGAGAGAAAATGGATTTTTGTCCTTACTAATGAAACTTTCTTTTGCTTTACATGTACGCACACACATGTTATAATAAACAGTACACGCGCACTGTAAACACACATATAAACACAATAATAAAATATGTTTTATGCTCACACGCGTGGTCACAGTGTTATAGTAAAAAGTACACACATGTACTGATGTTGACTATACCAGTGAGAGACGCGCACTAAGATCAATTTTAGACGATTTCCCACAATTCCGCAGAGAGAGAAAAAATGTTGGCTCAGTTGTGATCACGTGATGCTCGGCGTCAGAACAAGAAGCATATGCGTGTTACATGATAGACCAAGACTTGCTCATTTTCCAAGTCAAAATTTATTAAAAATCTCTGCTTGTCTTGCAGAACACTCACAAACTGCATTGCAACCCGAGGTTCCATTGTATAAAGTTAAAATAAACCAAATTAACCTGCACTTTACCTTTAAAAAAAGTAAAAATAAATCCGCACAGATAAGTGTTTTCGTTTATGTGTGCAGGCGCTGTGTGTGTGTGTGTGTGTGTGTGTAACCCTGCGTTCACACCGAACACGGCAAAAGCGTCAAATTTCACTCTCGCCGCCCTGCCACCGACGCCTGTCGCCGCTCTTGGTCGCTCTAACATAGATCGGATGCCTTTCTTGTATATAAAGGGGCCGCAAAGCAGTTAAGCTTGTTGATCTTGTTGAGACTGACCAAAATGTGGATGAAAACAAGAAATTGATTGATAGAAAGAACTGTATTGTAGAAGTAAACAAATTATAAGCCATTTGTATTGTTTGCCTGCTGTTCATTGTGAATTGCTTGTCTAATGTAATATTTTTTTATTATTATATTATATTTCTTCTTATTATAACATTATTAGAATCGCTTACTAAACTTTGTCTTTAATTAAAATAACATTAATAATTAATAAACACCCGCTACCACAATAATCAACCTCTCCTCCTTGGGAACTAATGTAGCCGGAACAAAAGTTACAGGACTGCTTTCCTCGGAATCCTCTCAAGAGAGGACCTCTACTTTTAATTGGTTGCTGCTCAATTACCCTAAAGTTGAGCTGATTTCAACCCCCTTCGCCGCTCTCGCCGCGCCGCCCTTCACCGCGCCTCCGGCTCACATTGAAAATGAATGACTTCTGCCCACTTTTTACGCTTTCACCATTAAAATTAGCAAGGAACATCGCTAATGACACTCGTGTGAGCTCATACTAATGGAATCACTGCTGTAAAATAAATAAATGAACCTGCACTTTGAAAAGAATCCCGTCAGAGCAGAGTTTCTGTGTAGAGCAGAGAGTGTGTGCCTGTATGTGTGTGTGAGAGAAAATGGATCTTTGCATTCTAATGAGACTTGCTTCTGCTTTATACACGCACGCTTACAAACACAAAATAAAAGATGTTTTACGTGCACACACAAAGTCACAATGTTATAGTAAACAGTACATGTGCGCACAGATGTTGATTATATCAATAAGAGACGAGCACTAAGACCCAGTAGACCCACAATTCTGCAGTGCAAGAGAGAGAAAAACCATTGGCTCAGTTGTGATCATGTGACACTCGACGTAATCCAAGACTTGCTTGTTTTTCAAGTCAAAATTTATTAAAAATCTTTGCTCGACTTGCGAAACACTCGCAAACCGCGTTACTCGCAACCTGAGGTTTCACTGTATTTAGATACAATTAAATCTCCGTATCAGGAGCATTGTGTGTTTGTTAAAGAAAATAAGTGACACCATATTTAAGAAAAAAATAATGTAATCATGGAGGTTTTATGAGGTTTTTTTTTTGAGGATCACCTAGATTGCTTAAAATTCTCTCTGTTCTAAATAATGTGTTGAGAGTTGGATTAATAAATTAAGATCAGTTTGTGGGAACTTTGGGGGACATTAGAGAGTCAAACAAACAAAACAATAAATGCAACACTCCAGTGGCCACTGTGTTTACATGGATTATTGTTAACAAGAAGAAAGGTGTGCATGTGTACAGTATGAAAGCTCTTTTACCTGTATGGCCATTGTTAGACAGTGTGAAGGGTACATGGCCATACTGCTCATATCCTAGCAGCTGTAAGCTAGGAAGAGATGGGTCATAAAGAGTTTTGGAAGTGTCCACATTGATGGGGGACTGAGAGGACCCTCCACAGTCTGGAAACAAAATTGGCCATTCTGACTGACCTGAGGGAAGAAAATAAAGGGTGGAGTAATGTGTTAAGTTTAGCTGGTGAACTGTATAAATATTTATTATATTTATCCATACTAACATAGATCTGTCCACAATAATGTAAAAATACCTCATAAAGATACTAAAGCAAATGTGTTCTTGTTTGAGTCAAAAAAGGCCAAACCAGAGTATTAGCTCAGGGTTTAGTCATGCACATTTAATGAGATCACACACACGCATGCACGCACACACAGATTGTTTGTTTTAACACAAGAGCCTTATTATGCAGCAGAGTGACTGAAGTAGGAAGATATGAAGATGAAGTGGAAGATATTAGAGAAATGGTTGTGTGTGTTTCTATATTTAGGAAAGCTTTTTCACAAAAGAGGATTAGCAGAGAGTGTTGTGTACATGCACATTCACGAGGTGCGACAATCAGTGCCTGAATGTATCACACTCAACCATGCTTATGCATGCATACTCAATGTCTCTCTCACATACACACAAGGAATTATTTTTTGTTGTTGTTGTAAAATGGCACAGCACTTGCTCTGGTGATTGGCATGACAATTGGGGGGCAACATTTCTCTATATTGTGCCAGTCAGGTCATCCCAAACACAGACAAAGCAAAAACGGCAAAAACAAAGACACAGTGAACACCTACTGTAAACACACACACACCTGGTCGAGAAAAAAACAACACAAGCCCTATATTAACATTTCTGTAGGTGTTAAAATGTTAAATATGTAGTCTTAACTATTAAATCTCAACAGACATTTGCTTTAGGGAAATATTTCTTTATAAGAAGAAAAGGAAATTAATAAACAATTAAACTTTCAGGATTTATATGTTTTATATGTGTTATTATTATTTTACAGTTCTCAGTCAAGGAGGTCATTAATAAACACACAATAACCTATGAACTTCACAGAAGTCTAATCTCCACAGATTTTTCAATTATGATTTTTCTCACAATGTTTTTATCATGTTTCTCATCAAGAATAGCAAATCACGAATATGCTTTTTTAGGACAGAAGGTGCTATTTACATTGTCCTGAGCAGTTCTAGCTGCAAGGCAATCACATGGCTTATATTAATGCTCTAATTATAATACGCTATTACATTTACAATGTAATATTTCTTTATAATAACAACTAATCACCATATATCTTTATGTTGGTCACCTACACAATTAAATTTCAATAATAAAACAATTTAACATTAAAAATATATATAATGGGAAAGCTTAATTTATATAGGATTCCCAAATGTCAGGACCCATAAAAGTTTTTTTTTTTTTTAAGTAAAAAGCTGATTCGCAGTTACTAAATAAATGGCTAATTTGAAAATTTTGCCTTGTAAATATCTACTGATAATGTTACTCCTGAAGCTGGTAACTCTGACACTTTTTTCACTCTTGAACTGACTGACCCCATCATGATACTACTTTTCCTCTTTCTGCTGATAAAGATGGTGCTATATGTATTTGGCTAATAATTGAGTGTTGTATATGGTAAAACTTGGAAAGTCTAAATATTCCAGTACAGATAACAGCATGAATATCTAACTAGATATTCAACAACAGAAAACACAACCTTGAATAAATAAGGATTGTGATGAACCATTCATTAACAATAATTTTAAAAAATGTTTTTGAGTATTTCCTGAATAAAACACCTAAGGAATTGAATCAACTTCACATCACTGAAACATTCATAATTATAACAAAACCCCCTGTTGGGGATTTTTCCCTTATATCTACAATATATATGATTAAAGTAATAATAATGTGATTAATGTGGGAGCTCTAAATGCAGTTTTCATACGTATGTTAGTACATAAAGTCCCATGAAGAAGGCTTTTTCATCTCTCAAACATATACAGAACATTGTTACTGAGATTTCACAGGGCTATGTCTGTGAAGGCAAACTTGAACAGCCTGTACAGCTTGAAATCCCTAGCTTTGCAAGTGCAGGAATTTAAATTTTAAAAAATGTGAATCTTTTAACACAAATCAACATGATTATAAAACTCTGCACATACAAAATGATGGTGGAGGAAAATAATATTTATATTCCCACAAAATAAGAAGAATCACCCTCATTAACAAACAAAGCTAAGAAGCTGTAATAATTTAACTGAAACTCAAAATTTCAGAGAACCCTACTGCACTAATTTCTTTGTTTGTTTGTTTTGAGACCAACTAAAACTTTTGAAAGTTTTGAAGAAACCCTTCCTGTACCAACTAAATATTATTTCATTTAATATATCTTCCATATAATTAAAAATAAAAAATAAAAATTTTCAACCAAAGTTAGTTGGGCAAATTGCTTGTATAAACTTACATGCACTCATGATGTGTCACTACGACAGAAGTGAGAATACCACCCCTGGCCTTGAGATTACTGCCAATCTGCACAAACAAAATCCTAACCCATGATTAACAGATGACATTCTTGCTATGAATGCACCTTATTTCAATGCAGACAAACAACAAGCTAAATATTTCCCTGTTTTAATTTAGTTGTTGTCTTTATGGTCTCGCCAAACTAACTTTGAAACAAACATGCAGTTATATTAAACACATTTTTTGTTATATTAATCATTATATTTACTATCTTGAATGTTTCAATTTATATGCTAAGATGCCTGTTCACATCATAACTAATAAATAGCTTGTGCATGAATTTCAAATGTGTGAATGATTTTTAAAACATAACCATAGTGCACTATTAATATGTAGTAAATACTAAATGTTAAAATAATTAATTTAGCAAAACTACACATGCAACTTTGCTAGCCTTCAGGTAAGATAATTTCCAGAGGACCAAAATATAATCAAGTAAATACTATAAATATATTACCATCGTAGTAGCACAATGTAATTAATTTCTCTATCCCTGTTTCCAATGCAAAAACATTAACATGTGAGCAGATCTATGTGCATGGGTCATTTTGCTGAATGTATTCATAATTGTAAGTCTGAGTCTCCTTAAATATTTTATTCTTGTTTTAACTTTAAAACTCTTTTTAATCCAACAATAAAATTTTTTTACAGTGAACAACACAGCACCTTTTGTTTTAAACCACTATTTTTAAAAAAGAATCATAATACTGAAACCAGGTGTTTCTTATTGTCCAGGAGTGCCCTTTAGATTGTTTACCAATCAATAGCTCTGTAAGTCTCGTCTTGGTTGAAACAGTCTGAGGTTTTCATTTGTTTTTGAAAAGGACAAGCCAACATGACCAGAAAGCAGTTTATAGGAGGAAACAAGAAAATAGGGCAATTATTCAAAGCCACTGCAAAAGCTTTGGGCATGGCCATTACCTGTACATCAATTTTAAATGTTCAAAAGAACCCACCTGCTAGTAGTCAGAAATTGAAGAGGTTGGCCGAGGAAAATAGCAGTTATTGCCAAAAACATTGTGAGAGCTGTAAAAATAAATACCTAAATAACATTAAGTAATATCTCAAAAATCTTCCCAGGGAAGCGATGACAAATCGATGGTGAAAAAAGACATGTAAAGCAGAAATATAGAAGAAATACAATAAGACACAAATTACTCATTAACAGTGAGAAAGACTAGATGAAAATTGGTTTAGATTAACATCTACAAAAATTATCTACCCATAATCCAAAACATCCAAGGTCAATGATCAAGTCTGGGGAAGGCATTACAGTGTATGACCCTTGCCTTGTTTTACTGTTTCTTCATTTTCAATTACCCCTGCCTGGTTTCATAATTATTTCTTGTCTGCCTACCTCTGCCTGTGATTTGACTTTGATTTAGAATCTCTGTATTTAGTTTTATTTGTCAGTGCCCTTTTTCTAGATGGCCTGGGCTTGACTACTATGTGATTTATATATATATATATTTGTCTTAGTATTGTTAATAAACCTTTTGTCAATGGATCATAGCTTGAATGTCCTCTGTTGTTACAGGTTTATGAATAAAGGAAAAATTATGTAATTATGTATGTATGTATGTTTATTGTAAAAAAAAAATCTTACCTGCATATGTCCACTCTTTGCCTGAAAGATAAAAGGGGGATACAGCATGTTAGCAGATACACCACCTTACTGGGGCAAATTTTAATAATTATTTGTGGTGGTACAGAATAATTATAAATACAGGTAGTATGACACATTACTTAAAATTCTTTACAAAATGTATTTATTATTATTATTATTATTATTATTATTATTATTATTATTAAGAACCTACTCGAAGCTATTACATACATCCATATTAGAGTATATGATGACATAATACTATTTCACACAATAGGAAAAACTGAAATAATCATCTCATTAATATAATACTATTAGTGTTGCTAGTGCTTACATCTGCAGGCAAAAGATATACGGTATGTCGGAGATCTATATAGCAACATGACATTCTATCCACAATGAATATTCCATGGGGTCACTATGCTGGTATTTCTTCTCTTTCCTCCTAATGAACTAATAGACACTGCATGTGTGCGTAAAAGTTTTTGGAAAAAGCAAGTCCTTATAATAGGGAAATATTGGCTTGCAATATTCATTGCTTTATAGGTCTAAGTTTCCTAAAATTCATTATCGTACTATCTTAGTTTATTAGATTGTACCGTTTGTACATTTGTTCATTAAGTAACTTGAGATGCTGAAAAAATTCTTGGAAATAATTTATTGTAGCATATTTGCAAATGTACAGATCGCCCAGTAATATAGTGTTAGAATAATGTCAGTTTACATAAGAGGTGCTTAATATGGAAAGTGTACTAGTCAGAAGTGGGGTGCACTTACATTGGAGTTTACATTACTTCGCTCTAATATTTCTACCTATGATTATTTGTATTAATCAGGATTGACTGCTTTTAAAAAATTAGAAAATGGCATTTCTCACAGGCTTACTAAATTCTTAGTGTGATCCTCTTACAATATCTTACAATAACCATATTTTATAAGTACAACCAGATCAACATTGTCTATGTATTACAACTTATTGGAATTTTTAGCTTACCGGTTACCAAGTCTTCTATGCACTGCCACAGTGAGAGCAAAACAGTCACATCACGCCAGATCACCAGGTCCATGCTGTCTCTTCTGTGTTTCCACAAACACAATATTGTTTTGACTGGGAGTTACACTGGATCCACAAAACAGCAAGGATAAAATAAAATTCCTAAATGCTTGTCATTAGGAAGGTCAAGGGGCTAGTGAGACAGAGAGAGAGAGAGCGAGAGAGAGAGAGAGGTAATATAGGTAATGCGTAAGACTCAGCAAATGCACTCAGTGTTGGTCCATGGAAAAAAGGTTTATGACCTAACTACACAGGACATGAATAAGGTGGGGGGAGGGGTCAGTGATGTTTGAGTGAAGGGAGTTATTGAAGGGATAATAAACATAATGAGTTTAAAAGAGAGTGAGAGAGACAAAGAGAGAGAGAGAGAGAGAGAGAGAGAGAGAGAGAGAGAGAGAGAGAGAGAGAACCACTGTATGAAACTAACTAAGGCAACAAATTACTATCAGATTCATTTAGCCAGTTTTCAAAGGAGGACAGTGCAAAATTCAATTTACATTTTTTTCTTTCATCCAAAATGTCACTCAGTGAACATGTCTGGTTCTTTTCTTACACTGAGGTATGAATATGGTTAAATGCATGGTAGTTTCACTTCTCAAGCAGAACACATATAAAATCTTTTTCATATATCCATATTCATTTTCAATGATGTCATTTCCATCTGTGGTTTAGGATTCTTATAAGTAAGAATTAAGTCTCACCATGTAAATACTGGAATCAAAATCTTGACACAAAACCGCAATTGTGTGTGAGGGAAAGAGAGGGAGAGAGAAACATAACATTTCTACTAAGGACCAAGAAATTTCCTAGTTTTCCAAATACCTTTTTTTCTGAGTTCATTGTTTTCTATTTTGCCTAATTTTCTCCTTTTTCACTCATAAGGTTCACCCTGTGCTCTGAACTTTGTTTTATTTTATTTTTTTTTTTTGGTGTGTGAAAAGGCACTGGCATAGACGGAGAAAAAAAATCTCTGTCATTAACTAGCAAATTTTTATTCTATTTCTTAGTTGTCAGTGCTCTCATATTTAAATCACTTATTTATTTTTTTATTCAAGTGTATACTGTATAAGGTCTTTTATATTGTTTGGGTTTCCAGACATTAGACCTCCTGTGGAAGCATCCCATGGTAGACCCTTGCTGACCATTGTTAATGCCTAAAGTCCTGAAAGTCCGTATTCATCCATGGCCTGATTCATATTCACAAACTAACTCGCTCTTTATAAGCCTCTCCATGGCTTCACTCTGGACATTGGTTTTGTGCCAGGTGTGACAGAGTCTTTATGCCTCATTGGTATAGAAAAACAGAAAAGAAAAAAAAAATCTTTTGAAAGAAAGAAAAGGTTTATCTAAAAAAGAAAAAGAGAAAATATATTTTTTAATAGACATGAGATTTCTGAAAAGAAAAAAAAACATTTTAAAAAGAACATCTGAAAAGAAAGAAGAGAATTTCTTTTTCAAATTTAGGATTACACAAGTAACCACAAGTCATCCAACCCGTCTCTCCCTATCTTTCAGGAGCAATTGTACCTTGATAATGTGGGCAGCCAGACCCTCCCAGTATGCTTTACAAGGATATCGCTGTCCACCTATTAAACAACTGCCTACACATTAATGATGGGTCATTCTTGAACGATTCGTTCTTTTTGGACGAATCTTTAACGTGACTCAGAAGAACGAGTAGTCTCAAAGAGTTATTCGTTCATTTTTTACTGGGCGCTCATACGTAAATCATCACAAAACAGGAAACAGAATTGAACAGTTCTCAACGAATCTTCCAAGTCCAAGTCGTTCATTCTTTTGTCACGTGACTCCCATAGACGCTATGATTTGCAATAGATTCAAAAGAACGAACAACTCGGACTAGAAGATATGGTGAGCTGCTCATCTGTTTATAATATGTCCTTAGCTGCATTGTAATATTTACATTGGAACTATAGCCAAAATTTGTGTACTGTATGTAGACGTGTTGGGGGTCTGTTTATTGAAAATGTAATATTTTATTTTATTTCTGGTCAAAAGAACGAAATTAACTAAATGACTCAAAAAAAGGTTCGTTCATTTTGATGAACAAGATTCAAAGAACTGAGTCACTAAAATTATTCAAAATTCCAATCACTACTAGACATTCCAAACTAGCATTTGTTACCACTTCACTTACAAACACTCCACATCCTTTTTAGATACAAACAGGCCATGCTCTGTGTTCTTCAACAGCACGCCCACATTTAACTCAGATTGCACCAAACATGTGTCAAATATCAGTGGTTTTCAACCCTGTTCCTGGCAGATTCTCTTCCTGCACATGGTGCCAAACTTCATAATGTTCATGGCACCTACTGAATTGCTTTCATATCACTGTGTATTAAAAATATCTTGTCATTTGGTACCAAATTTAAATAACTAAGAAATAAATTTCCCCAGCATGCCAATGCAGCATGCTGATTACAGCATGAGATGGAGCTCATGTATGTTTTGTTTTTCAAAAGCAAACTTGTGTACTTTTGGCACACTTGGACTTTTCCCAATGATCTTCAAAAGTCTTAAAGGGGTTCCCATATATACTGAGCACTTGTTGTTGTCAGGGATAACCCCTTGTTTTCCCATGCTGTCATGACATTTCCCATGCCCCCGGACTGCCCCACCCCACATCAGTTCCGACATTTACGCTGACCGAACACTGAGCAATTCCAGCTTTGATAAGGAGATGTCCTTTGGGAGAACAAAAGCCGAGGTAGTGGTTGCAGAAGTCCTTGCTCCAAAGGCAGTAGAGGAGGTGTTTTAAACAAATTTAAAAGTGCTGAGAGTCCACTCCCATTCTCTACACAAACAGATGCCTCAAACTTGGACAATCGCAAAATGGTTCACGAGGCATTACAGTTTTTTACTCCAGAAAGTGGGGTCATATAGAAGTTTAAAAATCCAAATGAGTCTGCTGAAGGAATAGTCAATGCCATTCTGAGCTCTTTTGAAAACTTGTGCCTGAATTTGGAGCATGTGGCTGCATGTGGCTGCATTCATGGCAGAAAATACAAATGTCAAATATGTAATCCACAATACATTCTTTACAAAATTGAAGATCAAGTGGAACGGAGTTCTCCTTCAAGAAAACGGTGTTATTAAGGGTGTCTGTTATTTTGGATTAGCTCCCTGTTGTTGTAGAAAATGTTGTCATTAATGTCTACAGTTTCTTTTCCATGTCTATCAAAATTAGAGAATCCCTGAAGGATTTTTGTGCCTTTTGTGATGTTGAGTTCCATGAAATCCTGTCACGTGGTTGCAAGGATCACTGTCATTCATCCCTGCATTCACCTGCCTGCTGCTGAACTGGACTACTCTGAAGTCATATTTTATCAGCTTTGATCATGAATGTCAACGGCACCTACACACATTGTTGAGGTTAAAACGAGGATGCTGCTAGAGTTGAAGAATATGATGATCTTATGGAGATCATCATCAAGAGCATTGTAGGAGGTGAACCTCCTGTTCTGCAATAATGTCCTGTCCCTTTTTGAAGGAGTGGTCAAGACGTTGGAAAAGGATGACACCATATCAACTGACAAACTGAAAATGAACTTGTGAAAAAGATGATGATGGGCTTTGTGGCAACTTGACAAAACAAAAGCTTCAGTGTCTCCTGAAATGAGTTTACAGCCTTCTTAAACACTGCTATCAGACTATATGTCAAGAAGTGGTTTTACCTTTCAGAGGAAAGCTGACTCTTTCACTTGAAGCCCCTATCAAAAATATCTGAGAGAATCTCCTATAATATCATTTGAGAAGATCCCTGAACAACTTCACCTAGTTAGGATGCTTAAAATCTCTGTTGAAGTGCTCTATGTTGAGTGTTACTGCCAACAGCATTCTAGAGCATCTCACTCATCAGAATTGGGTGTCCAGGGGAACAGCTGAGAAGTGGATGGCAGTTCTGCCGGCAGCTAACCTATCAAATATCGTAGCTGTATTTTGTCCTCAGCATCCCATCCTTAACTGGACAGAGTTTTCTCTTTGATGAAAAATAAATGGACAGATGTGCAGAACTGATGTTCATAACCCATATATGTGCATAACAACACTTATTATATGGGACACACTGGCTATAAGCCCGTCGCCACAACCCTGTACTGGAGAACAATTTAAAATGTTCAACATACCTAAAAAAGCTCAAACAGGGTAGGCCTAGGAATTACTTAATTTTCACACAAATAGAAAGTTTTTGTCATCTTCACAATGATGAGTTTGTTGTTGTCTCTTTTCATATACTCATAGAGAAGCTCAACTTTCTCCCTTTCAGGGGTTGCATCAGTGTCACCTTGAAGATGAAGTGGGAAGTATTTGATCTCAGATTTTTTTGTTGTTGTTGCCTTTTTCAAGTTTTTTGCAGAAGTTCAATCTGCAGCAGATTTTCTCTTCAAGCTGTTTACATTTAACTCTGGTAATCCAAGGTGTCTCACCCATTAAATGACACTGGGTCCACTGGATCAACCACAAACATGGGTGCTTGGCAATCAGGGCCTCAGCCACCTGCTCCCTTTGTGCTTGTGAAGGATAGGCAGTATAGACAAAGATCGCAAACTGAGTTGGCCAAGGCTCACCAACTCTAGAAGAGGAGAAAAATTGACCATTAAAATATTGGTCTTGAAACTGCAAAATAAAACTTTGTTCACTACAAATAGCACTACCGTAGTTTGTCGGCCCAACGTTGGCCTATGTTGGCATCAGTTGGCCCAACGTTATTTTGTCCGTACTACTGTTGGCCTATCTTTGGTGGGGTCAAAGATAGGTTGGCCCAACATTAGTTAAATAATGACAAGGTTGAAAATTGTAAACTGGAAATTAAATTATATTGCTTTAGCTTTTTGCAGCAAGTGTGTTGAGAATCTGTGGTGGTAACATGAAAACAACGCAGTTAGTAGTTTTGCTGTAATGTGGTGAGAAAGATGTTTAGCGATGCACTATGCTAGGCTAATTGACCAGAAACTGATGTGCCAGAAACATTAAAGGGTTAAACAGTACATATTGTTTTGTTTTAGTGCACTGCATTTTTGTATGTTTATGCAGTTGTTGAATATATTTACTAAGGTAGTTGGCTTGTGAAACATATCATTTGACAATTTTGCTAGGTTATTTACTGTTTGAATTGCTGTTTTTACTTTGTTTCACCTAGAGAAAAATATGTGCGCTGTAAAATTGGAACTGTTGCTAACCTGAGTTGAGCCAAATGTGGAAAATGTTTGTTTTTCTCATCATTCTGCTGGTTAAAAGGGAATATTTTGAATAACATACATTGAAGTACATTTTAATTTACAATGCTGAAATTACGGATGTATTTCTCCACAGTTCTCCAAAGATTCTGTAATGTTGATGGGGAAGATAATGATGATAAAGAACAGCTGAGCTGCAGTGACCAATCTGATGGTGAAAGTACTGAGGTGAATGATGATGAAAGATGCAGAGCCTCTTGATTTAAAAGACAGTCTGAGGCAATAGGTACGTTGTTTGTATACATTTATTTTCATACACCTTGATGAGGGAAAAAGTGGCTGTTGTTTATTAATTTGTAATAATTTTTATCACAAATAAAGTTAATAAAAACATTTCTGGAGATATAAATGTGTGATGAAAAGAGTCTAATTTAATTTCCAGCTTCCAACTTATCTATATTATCTACAGTCATGGCCAAAAGTTTTGAGAATTACATAAATATTGGAAATTGGAAAAGTTGCTGCTTAAGTTTTTATAATAGCAATTTGCATATACTCCAGAATGTTATGAAGAGTGATCAGATGAATTGCATAGTCCTTCTTTGCCATGAAAATGAACTTAATCCCCCCAAAAAAACTTTTCAATGCATTTCATTGCTGTCATTAAAGGACCTGCTGAGATCATTTCAGTAATCGTCTTGTTAACTCAGGTGAGAATGTTGACGAGCACAAGGCTGGAGATCATTATGTCAGGCTAATTGGGTTAGAATGGCAGACTTGACATGTTAAAAGGAGGGTGATGCTTGAAATCATTGTTCTTTCATTGTTAACCATGGTGACTTGCAAAGAAATGCAATGCATTGTGTTGCATAAAAATGGCTTAACAGGCAAGGATATTGTGGCTACTAAGATTGCACCTAAATCAACAATTTATAGGATCATCAAGAACTTCAAGGAAAGAGGTTCAATACTTGTTAAGAAGGCTTCAGGGTGTCCAAGAAAGTGCAGCAAGTGCCAGGATCGTCTCCTAAAGAGGATTCAGTTGCGGGATCGGAATGCCACCAGTGCAGAGCTTGCTCAGGAATGGCAGCAGGCAGGTGTAAGCGCATCTGCACGCACAGTGACCCGAAGACCTGGTGTTAAGAAGAGCAGCAAAGAAGCCACTTCTCTCCAAAAAAAAAACATCAGGGACAGATTGATCTTCGGCAAAAAGTATGGCAAATGGACTGCTGAGGACTGGGGCGAAGTCATATTCTCGAATGAAGCATCTTTTCGATTGTTTGGGGCATCTGGAAAAAAGCTTGTCTAGAGAAGAAAAGGTGAGCGCTACCATCAGTCCTGTGTCATGCCAACAGTAAAGCATCCTGAGACCATTCATGTGTGGGGTTGCCCTCATCCAAGGGAGTGGGCTCACTCACAATTTTGCCCAAAAACACAGCCATGAATAAAGAATGGTACCAAAACACCCTCCAACAGCAACTTCTTCCAACAATCCAACAACAGTTTGGTGAAGAACAATGCATTTTCCAGCACAATGGAGCACCGTGCCATAAGGCAAAAGTGATAACTAAGTGGTTTGGGGACCAAAACATTGAAATTTTGGGTCCATGGCCTGGAAACTCCCCAGATCTTAATCCCATTGAGAACTTGTGGTCAATCCTCAAGAGGCGGGTGGACAAACAAAACCCACTAATTCTGACAAACTCCAAGAAGTGATTATGAAAGAATGGGTTGCTATCAGTCAGGATTTGGCCCAGAAGTTGATTGAGAGCATGCCCAATTGAATTGCAGAGGGTATTGAGGGTGGTCCCGCTTATAGCGTACGTCGGATCCTTGATTTGCGGCCTCTGGGCAGAGGCGTGCAATACCTAGTTGATAGCTAGCAGTTAGCCCTGTAGCATGAATGATAAACCCAAATGCGGAAGTAGTGCGAGCAGGCAGGATAACCACGCTGTTTATCTTTAGAACTCTCCCGAAGCGAGAGCAAGAGTTTACACAAATAAGCCCGCGTTCTAACAACACACACTCAATCGAAAGCGATATCCAAGAAAGTGAGTACTCACGATTAGACCGACAAAGCATCGGCGATAGCATGGGCAAACTCAATGACTGAGCGATAATCTTGTCTCCTTTTATGCTTCCTGAATCGCGACCGTACTACTTCCGGGTCCTCCTGCCGGTCGCGTTAGGAGTGCGCATGACAGTACCCCGCTGTCCAGGACCGGCACCCGATGGTCCTGGGTGGAGGATACTCGAAGACGGTAGTCCGAGATGAGCTTGGGGTCGAGGGCCGCTCCCAATCAACTAGGTATTGCACGCCTCTGCCCAGAGGCCGCGAATCAAGGATCCGACGTACGGTATAGACGGGACCACCCTCAATAATTTGCGGAGGAGGAGAAGGGTGGGTGGGTGTAATCATAGGGGAAGTGGTGAAGGGTTTGAGTTGGGATATGTGGAATATCGGGTGGATCCGGAGCACCGCAGGCAGCTGGAGCCGGTAGGTGACAGGATTAATCTGGAGGGTGATGTGGTATGGGCCGATCAATCTAGGGGAGAGTTTCCATGATTCTGTCTGTAGGTGTAGGTTCTTGGTAGATAGCCATACCTCGTCACCTATCTGGAACAGTCATCCCGGAGGGTGTCGATGTCCATGTTGAAGGGTGTAGCGGGTGTTGGAGCATCAGATGGCGTTGTTTGTTTGGTTCCAGAGCCGTCGACACCGGCGGCCCAACTGTTGGGCTGACAGTACTTCAACCTCCGGTTCTTGATGGTTGAACATCGGAGGCTGGAAACCGTAGCATGCCTCAAATGGGCTTTCATTTTTTTTTTTTTTTTTCGGTGGCGGAGGAGACGTGGAGGTTATATGATAGTTCTGCCCAAATGAGGTAGCGGGCCCAGGAGCACTGGCGATCAGCGACAAAGCACCTCAGGTAGCGCTCCAGTTGTTGGTTGGTCCGTTCCGTCTGACCAATAGTCTGTGGGTGGTATCCAGAAGACAGACTACAGGTGGAATTGATCAGTCAGCAGAAGGCCTTCCAGAACCGTGAGGTGAACTGGGGCCCCCTGTCCGAGACGATGTCCCTTGGGAACCCATGCAGGCAGACTACGTGTTCTAACATCAGTTCGGCTGTGTTTTTGACTGACGGGAGTCCGGGGAGGGCCACCAGGTGGACAGCTTTGGAGAACCGGTCGACGATCGTGAGGATGGTGTTCTTTCCTTCGGAAACCGACAGGCCCATGATGAAGTCGACGGCAATGTGCTTCCAGAGCCGACAGGGAACTGGAGTGGTTGAAGTTCTCCTGGTGAAGGTTGATTTGGTCTGGGCGCACACTGGGCACGCCTGGACAAATTAATCGATATCCCTCCTCATGTTAGGCCACCAGAAGGCGCATTGGATGAATTGTAGAGTGCGTCGTCTTCTGGGGTGGCCAGAGAGGAGGGAGGAGTGCCCCCATTGAAGAACCTCTGGCTTGACGATGTTGGGCACATACACATACATAAGAGTCGCCCAGGTGGAACACCTGCCGGTTCGGTCTCTGCAGCCTGTGACTGGTGAACCCTCGTCTCTATGTCCCAACAGAGCGTTGTACAGCTGAATCAGATTGCAAGACCGCCGTGGCCCACTCGAGCAGGCAGGATAACCACGCTGTTTATTTTTAGAACTCTCCCAAAGCGAGAGCAAGGGTTTACACAAATAAACCTGCGTTCTAACTACACACACTCAATTGAAAGCGAAACCCAAGAAAGTGAGTACTCACAATTAGACGGACAAAGCGTTGGCGATAGCATGGGCAAACTCAATGAATGAGTGCGTCCAATTCTTGTCTCCTTTTATGCTTCCTGAATCGCGACCGTACTACTTCCGGGTCCTTGTTAAGAGTGCGCATGACAGGTGTGTGTGTGTGTGTGTGTGTGCGTGTGTTTGTGTAGGTTTTAGTGTATGTTTGTGGTGGGTGAGGAGTTTTTCATTTTTCTTTTCATTGTGATCTATATTAATAATAATAAAAATAGCTGGCTCGTATTCCAAAATACTTGTAAACCAAATTAAATTTTGCCATAAGAAATAATGAAAACTCAAATTATTCGTTCTACTGTACAACCTAAAACAATAAATACATAAAAATAATTAATACAACATATAAAGTAAAAATAAAACAAATTAACCTGCACTTAACATTTTTAAAAAAGTACAAATAAATCCATGTTTCCTTTTGAGCCCGCAGGCGCCGTGTATTTGTATGTGTGTGTGTGTGGAATTAGCCCCTCGCCTCATCTTAAACAGTAAAACTCCTTCTCCCTCCCACACTTCGCTTTTTAACTAACATACACAATGCAAACACTGTTTTAATGGGAAAAAAAGAAATCTCTCTAATGATACTTGCGTGAGCATACTAACAGAATCACTGCTGTAAATAAAAATAAATAAATAAATGAACCATCACCTTACCTTTGAAAAGAATCGCGACAGAGCTGAGTTTTCTATGTAAATAAAGCGCCGGGTAGATTTGTGTGTGTGTGTGTGTGTCGGTGTCAAATTACACGCGCGCGTAAATAAGTGTGTGTGTGTAAAATGTGTGTGTGTGTGTGTGTGTGTGTGTGTGTGTGTGTCGGTGTGTGTGGGGCACAGTGTCAAATTACGTGTGCGCAAACAGAAGGGAGGGAGATGCTGATTATAAGACACGAGCACTAAGATGCAGCAGGGGACTCTTATTTTGACACAGGGGACGCAGCAGGGGAGACGATTACCCATAATTCCCGCAGCGCAAGACAGAGTAAAATCATTGGCTCAGTTGTGATCACTTGCCGCTCTGTATTAAAATAAGAGTCGCATGCGTGATACATGATACTTAGCACTCGTAAACTAATACTTGCTCGGTTTCCGATTAAAAATTAATTAAAAATCTTTGCTTGGTTTGCGGAACCCTCGTAAACCACGTTACTCGCTATCCGAGGTTCCACTCTACATTTAATTAACTGTTTTTGATACGTTTATGTATGATAATTGTTCAATAAAAATTTTTTGAAAAAAAAAGATAATAAAATATCAGCTAACACATATGTTTTAATGCAGTACTATGATGCATAATGTAAAAATGTTGTTCTTCACCATCTATGCTGTAAGGCATAATTAGGGCCCAAGCACTATGACATCAGCCCTATGTCATCATAGTGTGTGAAGGGCCCTCTTGTTAGGGCCCAAGCACTATGACATCAGCCCTATGTCATCATAGTGTGTGAAGGGCCCTCTTGTTAGGGCCCGAGCACTATGACATCAGCCCTATGTCATCATAGTGTGTGAAGGGCCCTTTTGTTTTCCTTAGGATTATTTTTAGGGCCCAAGCACTATGACATCAGCCCTATGTCATCATAGTTTGTGAAGGGCTCTCTTGTTTTCCTTAGGATTTTTTTTTCCCACCCTTTTGGACTTTTCGGGGGTCTTAACATGCTCAAAAACTCATGAAACTTGGCAGACAGGTTGGAATCACATTCAGGAACATCATAGAGTGAGGCTTTTCTTCCAGCACCTGCAGCCTATTGTACACACATACACATCACAAATGTTAACACAAACACATCTCACACACTAACACACACATCACTAATGTTAATACACACAGTCTCAAACCATACACACAAACAAGCACAAACACAAGCACATTTACTTTAGGTTGTGCGGTGAGGCTTTTCTTCCAGCACCTGCGGCCTATTGTACACACATAGACATCACAAATGTTAACACACACAAACACACACACACACACACACACACACACACACACACACACACACACACACACATCACTAATATTAGTACACACAGACTCACACACCATACACACAAACAAGCACAAACACAAGCACATTTACTCGTCACTCACAGACTGACACATCCACACGTCACACACCTCTCTCCCTCACTCTCACACACACTAACCCTCACACATTAACGTGCGCACACACACACACATGCATGCATGCACACAAACACACTCACACATCACACATATGCACACATACATACACCCATATTACAAATGTTTACACTCACGCACACAGACACACCTCTCACAATGCACACACACACACACACACACACACACACACACACCACACACACCACACACACCACACACACACATACATACACACACACCACACACACACCACACACACACCACACCCCTCTCTCACGACGCACACACACACAGACACACTAATGCACTCAACAAATATTTAGGGCTCAAACTGACATTAGCCCTGTTTTAACACACAAACACATCTCACACACTAACACACACATCACTAATGTTAATACACACAGACTCAAACCATACACACAAACAAGCACAAACACAAGCACATTTACTCGTCACACACAGACTGACACATCCACACATCAAACATCTCTCTCCCTCACTCTCACACACACTAAGACTCACACACTAACGTGCTCTCACACACACACACACACGCATGCATGCATGCACACAAACACACTCACACATCACACACATGCACACATACATACACCCATTTTACAAATGTTTACACTCATGCACACAAATACCTCTCATGACGCACACACACCTCTCTCTCTCACACACACACACACACACACACACACACACACACACACACACACACACACACACACACACACACACACACACACACACACCATACACACACACACACACACATTAGCCCTGTATAGTGTGTGATGTGTGCAGGTTGTGAGCTGCAACCGGGTGGCGATGGCTTTTTTGAGATCTTAACACACTCGAATAACACAGGTTGTGCGGTGCGCCCGTGATGGCGATGGCACAGGGTGCTTGGGCCCGTCATCGTTGCTTGCAACTATATTTTTGTATTCTAATTGATCAGTCATTTTGCTTTTGTGCATTTAGTGCAGAGAGAAAGCATTTCCAGTGTTAGTTTAGCATTGTATGAGCTCAGAGCCCTGATTTTTTGCCCACTAATACATTGGCAATGAAGACAATAGTTTAGTTTAGTTTAGTTATATACAGTAGCACATTTACAACAGCCACGAGACTGACCAAAGTGCTATACATCCACATAAACATCATAAAAAGAATAAAAGTACACAATTACAGCCTAAGAAAATGAAGACGATAAAATATCATGTTTATAATATACATGTTTTAATGTAGTACTATGATACATAATGTTTAAAAAGGTGATCTTCACCATTCATTGCTGAAAGGCATGATTTCATATTCTTCATATCCTTAACTCAGAATCACAGAGATCTTAGTTCATCTTTTCGAACTGCTGGCTCACGCATTGTTGGGGACGCATTGTTGACGTAACATACTCGGAGGACAGCGCTATTCGCTTCTTCCGCTTGCATGAGCTCACAGGCGCCCCTGATTGGCTGTAGAGCCGTGATTTATGTGGAAGCACTAAATACCTCTCATCCCTCCCCTCTGAGGGAGCTCGACTAATCAGCTCTCTCTAGACCTCCAGCTACGAGAGGTTACAGAATCACTCGGGAATCGGGCTCGCAATCTCCAAGCACTTTACCACTGCGAGCACTTTACCACTGCGACACTCGGAGGCCATGATTTTATATTCTAATTTATCACACTGTGGCTTTTCTGCATCTGACGCTCAGAGAAAGTGTTTCCAGCGTCCTTATAGTTGTAGAAGATCAGAATCACAGAGATCTTGCAACAATACTTTATGGGTATATATATACTTATATAGATCTGGCCATTAAGAATGCGCGCTTTTTCCCACGAGATCCCGCAATTCGGCGCGCGCCATGCCTCGAGATCCCACAAGCAATATTCGGGAATTTAAATAAATGTCTTTTACTTTACTGAATATCCGCCAGATGGTGCATGGAAGGACTTTACCTAAAAGCCAGACTAAATACAATGAAAAACTGTGTATAATTAGTTAGCCCAAAACAATATTGTTTCCAATGCTGAAGCAAACATGAATTTTATTTAGTTTTACAATAGATCTTTCATGATGAATGTGCGTATATCTGCTTCATATTATGTTCATAATGATGAAAAGAGATGCCCTAAATCGTGCTTTAAAATTCATAATAACAAGTTTCTCATATAGTTTTTGTAATGTCTTAACAGGGATGAAACAATGAAAGACATGACAATGCCTCAGTTTAAATGGTCTTGAAATTTATTACATTTTCTAATAGTAGGCTATCTGACAGTGTTAACTATGCGAATGTCCTGATTCGTGAATATGTTAACATGTCTTCGTTAAAACGTAAAAATGTGTCGACACTGAGCACCAACAGAAGACATGAATGAACAAATATGAACTCGAAGTGCTTCGGGCTTTTTATAAAAATAATCTTTTATAAGCATTTTTGCTGTTTGTGTCCAGCATTCAATAATTATTTCATCCATTATTTGACCACGGCTGGAAATAATAGCTGGAATGTAATTGTGAATTTATGACTGAAATAAAGCTGTTCATTGGCGTGCGTGAACCCGCGGCTCATACTTTTACTTTACAAAAGGGCCAGACATACTCCCTCAGAAAGTCATTGCCTCTTGCAATAATGCAGATCAAACATACTCCACCTGTCCATAAATAAAAAGGAATATTTAAGCATAAATGTATTTCACTTAAACACTACAGATTAAAACAAGGAAAGTAGACGTGTTGAGCTTCAGTTCATTTCATTGTGATGCGGACAAAAGGTCCTGGAAGGAAACAGGTTTCGTTACTTTACAAATTCTGTTATATATTATTCAGTACATTTATGAATTACACTCAAAGTATCAAATCCAACTATGAAGTCTGATTTAATTGATACCATTAAGCATTTTATTTGTTTCTATTTATGTTTTGTAATCATTTCCTCATCGGCCCCACTGAAATTAAAAGTTGTAACAATGTTCCAATACTTATAAAGTATAGTACTTATATAGGCAATCTTATAACCCTGAGAGGCCGAAGCAAAAGGAAAAACATCTGTTTAGGTTCCCTTGACCTGGCTGAGGCCTCCTCAAAACTGTAACTACAAAATTGTAGGTTATATTTATCATTGGCAATTTTATTGCATCTTAACAGGAACTTTTAACACTGGAAGCAAAAGTTGAAATAAGGTTCTATAAATGAACCTGCCGATGGATCATTAATGCTACCCAGCAGGGGTTCTCTGTATCCTCCTTATAGGCCCAAAAGTCCAAAGCAAATTGAAGAAAGTTTTTTTTTGAGTGCACTTTTCTGCCCAGAGTCCCTGAGCTTTTCTATTCCCAACGATTGTACTCCGAATCCTTTTCCCTTACACCTCATCTTCATCTTCCCTCCGCATCACATAATTTTGTGTGGCATATCACTAAGCAGAGGAAAAAAAACTAAGGAGTGTTTAAAACAGTGGATTAATCTCATTTGGGGTATTTCTAACAGGCAATCTACTAAATAATAATAAATAGATAATATAGTTGCTAATAATAATAAATAGATGCTAATGCTAATAATAATAAATAGATAATATAGTTGCAAGCAATGATGGCGGGCCCAAGCACCCTGTGTTGAGTGCTCAAATGTAAAGCAAACGCAATTATTAATTTATTGTGTATATTTAACTTCAGCCGTTTAAATTATTTGAAAAATAACCTACCTACCAACCCACTATTATTTTCTATTCAAAAAAATAATAAACAAAAAAAGTTTATAATCTTTAATAAAGTTAGCCTAAAACAATATTGTTTCCAATGCTGAAGCAAATATGATTTTGTTTTTATTTAAGTCTGAATACAACGCCAGTAGAGGTGAGCACCCGCAGACCTCCAGTTACTGTAATCCCTTTTCTCACTTGTCATTCATGATAGGTGTGAAGTTATCAAACGGGTTTCGCTGATGGGGGAATTGGCAGAATTGAGGGGTTCAAAACGAATTAACAAGACCGAGCAGATGTCTCTGCCTAAAATATATTTCGCCAGCAAAACATAAACATAAATAGGAACAAACATAAATAGAAATTAAATGTTTAATGGAACCAATGAAATCAGATTTTATAGTTGTTTTTTGATACTTTGAGTGTACTTTGTAAATTTACTGAATATATTGTTTGATTTTGTAAAATGATGAAACCTGTTTCCTTCCTAGACCTTTTGACATCACAATGAACTGAAGCTCAGCACGTCTTCTTTCCTTGTTTTAATCTGTAATGTTTTAGTGAAATACATTTTGCGTATATGCTTAAATATACCTTTTTATTTCTGGACGGGTGTATTATGTTTGATCTGCATTATTGCTTTCTGGGGGAGTATGTCTGCATTTTTTAATCGATAAATCGCACACGTTTATCAGTCTTTTCATAAAAACCTTTTGTAAAGTGAAAGTGCGAGCCGCAGCTTCACACACGCCGATGAAAAGCTTTATTTCAGTCATAAATTCACAATCACATTCCAGCTATTATTTCCAGCTGTGGTCAAATAATGGATGAAATAATTATTAATGCTGGACACAAACATCAAAAAAGCCTGATGATTATTATTATTTAAAAAAAACAGAAGCACTTTGTGTTCATATAAGAATATAATTTTTTTTCATGTCTTCTGATGGTGCTCAATGTCGACACATTTTTACCATTTAACGAAATTATGTTGGCATATGCATGAATCAGGACATTCGCATAGTTAACACTATCAAATTGCCTATTAGGAAATTAAATACATTTCAAGACCATTTAAACCGAGGCATTGCCATGTCTTTCATTGTTTTGTCCCTGTTAAGACATCAGCCACCAATTGTGCAAGTTTTCCCACTTAAAAAGATGAGTGAGGCATGTAATTTTCATGTATACCGCAACTATGACAGACAAAATAAGAAAAAAAAATCCAGAAAATCACATTGTAGGATTTTTAATTAATTAATTGCTAAATTCCTCGGTAAAATAGGTATTTGGTCAGCTACAAACAAGCAAGATTTCTGGCTCTCAGAGATCTGTAAATTCTTCTTTAAGGGGCTCCTCTGTCCTCCACTCGTTACTTGTATAAACGGCATCTGTTTGGACTTGTTATCAGTATAAAAGACACCTGTCTATAACCTCAAACAGTCACACTCCACTCAAATTCCACTATGGCCAAGACCAAAGAGCACCAGAAACAAAATTGTAGACCTGCACCAAGCTGGGATGACTGAATCTGCAATAGGTAAGCAGCTTGGTGTGAAGAAATCAACTGTGGGAGCAATTATTAGAAAATGGAAGACATACAAGACCACTGATAATCTCCCTCGATCTGGGGCTCAATGCAAGATCTCACCCCGTGGGGTCAAAATGATCGCGAGAACTGTGAGGAAAAATCCCATAACTAGGGGGGACCTAGTGAATGACCTGCAGAGAGCTGGGACCAAAGTAACAAATGCATCAGTAACACACTGCACCACCAGGGACTCAAATCCTGCAGTGCCAGACGTGTCCCTCTGCTTAAGCCAGTACATGTCCAGGCCTGTGTGAAGTTTGCTACGGTGCATTTGGATGATCCAAAAGAGGATTGGGAGAATGTCATATGGTCAGATGAAACCAAAATGGAACTTTTTGGTAAAAACTCACCTTTTTGTTTGAAGGAGAAAGATCACCAGACCTACTGTGAAGCGTGGGGATGAAAAAATCATGCTTTGGGGCTGTTTTTCTGCAAAGGGACCAGAACGACTGATCCGTGTAAAGGAAACAATGAATGGGGCCATGTATCGTGAGATTTTGAGTGAAAAATTCCTTCCATCAGCGAGGGCATTGAAGATGAAATGTGGCTGGGTCTTTCAACATAACAGTGATCCCAAACATACTGCCCCTGCAATGAAGGAGTAGCTTCGTAAGAAGCATTTCAAGGTCCTGGAGTGGCCAAGCCAGTCTCCAGATCTCAACCCCACAGAAAATCTTTGGAGGGAGCAACAGCCCCAAAACATCCCTGCTCTAGAGGTAACTCTAACCCTGCATGGAGGAACCGGCCAAAATATCAGCAACAGTGTGCGAAAACCTTGTGAAGACTTACAGAAAACGTTTGACCCAACAAACGTCATTGCCAACAAAGGGTATATAATTGAGATGATTTTTTTTTATTGACCAAATACTTATTTTCCACCATAATTTGCAAATAAATTCTTTAAAAATCCTACAATGTGACTTTCTGGATTTTTTTTTCTTATTTTGTCTCTCATAGTTGAGGTATACCTATGATGAAAATTACAGGCCTCTTATCTTTTTAAGTGGGAGAACTTGCACAGTTGGTGGCTGACTAAATACTTTTTTGCCCCACAGTATATGCACATTCATTATGAAAGATCTATTGTAAAACAAAATAAAATTCATGTTTGCTCCAGCATTGAAAACAATATTGTTTTAGGCTAACTAATTATACACAATTCTTTGTTGTACTTGGTCTGGCTTTTAGATAACATTCTTCCATGCGCCATCTGGCGGATATTCAGTGAAGCACAACACATTTATTTAACTTCTCGAATGTTGCTTGTGGGATTTCTAGGCATGGCGCATGGCGAATTGCAGCATTTCACGAGATAAAGCATGGCCACATCTGTATGTCTATCTACATGATGTGACTCTCTACTTTCTGAACAATGTTAGGAGTAATGTTAGTAGCAATGTCGGCTGCAATACTAGCAGCAATGATAATGGAAATGCATGCACTAGCGGCAATACTAACAGCAATGTTAGAGCCCATGCGAGGCGAGAATGATATTGGGAATGCTAATGTTAGCACAATGCTAGCAGCAATAATAGTGGCAATGGTAGCAGCAAAAGAAAGCTAGCAGGAAAAAAAATCCCAGGGGATCTGAGGGTGTTAAGATTCACAAAAAGCCATGAGAAGGAGAGTGCTGCTCACCCCCGAAATGCTCTATTGTTTTATGACGTTCTTTACTTTTACTTTATGTATTGTATTATAATTTTGTGATGCTGAAAGAGGCCAATAAAGGTTACGTTATTCTTGGCTCTGAGCTCTTTTTTCCCTCGACTATCCGGCGCAAAGTGTCACACCATATTTAAGTGACCACTTTGATTTCAAAGGCATCAGCTTTATTATGCAAAGATGTTCCTTCAATTAAAAACAACTAGTTTAAAATTTATATCTTTAGATTTTATTTTGAATGAGTTACATTTTACTTTTACTTGAGTAGATTTTTATAAAGATAACCTTACTTATACTTCAGTAAAATTTTACTGAAGTAAAAGTACTTTTACTTGAGTATAAAAGTTTATTACTCTTTCCACCTCCTACACCTCCTAGAAGTAATATATCAAAATCCATCGGGTACGTTTTGACAAATGACACAAAATAAATTACTTCCTGTTGAGTTGAGCCCATGACATGCAGTGTGAAACTTCAGATCAATGAGTCTACTTTTAAACTTGTAGACGGTGTGTGGGCCCTGAACACTGTCTGGAAGGCTACTGCAAAGCTTATGAGCTAAATATGAGAACGCTCTACCCCCTTTTGTACATTTTGATATTCTGGGAACTACCAGAAGTCCTGAGTTTTGCGATCTTAAGGAGCGTGGTGGATTGTAAAGTGTCAGAAGACTGGCTAGATACGCGGGAGCTAAATCATTTAGAGCCTTGCATGTAAACAATGCTAGTTTGTAATTAATTCTAAACTGAACAGGTAGCCAGTGAATCGATGATAATATTGGGTTATATGATCATATTTTCTTGATCTAATGAGAACCCTGGCAGCTGCATTTTGGACTAACTGTAGCTTGTTTATTGAGGATGCAGGACAACCACCTAGTAATGCATTGCAATAGTCCTGTCTGGAGGTCATGAATTCATGAACCAGCTTTTCTGCATCAGATCTGGATAGAATGTTTCTAAGCTTGGCAATATTTCTAAGGTGGAAAAAGGCTGTTATTGTAATATTGGTTATTGTAATATTAAAGGTTACTGTCTAATATTACGCCCAGGTCTTTCACTGCCTTTCACAGATGTGTGTGTGTGAGTGTTAACGTTTGTGATGTGTGTATGTGTAATATGTGTATTGTGTGTGTGTAGGATGTGTAATGTGAGTAGTGTGTGCGTAGTGTGTGCGTAGTGTGTGTGTGTGTGTGTGTGTAGGATCGGAAGTGTGTGTATGTAGAATGTGTAGTGTTTGTGTTCATGTGTGTGGGTATGTGTGGTCTGTATATGGCCGACCCTGTGCACGAGACTGAATGATGCACCTTGAGCAATTTAAATGTTTACATTTATTATTTCTGTATACCGTATGTGTAAATTGTAAAAATGAAGCCATATTAAAAGAAGAATGGGAAATACCTTCATCTAGTGGACATAGTTTAGTACTCCAGGAGACAGGCCAAAACCATGTCTAGTCAATAGGCTCATTAATGTAAAATATTGTCGGGAGCCATTTGAGCATCACAAAATCATAAAACTAAAGAGATGTAAAATGTTTTGAAACATTAGGACTTTCCACTTAAATTAAAACCTTGCCATAGCAACACAATTCAACACATCAAAAATCCTTTACAGTTTCATATCAGTCCTGTCTTCAAATTATTGTGGCTGATTTAGAACCAAATTAGCTGAAAATGAATCACAAAATATTAGAGATTTCTAAAAGTAAACACTTTCTGCTGCCAGGTGGTGCTATGACTGAGACTCACTGTAACCATGTCATTGTGAGCAGCTTTCTTCTCTTAACATAAAACTAAGGTTTGATGTGCATCTGTAACGACGCGGGTCGCGCGAGGGACAGAGCCGTGCTTAAACTGTTCAGAACGGCCAGCTCTGCAAGCTGTTACCACGCGGAGCTCTGAACAGGCAAAAGCACGGCCATTTATACACACGGTTGCTAGGCAACGCCGCCGTCAGGCAATCAGCCTGAACGAGCCGCACCTGGATACGTGTTTATTTAAGGGTCCTGATACCGGCATTTAGGTAGCACCGGTGAAGGTATCGGGGCCAAAGAAAAGAAAGAAAGAAAGAAAGAAAGAAAAGAAAGAAAAGACAGACAGACAGACAGACAGACAGCTGTTTAGGGACAGAGGCAAAGCCCCAGCCTCTGTCTAATTAAGACACCGGTGAGAGCGAGCGAGTGAGTGAGAGAGAGAGCGGCACGCAAAAATACAGCGTGCACGCTCACTACAGTTTGTTAGTGCACGAAGCACAAACTCTCTCGCTCTCCCAAAATCCTCGGTAGGGTGAACACCCCAAGAGGACAAGTTTTGTTTTATTTCCAGAGCCCCGTCCGTTCTCGCGTAGACGGCGGAGCTCTGTTTATTTTGTTTTCACTTTAATTTATTTTCCTTTAAGTTCCTTAATTAATAATCCCATGCTATCTCCAAACGGGAAGGTCTTCTCGTGTGTATCACAAGCACTCTCACTATCTCCTATTTCACTGACCCACTCTAACGCCCAGCATAAGGGCTCTTATAATTAAAAACATCGCGTGGTGCGGCTCTCCATACCGCACCACGTAACAGCATCACTCAATTTATACAGAAGCATATAGGTTTAAGGGCTCACCAAGGCTGACCTGTTTAAGATATCAAACAGGCCTTCACAATGCTAGATCCTCAATGTCTCAAAATTATGTTGGACCCTGTTCGGTCAAAATCATGTGAATCCCCTAAGAGAAGTATATCACATACCAATGGGTGTGTTTTTCAAACAACGCAATATAACTAGAGAGAGTAATGGATGGTGTAAAGTGTCAAAATGTCAAAATTTTGATTGATTGCTGATTGATTGCTTATAGGTCAAAGGTCATCATAAGATCATAATTATATTGACCTCTCAAGGTCAAAGGTTCCATATGGAAGGGTCATTAAGGTGTTTAATGTCTTCTAAAAGTCTTTTTGACCAATCAGATTAAAGTAACTGATATCCCGTAACACCCGGTTTCCTTTCCCGTGAAAGTAAAAGTTTACAAATGTTTAAGTCATTAAGGAAGTTTGGTGTCTCCTTTCCCACGAGAGTAAATGTTTTTTAGTTCTTTCCTCCGGGATATACAAAATGTCAAATCTTGTTTGATTGCTGATAGGTCAAAGGGGGGTGTGTTAAGGGTGTGTGTCTCTTAATAGTTTTCACGAGTTTAAGTCATTAAAGGAGTTTAGTGTCTCCTTTCCCATCAGAGTAAATGTTTTTTAGTTCTTTCCTCCGGATATACAAAATGTCAAATCTTGTTTGATTGCTGATAGGTCAAAGGTGGGTGTTGAGGCTAGGTGTCTCTAATTTGTTTTGCACGTGTTTAAGTCATTAGGAAAGTAAAAGGTGTTTTTTTTAGGTCTTTCCTCCTGGTGTATCCAAAACGTCAAATGTTGATTGATTGCTGATAGATCAAAGGGGTGGGGGGGTGTTAATGGAACAGTTGTCTCTTAATAGCTTTCACGAGTTTGAAGTTATATCCAAAACGTCAACCTAATTTTGACGGCTCAAGTCATTAAGGGTGTTTACAACCACCCCTGCCTTCTAAAAGTTTTTTTGACCAATCAGATTCAAGTAACTGATATCACGTAACACCCAGTTTCCTTTCCTGTGAAAGTAAAAGTTTACAAATGTTTAAGTCGTTAAGAAAGTTGATGTTTCCTTCCCCATGAAAGTTTAAGTCATTAAACACAATAACACACAATTAAATGTTTCCTAAACTTTCTATAAAAGCATAACAGAAAATTACATTTATGTTAGAATAAACTACATTAATAATTTAATGACTGTAGGGGAATGAGAATAATCACTGAGTCTGGAATAGCAATTTCCTTATTCCTCTGACGTAAATATTGCACAGTCAGTACAAATCGACCAAAATCATGTTTACCTGATTTGCTTGTTCCCGTTGTATTAAAGATAACTATTTTACAAAATTAACTTTCTAGAAAACTAAATTTTCTTCACCTCACAACCCAGGAGATACATGCGGGATGCGCACGGAGTTTGTTGAAACAGGTTTTCTCTCGGCATTGCGATTGGCCGGATCTGCGCGTGACGAAACCCCGCCTCCACCTCTTCTGGTTAGTCACAAAAGGCGTTTATTTTTTCAGAGTGTTCATCTAAATCTGTTGTTTTATCCACATTTTTAGGTAGGACTGTGACTATTTTGTTTTTTAAAAGTTCTCTAACACTAGAGCTGAGGTGACCGTGTGTGTAGTGATTAGTAATAATGGAAGAAACAAAAGCTGCTCTGTGAATCGTCAGTGCACTCTGTGCCGTGATCATTTTGTCAGGAATGGCATGCTTAACTGATTCAACAGATCGGCTAAAAGTCTAGCTGGTTTTACATATGCTTATATATACGAGTACCATGTGTTAAAAACCAGGTACTGAAAAGAGTAAATTTGTTTTCTGTTTGTCATAGCAGCGTTGTAATGGCATAGGAGTGTTAGTTAACATCCATTATCAGATTAGGATGTAATAAAAGTTTAACCAGATATTTTTTCATGGGAAGATGAGGCTAATGTTTAATAGCATTGTTTAGAAAATGTTTAAGCCAAGTGTGTGTGTGTGTGTGTGTGTGTGTGTGTGTGTGTGTGTGTGCAAGCATATGTTTATGTTTATGTCCATGCATGGGATTGTATTAATATCTGGGTAGGGAAACATTCACACTGGGATAGGAATAACTTACAGTTTTAATTTGATGTTTCACTAGACCCTAACATATAAGCTGAGTTAGCTCTCAATGCTAAGTTAAAATAATCGGTACACCAATAATTTTTTTTAAAGAATCTACCAACATACTGTATCTGAGTCAGAAGTTGATACTGTTGAATGATTAGACTTGTTTCCTCTGTCATTAAACTTACACGTATTAAATTTCTTTTAGGTTCTGTTAGTAAATGTTATGAGCAATAATGTTATTTTAGAAACTTAAAAAAACAGCTGACAAAATGTAAAAGTAGAAGTTCTTGATTGTTTAGACTTGGTTCCTCAGCCACTAAACCTTCATGTATGAAAGATCTGTTAAGCATCAAGGCTATGTGTAAGTATAATGTCGTTTTAGAAACTTTTCTAAAGACTAGAGAGTTCCAATTAAACTCTTCTAACACATCTTAGGCAACAGTTTTTGTTCTTGATGGTTTTGTCTTCCATTACAATATTTCTTCACATAAGTAAAAAGTAATTAGACTGGAATTTTAGTTACACAAATAATTTTTCATAAAAATGCAACAACATATCTGGGTCAGAAGTTGACACTGTTGAATGATTAGACTTGTTTCCTCTGTCATTAAACTTACACGTATGAAATTTCTTTTAGGTTCTGTTAGTAAATGTTGTGAGCAATAATTTATTTTAGAAACTTAAAAAACATCTGGCAAAATGTAAAAGTAGAATTTCTTGATTGTTTAGACTTGGTTCCTCTGTCGCTAAACCTTTATGTATGAAAGATCTGTTAAGCATCAAGGCTATGTGTAAGTATAATGTCGTTTTAGAAACTTTTCTAAAGACTAGAGAGTTTCTATTAAACTCTAACACATCTTAGGCAACAGTTTTTGTTCTTGATGGTTTTGTCTTTGATTACGTTATTTCTTCACCTATGAAAACCAGAATTTTAGCTACACAAATTATTTTTTCATAAAAACAAACAACATATCTGAGAAAAAAAAAGCTGATGTCTTTCAGGGTTTTGTCTTGTTTTCTTGTGTATGTGTCTGCGTACATATATGTATGTTTGTAGGGATGTAACAAGAGGGTGGATTTTAAAAAAATTTTGCACAATGAGGTGTTAAACTTCTGTTTCAAATCTAAGTTAAAGTCAACGTTCTTTATGGTTTTGCCCTGTGTTGCTATGCCTTTACTTTTGAAATTTTGGGGTAACTAAATGTGACTATTAAATCTTTATATGCGTTGCAATTTTGACTACACAGTCTTTTTCATAAACATTTAGCAACATACTTTATTTCAGGAAATTGTTGTTGGTTTTTTCATGTTTCCTCTGTCACTAATGCATGGAAGTTCTGTCAGGGGTCATAGGGGTGATAGTTAATTGAAGATAACGGTTTAGAAGCATTTACGACGGGGCGAGTGTCCTTGTGCCTGATGTAGTAAAAGCTTGGTCAGACAACTTTCAGTTCAAAGGAGATGCTAAACTTCTGTTACAAAGTTTTCTCAAAAAAACTAAGGTAAAGTCAACATTATTTAGGGTTTTGTCTTGTTTTCCCTGTGTCACTATGGTAGCTATACACTCTAAAAAGAATTTTTTAGACTCAACAAAAAAAAATTTACGCAATATTTTGCATTAGTCTTTTTGAGTTATGACAACTTCATTTGAAATTATATTGAACTAACAAGCTAGATTGTGTTGGGGGAATTAGCTTTTCCTCTTCAGTCAAAGATTATTTTAATTTCCTCCTACTTATTAAATGTTAGACAAAGGGCATGTTTTTAAGTTGATAACTCATAAAAATTATGTTACTCCAAATGGCTTTACCATATTATTTTAAAGCAGTTGTATATGTTGTCTAGTTAATTACTATAATGTATACAAAATTTCAAATAGCAACCATTTAAAAAATTAAGTTTAAAATTAACTTTTCAGGTTTCTTTTTAAGGGTTTTTTGTTTTTGGTTAATGTAATAGATTGAAAAAGACATTAGTTCAACCATTATTTCTGTGCAATCAACTTTTTTTTATTTCAACTGGTCCTCATTAGGCATAAGAAAGCATAATAAAGTATGCCATCACAGCAAAGTTAAGCAAATCTCCATAAATATAACAGTCAAAAGCCAAGTAGCATGTCATGGAACATTCCAAGAGACTAAGCTCTATATGGGTAAGCCCACATCAGTCACTTGCAGTAGCTCAGGTTGAGCGCATATATTATGTCCATCAGCAAAGCACAGCACCTTGCGATATCCTTTCCCGCCAGGACTTTTGTTCCCTCCACCACAATAGCAATCCAGTAGTCAAATGCAGGGGTAGATCAGTCACCAATGATAGCAATTTCCATTACTTGTCTTTCAAGCTTGGCTTCAAACCCATCATTGTCCTTGTAAAACAAAACATTATAACATAGGTTATAGTTAGTAAAAATGTATTGCTTTAGTAGAATTATTAGATATAAATTAAATGTTACTCACCATGAAATATTGGTTATATAGAGTTTGGTTGGCATATAAGTCTGCTAACACACAATCTTACCACTGGAACATGTCAAGGCATGTTCTGTGGGGTAGGACGAAACTTAAATCAAGGGATCATGCCAACTTTTTTAAGTTAAGACAACTGAAATTTTGTTTTCAACTCATTAACAATTAAATTTGAGTTTAAATTACATGCAAAGTTAAGTTGATGTAATTACCAACATTATTATTTGTTCACAACTTATAAAAATAAAGTCTGCAACTTAGAAGGTTCATCTAAATCAATTAATTAGTATTTTTAACTTGCATCCGTGTATTAAATCAAGTAGCGGTAAAAGGTCCTCCGAGTTAGTTTTTAGAGTGTAGGTTCTGGTAGCCGAATGTGAAAAAGTTTATATGCTTTCTTTTACCTTCTTCAAGAAGTTCGATAAGCCTCTCCTTTGTTTCAACTGACATGTCTCGTGTTGGAGCCATGAGTTATGTCAATCATCTTGGTTCAACACATCACTAATGTGTACAAGCACTCTTTTTTAACTGCAGACTAATTAGCAGTTGTAATCAGATACAGGTTTTTGTTTTATAATTTTCCTCAGTTTTGTGTGATTCCATTTTTTTTTCCTCTGTTTGATATGTAAAAACAGTTGTCATTGACTATAGTTATCTTTTTGGTTTTTTAAAAAGTGTTTTATACAGCCACAAGGTTGGAGTGTTGAATGAAAATAGTTTTGTGGAATGTATGTGCTTGTTTTTTTCTACACAATTAAACATTTGAATGAACATCTTCTGAGAGAGGTGATTCCTTACTTTTTATACCCTTGATGTAAAAGTAATCAACAAAGAAGTGTTATTTCCTGATAAACTTTGAATTGTCATAATGGTGCTGGATGTTTCATCAAGGGTACACCTTTTGTACTATTACTATGTACCCTTCACCCGGAAACATTGAATATACTGAAGTACAATATATGGACGAAACATTGTCATCACTTTACCATCACACCTGTATGTGCTTGTTGAAGATTTAGTCCCCTTTTTCTGTTATAATAACCTTTACCCTTCTGTGAAGTCTTTCTTGGAACATAGCTGTGAATGTTTTTGTGAGGTGAGACACTAGTGTTGCGTGAGGAGGCCTGGGGTTTATTCAGTGTTCCAGTTTATTCCTGGTGTTCATCTGTGTTGAGGTGCACTTTTTACATTTTTTCACATCAAACTTGGCAAACCATACCTTCATGTAGCATCATGGAGGTGACCACAAACGTTTGTACATATAGTGTACAGCTTTTAAAAAAGATGTATGTTTCATAATGACCTAAAGCACCACTAAGGTATCAATCAAGCTTTACACTAAAAGGCAGTTTAAAGACATACTACATGCCCCAGCCCAGGTAAACGTTTCATACTGATTGTACAGCAGATGTTCCTTTGATGCATGATCCCAGCAACCAGGCAAATAGAGTTGAGTATTCTTAAGTTTTAAGCTGAAACTTTGTTTAGAAATGTTTTAAAGGCTGATCCGGTGAATCCCTTTCTCCTAGAGACTTTGTAAGCAATAACTAATTGATAATGACGTTAATTAACAAGACTTAGTGTGGCCCTCCAGGATCAAGGGTTCGATTCCTGCCTCCGGTCTGTGTGTGTGGAGTTTGCATGTTCTCCCCCTACTTGGTGGGTTTCCTCTGTGTAGTGCAGTTTCCTCCAACAGTCCAAAGACAAAGATTAAGCTAATTGCAATTGCAAGGGACTGAGTGAGTGAGTCAGTGAACTGGATTTAGAAAGTGTGTTAAAGTAGAGCATTCCTTCATTTTATTTTATTTATTTAATAAATAACTGATGTACATGTGAGTTCATTATATCATTTATTATATCAATTACCTGAATTATATTAATAAAAAAAAATAAATAAAAAATGTAACCGAGAATAGTCGATCACAATTGGATAACGAGTGGCATTTAAATCCAACCAATAACCATGGCACCACAGTTACAGTCAAAGTGATCACATTATACCCCATCCTGACGTTTGATGTGAATTGTATACAGCCGGTGTAACAGTCATAAACCTGGTATGGGTTGGATTTAAATGCCACTCGTTATCCAATTGTGATCGACTATTCTCGGTTACATTTTTTATTTATTTTTTTAAATTAATATAATTCAGGTAATTGATATAATAAATGATATAATTCATGTTAATTCAATTAATTCAAATGTTTAATTGTGTAGAAAAAAACAAGCACATACATTCCACAAAACTATTTTCATTCAACAATCGAACCTTGTGGCTGTATAAAACACTTTTTAAAAAACCAAAAAGATAACTATAGTCAATGACAACTGTTTTTACAGATCAAACAGAGGAAAAAAAAAATGGAATCACACAAAACTGAGGAAAATTATATGGAATCACCATGCACTTTGCATTTCTAAAACAAACACCTGTATCTGATTACAACTGCTAATTAGTCTGCAGTTAAAAAAGAGTGCTTGTACACATTAGTGATGTGTTGAACCAAGATGATTGACATAACCCATGGCTCCAACACGAGACATGTCAGTTGAAACAAAGGAGAGGCTTATCAAACTTCTTGAAGAAGGTAAAAGAAAGCATATAAACTTTTTCACATTCGGCTACCAGAACCTACACTCTAAAAACTAACTCGGAGGACCTTTTACCGCTACTTGATTTAATACACGGATGCAAGTTTAAAATACTAATTAATTGATTTAGATGAACCTTCTAAGTTGCAGACTTTATTTTTATAAGTTGTGAACAAATAATAATGTTGGTAATTACATCAACTTAACTTTGCATGTAATTTAAACTCAAATTTAATTGTTAACAAGTTGAAAACAAAATTTCAGTTGTCTTAACTTAAAGTTGGCATGATCCCTTGATTTAAGTTTCGTCCTACCCACAGAACATGCCTTGACATGTTCCAGTGGTAAGATTGTGTGTTAGCAGACTTATACGCCAACCAAACTCTATATAACCAATATTTCATGGTGAGTAACATTTAATTTATATCTAATAGTTCTACTAAAGCAATAAATTTTTACTAACTATAACCTATGTTATAATGTTTTGTTTTGTTTTTTGCTTTACAAGGACAATGATGGGTTTGAAGCCAAGCTTGAAAGACAAGTAATGGAAATTGCTATCATTGGTGACTGGTCTACCCCTGCATTTGACTACTGGATGGCTATTGTGGTGGAGGGAACAAAAGTCCTGGTGGGAAAGGATATCGCAAGGTGCTGTGCTTTGCTGATGGACATAATATATGCGCTCAACCTGAGCTACTGCAAGTGACTGATGTGGGCTTACCCATATAGAGCTTAGTCTCTTGGAATGTTCCATGACATGCTACTTGGCTTTTGACTGTTATATTTATGGAGGTTTGCCTAACTTTGCTGTGATGGCATAATTTATTATGCTTTCTTATGCCTAATGAGGACCAGTTGAAATAAAAAAAAGTTGATTGCACAGAAATAATGGTTGAACTAATGTCTTTTTTCAATCTATTACATTAACCGAAAACAAAAAACCCTTAAAAAGAAACCTGAAAAGTTAATTTTAAACTTAATTTTTTAAATGGTTGCTATTTGAAATTTTGTATACATTATAGTAATTAACTAGACAACATATACAACTGCTTTAAAATAATATGGTAAAGCCATTTGGAGTAACATAATTTTTATGAGTTATCAACTTAAAAACATGCCCTTTGTCTAACATTTAATAAGTAAGAGGAAATTAAAATAATCTTTGACTGAAGAGGAAAAGCTAATTCCCCCAACACAATCTAGCTTGTTAGTTCAATATAATTTCAAATGAAGTTGTCATAACTCAAAAAGACTAATGCAAAATATTGCGTTAATTTTTTTTGTTGAGTCTAAAAATTTCTTTTTAGAGTGTATAGCTACCATAGTGACACAGGGAAAACAAGACAAAACCCTAAATAATGTTGACTTTACCTTAGTTTTTTGAGAAAACTTTGTAACAGAAGTTTAGCATCTCCTTTGAACTGAAAGTTGTCTGACCAAGCTTTTACTACATCAGGCACAAGGACACTCGCCCCGTCGTAAATGCTTCTAAACCGTTATCTTCAATTAACTATCACCCCTATGACCCCTGACAGAACTTCCATGCATTAGTGACAGAGGAAACATGAAAAAACCAACAACAATTTCCTGAAATAAAGTATGTTGCTAAATGTTTATGAAAAAGACTGTGTAGTCAAAATTACAACGCATATAAAGATTTAATAGTCACATTTAGTTACCCCAAAATTTCAAAAGTAAAGGCATAGCAACACAGGGCAAAACCATAAAGAACGTTGACTTTAACTTAGATTTGAAGCAGAAGTTTAACACCTCATTGTGCATTGTTTTTTTTAAATCCACCCTCTTGTTACATCCCTACAAACATACATACATGTACGCAGACACATACACAAGAAAACAAGACAAAACCCTGAAAGACATCAGCTTTTTTTTTCTCAGATACATTGTTTGTTTTTATGAAAAAATCATTTGTGTAGCTAAAATTCTGGTTTTCATAGGTGAAGAAATAACGTAATCAAAGACAAAACCATCAAGAACAAAAACTATTGCCTAAGATGTGTTAGAAGAGTTTAATAGAAACTCTCTAGTCTTTAGAAAAGTTTATAAAACGACATTATACTTACACATAGCCTTGATGCTTAACAGATCTTTCATACATGAAGGTTTAGCGGCAGAGGAACCAAGTCTAAACAATCAAGAACTTCTACTTTTACATTTTGCCAGATGTTTTTTAAGTTTCTAAAAGAAATTATTGCTCATAACATTTACTAACAGAACCTAAAAGAAATTTCATACGTGTAAGTTTAATGACAGAGGAAACAAGTCTAATCATTCAACAGTATCAACTTCTGACTCAGATATGTTGTTGCATTTTTATGAAAAATTATTTGTGTAACTAAAATTCCAGTCTAATTACTTTTTACTTATGTGAAGAAATATTGTAATGGAAGACAAAACCATCAAGAACAAAAACTGTTGCCTAAGATGTGTTAGAAGAGTTCAATTGGAACTCTCTCGTCTTTAGAAAAGTTTCTAAAACGACATTATACTTACACATAGCCTTGATGCTTAACAGATCTTTCATACATGAAGGTTTAGTGGCTGAGGAACCAAGTCTAAACAATCAAGAACTTCTACTTTTACATTTTGTCAGATGTTTTTTAAGTTTCTAAAATAACATTATTGCTCATAACATTTACTAACAGAACCTAAAAGAAATGTAATACGTGTAAGTTTAATGACATAGGAAACAAGTCTAATCATTCAACAGTATCAACTTCTGACTCAGATACAGTATGTTGGTAGATTCTTTAAAAAAAATTATTGGTGTACCGGTTATTTTAACTTTGCATTGAGAGCTAACTCAGCTTATATGTTAGGGTCTAGTGAAACATCAAATTAAAACTGTAAGTTATTCCTATCCCAGTGTGAATGTTTCCCTACCCAGATATTAATACAATCCCATGCATGGACAGAAACATATGCTTGCACACACACACACACACACACACACACACACACACACACACACACACACACACTTGGCTTAAACATTTTCTAAACAATGCTATTAAACATTAGCCTCATCTTCCCATGAAAAAATATCTGGTTAAACTTTTATTACATCCTAATCTGATAATGGATGTTAACTAACACTCTTATGCCATTACAACGCTGCTATGACAAACAGAAAACAACTTTACTCTTTTCAGTACCTGGTTTTTAACACATGGTACTCGTATAAGCACATGTAAAACCAGCTAGACTTTTAGCCGATCTGTGAATCAGTTAAGCATGCCATTCCTGACAAAATGATCACGGCACAGAGTGCACTGACGATTCACAGAGCAGCTTTTGTTTCTTCCATTATTACTAATCACTACACACACGGTCACCTTAGCTCTAGTGTTAGAGAACTTTTAAAAAACAAAATAGTCACAGTCCTACCTAAAAATGTGGATAAAACAACAGATTTAGATGAACACTCTGAAAAAATAAACGCCTTTTGTGACTAACCAGAAGAGGTGGAGGCGGGGTTTCGTCACGCACAGATCCGGCCAATCGCAATGCCGAGAGAAAACCTGTTTCAACAAACTCCGCGCGCATCCCGCATGTATCTCCTGGGGTGTGAAGTGAAGAAAATTTAGTTTTCTAGAAAGTTAATTTTGTAAAATAGTTATCTTTAATACAACAGGAACAAGCAAATCAGGTAAACATGATTTTGGTCGATTTGTACTGATTGTGCAATATTTACGTCAGAGGAATAAGGAAAATGCTATTCCAGACTCAGTGATTATTCTCATTCCCCTACAGTCATTAAATTATTAATGTAGTTTATTCTAACATAAATTTTATTTTCTGTTATGCTTTTATAGAAAGTTTAGGAAACATTTAATTGTGTGTTATTGTGTTAATGTGTTTAATGACTTAAACTTTCATGGGGAAGGAAACATCAACTTTCTTAACGACTTAAACATTTGTAAACTTTTACTTTCACGGGAAAGGAAACTGGGTGTTACGTGATATCAGTTACTTGAATCTGATTGGTCAAAAAAACTTTTAGAAGGCAGGGGTGGTTGTAAACACCCTTAATGACATGAGCCGTCAAAATTAGGTTGACGTTTTGGATATAACTTCAAACTCGTGAAAACTATTAAGAGACAACTATTCCATTAACACCCCCCCCCCCTTTGATCTATCAGCAATCAATGAACATTTGACGTTTTGGAAACACCAGGAGGAAAGACCTAAAAAAAACACCTTTTACTTTCCTAATGACTTAAACACGTGCAAAACAAATTAGAGACAACTACCCTTAACACCCTTTGACCTATCAGCAATCAATCAACATTTGACGTTTTGGATATCCCCGGTGGAAAGAAAATCATTTTACTTTCATGGGGAAAAAAAGACACCAAACTTTATTAATGACTTAAACATGTGAAAACTATTAAGAGACACCTACCCTCAACACCCACCTTTGACCTATCACCAATCAAACAAGATTTGACATTTTGTATATCCGGAGGAAAGAACTAAAAAACATTTACTCTGATGGGAAAGGAGACACCAAACTCCCGTAATGACTTAAACATTTGTAAACTTTTACTTTCACGGGAAAGGAAACTGGGTGTTACGGGATATCAGTTACTTTAATCTGATTGGTCAAAAAGACTTTTAGAAGACATTAAACACCTTAATGACCCTTCCATGTGGCACCTTTGACCTTGAGAGGTCAATATAATTATGATCTTATGATGACCTTTGACCTATAAGCAATCAATCAGCAATCAATCAAAATTTTGACATTTTGACACTTTACACCATGCATAACTCTCTTATAGTGCAACATTTTACCACCTAATGGAAACATATACAGTATACTGTACATAAAAAAAAAAAACATTAAATATGATTTTGGAGTTAATGTGGTGATACCTGTACATGTATTGCCACACAAAATAATTGCAGTACTTAACTGATCTTCATCCAATCTCTACTGCTTAGTGTTTAAAGTAGGTTCTTAAAGGAATTGATTACTTTTAATGATTGAAAAGTATTCAATTACTTTTAAATTCAGGGATATTCCTGGTATGACTGTTATGCACTTTTCCTTTCGCCCGAGAGCTAGCCTTCATGTCTCAGAAAAGTTCTCTACATTGATGTTAAGGCCCCCTTCCCCAGCCAGGATTGCAGCTGCAGTTGCCAGAGGAGTGACAGCCAACACTGGCTACGTTGCATTTGACTCCCATCTGCAGCCCCACCCAAAAAGGACTGGGCGGGGCCAGCTGCAACTGCAAGTGTGCTGTTGAGGAGCCTTTGGGAGCCACTGTCCACCTCAGTCCACTTTGCCACCGCCATCGCTCACCAATCAAATGCCTATGTGGCAGCTGGTCACTGCTTCTGGAATTGCACGTGCATGTCCTCACTTCTTTCCTCCCTCCTTAAACACCCTTCCTTTTTTCCCCAACAAAACAACCCTTTTTCTGTAATACCTAGATACAATCAAACAGTGGAGAACATGCTCACATGCCACTCTAGCGATTAACGTCTGCCATGCTTTTGCCTCGCTTCTGAATTTCCAGACCGTATGCCGCTGTTAGATTTCCGGGCAGAGACAGCTGCTTAAAGACTGCACAAGCTGCCCTGGCATTTTCAGTTTTGCAAAGAGCCAGCCTTCACAACGCTTCACTTTTAAAGAGCGGAGCAAGCCTGAGGATGATAAGATAACTTGATTTTAAACATATCCTGTTTAATCCTACACTGTAAGATATCCTATGCAGTTTAACATTAAAGTAAAGTAAAGTAAAGCCTTTATTTTTGTCACATATACATTACAGCATTCTTCGCATATCCCAGTGTAACTGGGGTCAGAGGGCAGGGTCAGCCATGATACAGCGCCCCTGGAGCAATTAGGGTTAAGGGCCTTGCTCAAGGGCCCAACAATGGCCCAACAATGGCAACCTGGCTGAGCTGGGATTCGATCTGCCGATCTTCCGATCAGTAACTCAGCCCTCAGAGCCACCACTGCCCATTACACTAAGTTTCATCTGTCCTTTAGTCAGTGTTAGAGGGGTGTCAGTGCTCTTTGACATGTACTTTCTTTTAAGCACTTTTGGACCATAGCTTTAGTAATAAATATAATAATAACATATCCTACATACATATACCATATTATCTTTATGTAGGTTTAAAATCTAAATGACCACTGTTTGGGCTATCAGTCCCTTTTTTGGAGTGCAGACGATACCCGTCTCAGTAATTCCCATCACAGGCTGCTGTAGAGGCTCACAAATATACTTTTTTTTTCACAAAGTTCCAACAAAATTGCTAACAAACATTCTCCACATCTGTATTAGAAAAATCCTTGCTTTTAATAGTTGAGCATATTTATAGTACAAACCTTGTCAGTGAGCTATGATGTCAAAAACAAAGAAACAAACCAACAAAATAATCATTCATTAGTCATGGTATTAATATTGTCTATTGATATAGCACTACTAATGGCTTGATTTTACAGATTGATAGCAGTACATTCTTTTCCTAGCAAAGAATATTTTTTGCAAGCAAGCTTAAAAAATGTAGTGTTTGTACCACTGTGTAACATCTAAATACTAAATATTGTTTTTATTATTAAATTTCTGTTTAAGTCAAACAATTCTAAATTGATGCCTTTTTAAGCAACACCAACAAAAAATAATATGCGTTCTACCAGAGCACCTTTTTTTTTAAGTTTCCTGTGTTTCCTTCCTGTAGCGTTACATCACAGCTTTTTCCTCCTTATTGTGAAGAACCAGAAGTGATGTCTCAGACCTCCTCTGCGAACTACTAGTACATCATGCAGCTCAATCTAAAGATGAGTAACCACATGTTAAAAGAGATAAAAAATGTATAGTTATATGGCACATTGTGCTGAGTTTAGAAAGAAGGCTGATGTGCAGGCAAAAAAATGAGGGTTCTCTTGTTTTTCCACGGTAAGTTAATTAAATTTATTTACCCACTTGGTTTGCAAACGTTATTCTGTTATGTTGGATAGGAGAATATTTCTATTTCTATTCAACTAATATGGACTTTTCTAGAGTTAATATTACTCACTCTCACTCACTCTATACCGCCTTATCCTATATACAGAGTCACGGGGGGCCTGGAGTCCTGTCAATCTATCGCAGGGTACACACACACACACACACTGCGAAATTTGAGAACAGAAATTAGCCTAATCTGTGCTTGGACTGGGGGAGAAAACCGGAGTACCCAGATTTAAAAAACTAACCACTAAGTCACCATTGATACACGACTTTTAAAATAAACACAGAAACCAAGCAATGTCGATATAAGACATTTGGTGAATTTAATATAGCAACCTTCTTTGTGACTGTTTAAAAAATTATACTGATGATATATGTTCCTCTGTTTGTTTTTAGTTCTGATCTGTGTGACAATGAAGAGCAAGGCTGAAAGTGTATTTATTGGAACAGTAGGGGGCAGTGTGGATATCTCCTGTAAATACCCTGATGGATATCAATTTACACCCATGTACCTCTGTCGTCATCCGTGTACATCGTCTGATGTCTTAATTAAAATTGAAAAGACTGATATGGTCTTCTCTAAGGGAAGATACATTGCACTAAACACCATCTCTATGCGTGGTTTCTCCATCACCATCAGACACCTCACATTAAAGGACTCTGGAGTTTATTACTGTGGAGTGGAAACATGGGGATCTGACAAGCTGATTAAAGTAAAGCTTATTGTCAGTAAAGGTATAGAAGACTTTAATTTCCAACTTCTCAATACAACAGATGTTTAAATGTCTCAGTATTATTATTTTAATCACTATAAATATATATCTCACATACCAGTAGTTGTTTCTGTCAATGTAATATGAATATTTAAAAAATGATCAGATATGTGGTAAGCAGAAGAAGAATAAGTACGGCATTTTGTATTAACACTGATTACTAATTTTGCATGATTCTACCTTTAGCTTTAAGTTGAAAGTTAGCACATGAATTACTGACTTTCTCATAATTATACTGCAGCTCTATATGCTTATGAATAATGTTTATTATTACCCATAACAGTTCCTACTGTGTCTACACGTTCTCCAGTGTCCAGGCAGATTAAAAGTTCTGCTGTTACAGAACTACCCCTTGCCACCACAGTGATAACAGCTACTGCAGGTATAGAATGTATATAATAATAAATGCTCATTCAGTATGGTCCTATTAGATGACTCCATGCCAACAGGGGTTTCCCATTTTCCCAAATTTCATCATAGATTTGTGCAATTTTGAGATCATAGAAAATCCTATGGAGATCATCAGGAGGTTTGTATGAGTATAGTATGGCGCATCAGGAGAAATGGTGGATGTTTTGAAATGATGCTGTCAAAAACAACCCCATTGTAACAGTTACAAAAGTTATTTAAAGAAGAATTGTAGCAGTTTGTAAGTGGTTTCCGTCTTTTCATAATCCAAAGTCTATAGTATAAAAATATGCCAAATTCCTTGTTTAGTGTTGACATGGATAGCCTTGTGCTGTCACTACTTGAGCACACGTAAAAACCTCTCATCCAGAAGGGATAGTAAATCCTCAAAAATGTCTAAATCCAATCTTGCTAGATGCTAAATCAATGGAGTGAGAGAAAGGGAGAGAGGGAGGAAAGGGGCACAAGAAAGTATCCCTGTGTACAAGAGACCACAAGGTTCTGATGTGCGCTGGAAACTCACGGCTGTGCATCAGATGTTTTCTCTTGCCCACCAGACAATTGTATTTTTTTATTTTTACATATCCAACTCTGTAAACTAAACTACTAAACAGAATGCTCTACTATCCTGTTGAGGTATTTTGTAACAGTGGGTAGGTCAATTGTGTTAGTGATTAGACAGGTCTTGACAACAAGTGTTCAACAAGAATTTGGCAAGGTTCACAGCAGAACCTTGTAGTATTGAACACTTGTTTTTAAAGAAAATATTAAATATGCATAAATGTCTTGTAAAACCTTGATTTAGATATTTTTTTCTTTCAGATAATTCATCATTATATGAACAAACATGGTCTCTAACTCAAACTCAACATTCTTTAGACCCACATGGTACATGTTAATTTTTTTTGTTATGTTCTTCAATATTCAATATTCAGTACTTTTTTTCACTAATTGTCTGCTTTAAAACAACTACAAAAAAAGAAGTGTTACTCAGATTATCTTGATCTTTCATTTCATCATTTTTTTTAAACAGGACAGGAGCTTGTTGTTGGTGGAGGGGTGCCGGGCCTAATGGTGTGCTGCATTCTTGCAGCTCTTGTGATTCTTTACAGGAACACATCATCAAACATCACATGTAAGTTATAAGACTATGTTTAGAAAAACAGAGCAAATGTATAGTATAAAAATTCTTGACGTGATTTCATATTCCTAGCACGGATTTCTAAATTTCCTTTCTGTTCTTTAGCTTTGAAACCAGATGTTCCTGAACACCAAGTTTTACACCCACCACCTGATCAGGTATGTTAGACTCAGTAATACAGTAAAAATACTACTTACATAAGAAGAGAAAAAAAAAAGGAAAAATGGACAATTACCCAAGAATGTGATGTGATATTTAGTGTTAATAACACAGTGTCACAAATTATTTTATAATAATATTTTATTTTTAATATATGTCTTTTTGTGTGTGCGTGTGTGTCTGTGTGTTATGATGTGCAATACGATAGCCAGTTGAGGTGGGAAAATTATTTATTATACTTCCAGAATCACGCTTTCACAATTTGAGTCCTGGAACATACCTCAAGAGAGAGAAAAAAATGCATTGATGGGGTATTTTGCATGAGAAAATGCTCTTACGTTTACTAAATAAACATAGCTATAACTTAAACTTTTCTACTTCCATCTTGGCAGACAGTGGCTCAGTGATTAGCACTATCTTCTTGCACCTTCATGGTTCGGGTTCAGTTCCCTCCTCGGGTCTGTGTGCATGGAGTTTGAATGTTCTCCCCGTGCTTGGTGGGTTTCCTCTGGGTACTATGGTTTCATCTCACAGTCCAAAGACATGCAGATTAGACTAATTGACATTGCCAAATTGCCCATAGTGCGTGTGTGCTTCGTGTGTGCGTGGTGTGCGTGTCGTGTGTGTGTCGTGTGTGCGTGTCGTGTGTGCGTCATGTGATTGATTGGCACCCCTTCCACCTTAAGTCTCCTAGGATAGACTACAGGCCCCGTGAGACCCTGTATACAGGATAAAGCAGTATAGACATTGAGTAAGAGAGTGAGCGAGTAAGTGAACTTCACCTCTTTTCCACTAATAGGGAATACTCTTTCCAACATTATTGTTAAACAAATGAGAAGCTAGTCACTGCATCAGTAGGGTTAAAAGCAGTAACGTGGTGTGAGAAAATGTTTTGAGGAAGCCAACTGGGAATAAACTCTTTATCCTTGTTTATTTTATCATTAGTGTGTTTGTATGTGTGTGTTTGTGTGTGTGTGTGTGTGTGTGTGTGTGTGTGTGTGTGTGTGTGTGTGTGTGTGTGTGTGTGTGTGTGTGTGTGTGTGTGTACACTGGTATTAAAGACACACTATTTTACATGTTCAATTTATGCATTTTCAGATTAATTTATGCACTCATCACCCAAATGCATAATCAGACATTTAATGCGCAGTATACTCCGATCAGCTATGACATTATAGATTATTTTTGTAATCAAATATTTATTATGGAACTGTGCAATCTAAACAAAAGAATAGTCAAGTACAAGTAACAATGAAGGTGTAAAGTGTATTACAATAAAGTAAACGTGCATCCAACATAAAGAGAAAAAGAGAGAAAAAACAAAAGCAAAGTAACATTATACATACATAAATATGTATATCAAAATTTGGGCCTTGGTAAACTCCATCAAACCCATACGCTTGCCTATGTTTTAACAAAATTAAAAACAAACAAACAAAGGGTGGCAGGGTGGCCTAGTGGTTAGACCTGTCATCTCATACCTCCAGGGTGCATGCTTACGCCCTGTGATAGTGTACATCTTCTAGTGCCCCGAGTCCCCTGGGATAGCACCCTCCTTATTCGGTTATTTGTTTTTTCATTTATTTGTTGAATTAATAATAAAAAAAAACACCAAATGAATGAATAAATGCATTTGTTTTTCCAGTTTTCAATTGTCTAGTTTCTGTGAAACTAAAAAAGATTTTACCACCTACTGGCACCTCAAACATGGTGCATGTGAAAATGCTCTTATGTTCACTAAACATAACTATGATGTCCACTTCACCAACTTCATGCAACTTCAGTATATGGTGTGATCTCAGATCATAGTCATTAATTTTTGCCAGCTGCATGCCAGGACAATATTTCCAGCATTAAATAATGGGTTGGGCAGCCCTTGTAGCTTCTTTTGGCAAGGTAGTATTTGTACATGTACCAAAACAGTGACATCAGTGCAAACATTATTTTTACACCCTGTCTGTACTTAAACTGACTGAATTCCATTTCTTTTGCATTCTTTCTATCAAGGAGGACATTTACCATGTGTATGATGAGATATTAGCTGTGTATAGTTTAGCTGGTCCAGCTACAGGAGATGGTTCTTCAGCCATCTATTGCACCAATCAGCTTCCTGCTCCAGAAGATACATGTACTGAGTACAAGCCATATTCTCTTGTAGCTCCTTACTAAAACCAGTTACAGCACCTTATATATGTGAGGTGACAATACCAAAAGGTAAAACCGTTTTTGTGCATTTCAATACACTTCCTTAGCAAGTGTACTGTCTTAGTTACAGTACATGTCTAGATTCCTCACATATTTAACCAATTAACAAAACTATATCTGAGTTAATTATTCATTATGGGGAACCTGGCCTTTCTAAAACATTTATCCAGTATGAATGCATATCTTATTTTATCATCTTGATTTGCAGCTCTTATGCAAACACGTGTATAGTGATTATGCAGAGTGAGAGCAGACTTATCTTAACTAAGAAGCTGTATTCACTGACCGCCCACTAGTATGAATGTTTCCTGTCTGAGTGCATGTTCCATGTGCACAACTACAGGAAGTGACTGAAGTGTGTGATTTCCACAATGAAATGGTAAATTCAACATACTGAAAGACCCAGGGTGGTATGTAAGTGTCTAACACATAAAAGGCTTCATAATTCACAACAATCTACAAAGTAAAACTTACAATTCTCAGATTCGGACTGTCTGTTTTCTGATTGGCTCCCCAGTTCTTCCGCTCCTAGTTTAAATTCACGGCTGAAAGCTGCATCGTTGCATGAATTAGTTCATATTGTTATTATTTTATTCTCATCGGCAAATCAAGATAAATTTAATGGTTTATGTTAGGTAGTTTAATATTAAGTACAAAGCTTTAAATATAGATTGTATTGTCTAATGTGTTATTGCTAAATCTTATGTACTTTGCTTCTGGTGTAATGCTCTGTAGCTCTCGGCCTGTTTTCAGTCTCTGTGTAACAGCTAGAATTAACACACCAGGTTTGGACTAATACTGTATGTGTATATTCTAATACGAATGTCTGTCTTTGTTTTTACAACAGTTTAAATTTAAGTTTGTGTGTTTGTAAGAAAACCTGACTTTTTGTTGAACACAAATAAACTATAGTACTGTTTTTTTGTAACCCTGTGCAAATTAAAATTTGTTGAACTACTGAATAAAATCTCCCTCATAATAACTGATGTAATGTTTTTCAAAAACATGTTATAGTGTAAAAAATGCCTTCAGCATGTGTAAATTATCCTAATCATTTTTATGTGTGTGGGATGTGCTATTAACCATAAAGTATATTTTTTTAGTATTTGTAATTGGCCAGAAGTATAACAGCATGCTACTGCTGCAATAATAATATACTCATTGTATATTAATCATGTATTTGTAACACAGTAAGAACTGCTGTAAATTGCTTACAATACATTAAATATATGCTTAAATTTCATTAATTACTGTCCGGTATATTCATTAGTACACACACAGCCATATGTACAAAGTAGACTTAAAGTTGTTCCACTTTAGCCACACAAAAGTATACTTAATACACTTAAAATTGTCCTTTAATTACAACTTAAATACACTTAGTACAAAATTAGCAGTTCCAAAATAGCAAACTTCAAGTATACAGGTATTAGTCTGGAGCACGTACACTTAAGTATGCTTTGGCATGCTCGGATGTAATATCTGTACTTAGGAAACTTTTTTTCATTTTTATTTTTTACTTGGGAAGAGCTTTGGTTAACAATCACATCAAATAGTTATTTTGACAATGCCAATTTTGAGCCACGTAATCCAAGAAAAATAATCAAAAGCTGCAGCCAAGAAAAATAACCAGAAGCTGGAATTGGGTTGTGACAAGTCTAATGCATTATAAATGCCTGGAAGGGTGGTGCTGCATCATCAACTTCATGGAAGATACAGTATATGGTTGGAAAGAATTTAGAATGTTTATTATTGGAGATCACTTAAACGCTCTGTAAAATATGCTTTGTTAAGCCAGGTTATTCCATCAACTAATTTCCCCCCTATGATATGGGCACAATCCAGAAAACAATGCAAAGATTCATAAGGCTCAAATTATTAAAGAGTGATTCTTCGGGAACATGGCGAATAATCTTCACACATAAATTGCCCTGGCCTTAACCACATTAAAAACTTTAAAAGTGCTGGAGAAGAACAAAGTTCTTTGGAATCAACTATGAAATCAATACAAGATTTCAGGCTAAATTACATTTTGTAAAAAAATATAATATTTTTCAGTACACTTCTCAGGAGACACGGCAGTCTCATATAAAAAATTGCCATGCAAGTAGATTTATGCTGTGGTGGTGGTGATGAGAGAGATAGATTTGGGTTGTTGTGGGTGGCAAATGAAAATAGTATAATGGTTCCTTTTTTTCTTCTCGGCACAGGTGCCCCAAAGCTTGCGGCTATCCTTTAAGTATAGGCCTATTTCTAGACATTAAACTGTATAGGGTCTGCAAAATACTTATAATAAATAATTAATTTAATATGCAGTATATGCCAATATTAATAACATTACATTAGCACTGTGTCAATACTGTCATTTTTCTATGTTTTCTTCAATAACTTTCTTTAAAATCTGATTATTTTCAGCCTACTGGTTGCCATTTTTGTTAATTAACAAAAATTCCAGTTTCGCCCGCCTTCCCCTCCTGTCTAGCCCTGTCTCTCCAGTCCTGTCTAGTCCTGTCTCTCCAGTCCTCGACCCATCTCTAGTTCCAGCCACGTCCTGTCCAGTCTTGTCTCTAGTTCCCCTATGTGTCTTTAGTTAGCTCCAGCTCCATGTTTCCTTCTGCTGGTTCCCTGTGTCAGCTCCTGGTTCCCTGTGTTCAGTTCTTGTTCCTGTGTTTTCCTGAGTCCTAGTTTTAGTTTGTTGTTTTGGTTCCTTTGTTTGTTTGTCTGTTTTTGAGTTGTGCTTAAAATAAAAGACTATTTCTGTTCGCACACCTCTGCGTGCATGCCTACACTATATGCCCACGGCCACTACATCAGCCGGTCTAGCGAGTACAACCACCAGCTAGACCATGACACCTGCTAGTGGTTTTGCAAATTTATTGCAAAAGCTTGATGACAGTTGATGCCACAAAAGGTGGCACAAGTAGTTATTAGGTTTCGTGGCAATTACTTTTTCCCAGGAAGGTTTTGACAGTCTTTTTTTTTTTTTAATTAAATAATTTATAAACTGCATCTCGTATTTTCTTGAATTATGTTTGTGTAACATTAAAATTGGTTTATCACAATCAAGTCTGACAAATATGTAAAATATAAAAGGCAGAAAGATATAAGGCAAATAGTTTTTCACAACACTCCATATGTTATGGAGGCAGTAATAGAGGCCTGGGTTACTTAAACATCATGTGATGAATTGACAAATAGCCTTTAACCTAGCACTTTTGTGTGGTTGTGAGCCTTATATCTTGCACCTCTTGTATAAATACATATAATGGTCAGGGGAAGTGAAAGCACACAGCTAAATTCAAAAGCTGCATTACTCTAACAACCCACAGGCACTAATGTTTCCTACGTGTTCCAAGAGTGCATCCACAAAAATTGTCTCACCTGTGTATTTTTAAGGATTGCTGAGGTGTGACTAAATGATAGTTTAAGTGATATTCAGCAAAATAGTTAAATTATGGTAACTTTATTATTGCAAACAACAGGACAGCAGATACACTTATGCAAAGCAACTTCCGCTCATCAGAACACTCAAGGCCTTGCAGAGCAGCCGCAGGATGGTGGTGCTGTGGTTTGAATCTGTGACCTTCCAATCACCAGTTCAACATCTTTATCACAGAGCTACCTCTGCCTGTGACCGCTGCAAGGCAGACATAAAATGCGTGCTCCATTTCAAACCACATTTCTTTATGCAACATATGACAACAATAATAATTATAATATATAGTATTAAATACATTCTGCAATACAAGGTTCAGTTAAATCTAAAATGAATTTTAATTATGTATGTTCTTTACAAAAATGATGTCAGAAATTCAAGTAAATTTATACTGACCAGATATGTTGACTGAACTTTTGCACTTCTTTCCTCTTTTCTGTAAAGTATTAAAGTTTGCAACGCACACAGCAAACTTTGTAACTTAAACTAAAAAATTTTTTGCCGTGCACGCTTTTTACACGCTAATTACAGTTGAGTTTTTTTTTCACTATTGTTTAATTATTTGTACTTAAAGGATATTAATAGCCATTGTAATGATTAAAATGAGTTCCTGAATACATAAATCAGTATAAGAAATACGATTAACATCACTGTGTTGAAATTAACCAAAAACCAGTATGTGCTTATTAGTTAGATTTTTTAAATGTACATGTTCCATGATTGCAACTAGAGAAAAGAAATTAACTCCGTGAAGCGGCACAGTTCAATGATATATTAAAATTGATCTAAAATTTAAATGTGCTGTACTTTGAGTTACCCATTATTGGATTCTCATACATTTACAATAAACAATTAAGAAAATTAGATTTAATCATTATCCAGAAAATTATTTGGTCTACTTGATGAAAAAAATAAAATTCAAGTTGAATGAATTTAATATGTACAGTACCATTTTTGTTCTTCGAAGAAACAACTAACTGACATTGTATAATCACACCACATTTAAAAAAAATTATACAGTACATGCTTGCTCCAACAACAAAGAATAAAATGTGCTCACTCAAATCTCTTGATTAAATCACTACTTCTTACTTCTGCTTATATGAAGAACCAGAATGTTCATTCTGAATGTCTTTGTTGACTTTGTCTTCATAGTGGTCACCAGGTTTGCACACACCTCAGGAGGGATTTTGGTCCACTATTCTTTACAGATCTTTTCTAAATCCTCACATTTCTTACCTGTCACTTGGCAAGTTTCAGCTATGGAGTGTTTTGGGTCATGCTGGGCGATGCTCTACGGCCGATCTTTAGGAGGGTCATTCACTCAATCACTCATCATCTATACTGCTTAATCCTGTATTCAGGGTCACGGGGGTTGGTCTATCCCAGGAGACTTAGGGCACAAGGACAGGGTGCCAATCCATCGCAGGGCACACACACATACTCACACTCACACATTCATTCAGACACTAAGGGCAATTTTGGAAACAGCAATTAACCTAGCCTGCATGTCTTTGGACTATGGGAGGAAACCGGAGTACCCGGAGGAAACCCACTAAGCACAGGAAGAACATGCAAACTCCACCATCTTTAGGAGGGTCTCATCCAAAATTTTACAATAGTTGGGTATGTCCATTGGCCCCTTAAAGAGGCAAAGTTGGCCTGTACCTTTGGCAGAAAAAAAACCCAAAGCATGATGTTTCCACTTCTCTGCTTCAGTGTAAAAATTGTGTTATTAGCATTATAGTCAGCATTTTTCTTCCTCCAAAAATGGCAAGCCATGAGTCAATGAACCCAGAAAAAAGAAAAGAACAATAAAATCAACTTTCACATTCTGCCTAATATTTATATTTCAGGAAAAGGTGCCCATGTGACCCTCTCGCTTGATTTCTTACTTTATTTGATATTGCTGTGTATTTCAGCTAATAAGATTGATATATGCAACCTGAGACTTATGGAGGAGAGAGATACAATTGTGTGTCTGTCTAAGCTAGCTTACTTATGTTTACTTCACAATTATAAACTGTTAGTTCATAGCATTGTACAGTCCTTCAAACAACTAGACTTGATCTGTGATGTGTGACAGGAAGCTTCACGAAGGCTTAAGGTTTCTAAAACACCTTGTTGCAGTTTGACACATTCAGGCTTCTACCCAGTACTTTCGATATGACTTATTTTAAGGGTGTTGCTGAAGTGTGACTAAATGATAGTTGTATCATTAGTCACACCTCTTGTACAGATGTGCATACTGTGCAAACTGAATGCACATTAAGTTGAATGAAGATCATGACTGACCAAATACCAATACCATAAAAACTTTTGACTAAATGTTTCATGATTGCACCTGGAGAAAGTGGCTGAAATTACCACATGCTCCGCAGTGAAATGGTGTGTTCAGATGTGTAATGAATTATTATTAAATTACTGTATTAACAATGGTTATATGATTTATCTGTCGCATATTACAGTATATTTTTCCTTTGAAAGACAAAAGGCAATTGTCACAGATGCATCAGTGATGGGTGTGCACCCAAATCTTGTTTCACTCCACGCTTACTCCAAAGAGCTCATTTGGCATGCGGCCTCTCTTTCAGCAGCTTTGTGAACGGGCGGGGGCTCTAAACCTCTCACAGATAATCATCAATGGATCCCGGGCTTGCTCCACTCTTTAAAAGCGAGATAAGGAGGCAGACTTTCATTGCAAAAGTGTCATTGTGAGTGTGCACCCAAGAACTTTAAAGGCGGGTGGACTGTACAGTCGTGGCCAAAAGTTTTGAGAATGACACAAATATTATTTTTCACAAAGTTTGCTGCTAAACTGCGTTTAGATCTTTATTTCCGTTGTTGAAGCACCTCATACGTTACAAAGGCTTTTATTGACAATTACATCACATTTATGCAAAGAGTTTGCTGTGTTGGCCCTTCTTTTTCAGGACCTCTGCAATTCGACTGGGCTGCTCTCAATCAACTTCTGGTCCATTGTTTCATAATCACTTCTTGGAGTTTGTCAGAATTAGTGGGTTTTTGTTTGTTCACCCGCCTCTTGGGGATTGACCACAAGTTCTCAATGGGATTAAGATCTGGGGAGTTTCCAGGCCATGGACCCAAAATTTCAACGTTTTGGTCCCCGAGCCCCGGTGCTCCATCGTGCTGGAAAATGCATTGTTCTTCACCAAACTGTTGTTGGATTGTTGGAAGAAGTTGCTGTTGGAGGGTGTTTTGGTACCATTCTTTATTCATGGCTGTGTTTTTGGGCAAAATTGTGAGTGAGCCCACTCCCTTGGATGAGAAGCAACCCCACACATGAATGGTCTCAGGATGCTTTACTGTTGGCATGACACAGGACTGATGGTAGCGCTCACCTTTTCTTCTCCAGACAAGTCTTTTCCCAGATGCCCCAAACAATCGGAAAGAGGCTTCATCCGAGAATATGACTTTGCTCCAGTCCTCAGCAGTCCATTCGCCATACATTTTACAGAAGATCAATCTGTCCCTGATGTTTTTTTTTTAAGAGAAGTGGCTTCTTTGCTGCCCTTCTTGACACCAGGCCATCTTCCAAAAGTCTTCACCTCACTGTGCGTGCAGATGCGTTCACACCTGCCTGCTGCCGTTCCTGAGCAAGCTCTGCACTGGTGGCACCCCAATCCCGCAGCTGAATCCTCTTTAAGAGACGATCCTGGCACTTGCTGAACTTTCTTGGACGCCATGAAGCCTTTTTAACAAGAATTGAACCTTTTCCTTGAAGTTCTTGATGATCCTATAAATTGTTGATTTAGGTGCACAATATCCTTGCCTGTGAAGCCATTTTTATGCAACGCAATGATGACTGCACGCGTTTCTTTGCAGGTCACCATGGTTAGCAATGAAAGAACAATGATTTCAGGCATCACCCTCCTTTTTACATGTAAACCCTCCTTTTTTACAGGTCTGCCATTCTAATCCAATCAGCCTGACATAATGATCTCCAGCCTTGTGCTCGTCAACATTCTCACCGGAGTTAACAAGACGATTACTGAAATCTCAGCAGGTCCTTTAATGACAGCAATGAAATGCAGTGGAAAGTTTTTTTTTTTTTTCGGGATTAAGTTCATTTTCATGGCAAAGAAGGACTATGCAATTCATCTGATGACTCTTTATAACATTCTGGAGTATATGCAAATTGCTATTATAAAAACTTATTTTCCAATATTTATGTAATTCTCAAAACTTTTGGCCACAACTGTACACCACTGTTTGATGGCAGATTGACAGACAGCTGCTCATAGACTTGAGCTGCCACGGCACTTTTCCCTTCACCTGAGAGCTAGCATTTATGACTCAGTCACCGAAGAAGAAAAGTTCTCTGCATTGATGCCAGGATTGCAGCTGCCAGAGGAGTGACAGCCAACATTGCATCGCATTTGACTCCCATCTGCAGCTCCACCCAAAAAGGACTGGTTGGGGCCAGCTGCAACTGCAAATGTGCTTTTGAGGAGCCTTTGGGAGTCCACTTTGCCACCGCTCACCAATCAAATGCCTATGTGCCCACTGGTCACTGCTTCTGGACTTACATGTGCACGTCTTCACTTCTTTCCTCCCTCCTTAAACACCCTTCCTTTCCCCCAACAAAACAACCCTTTTTCAGTAATACCTACTGTAGATACAATCAAACAGTGGAGAACATGCTCACATGCCTCTCTAGTGATTAACGTCTGCCATGCTTTCGCCTCGCTTCTGAACTTCCAGACTGCACATGCTGTCCTGGCATTTTCAGTTCTGCCAAGAGCCAGCCTTCACAACACTTCACTTTTAAAGAGCGGAACAAGCCTGAGCCATTCGGTGATAGGATGACTTGATTTTAAACATATCCTGTTTAATCCTTTACTGTAAGATATCCTATGCAGTGCAACATTACACCAAGTTTCATCTGTCCTTTAGTCAGTGTTAGAGGGGTGTCAGTGCTCTTTTACATGTACATTCTTTTAAGCACTTTTGGACCATAGCTTTAGTAATAAATCCTACATACATATACCATATTATCTTTATATAGGTTTAAAATCTAAATGACCACTGTTTGGGCTATCAGTCCCTTTTTTGAAGTGCAGACGATACCCGTCTCAGTAATTCCCATCACAGGCTGCTGTAGAGGCTCAAATATTCCTTTTTTTTTTTTTTTTACAAAGTTCTAACAAAATTGCTAACAAACATTCTCCACATCTGTATTAGAAAAATCCTTGCTTTTAATAGTTGAGCATATTTATAGTACAAACCTTGTCAGTGAGCTATGATGTCAAACAAAAAAAAAAAAGAAAGAAAGAAAGAAAGAAAACAAACCAACAAAATAGTCATTAGTCATGATATTAACGTTGTCTATTGATATAGCACTACTAATTGTCAGGCTCAGGTCTTGAACCCAGGTCTCCGGGGTGAAGGTTGAGGATTTTACCACTGAGCCACGGAGGGGATAGGGTTGGACCCAACTGAAACACACTCAGTCTCAGGCAAAGTAGATTTATTTTTAAAGACATGAAGAAGTTCACAGGCAGCTTGTCATCAACAAAAGTTCTTCTCACTTAGAGGAATTAATAAAAAATATTGACAAAATAATAAACTCTTAAATGAAAGCCTCCACAAGGGGAGAAAACAACCAGGTAATGAACAATCAAAGCATAAAAAGACTGAGGAACTTACAACAGGGAACACTAAATCATTGCTGTTAAGTTCAATCAAGTTCAGCAGGAGACACAGAGGAGGGACTCAAAAACCGAGTGAATAAGAGGGGAGAAAATGAACGGCTTAAATACACTGGGGGAAACAAGACACAGGTGATCTGAATAACTAATGAGAAAACACAACGAAGAACTTAGGCTAAGAGGAACACAAATGACCTCTAGAGGCCAGGGGGCAAACTACAGGAGGAGCAAAAAGGCTGACAACTAATACCTTGATTTTACAGATTGATAGCAGTACATTCTTTTCCTAGCAAAGAATATTTTTTGCAAGCAAGCTTAAAAAATGTAGTGTTTGTACCACTGTGTAATTTCTCTTACAACATCTAAATACTAAATATTGTTTTTATTATTACATTTCTGTTTAAATCAAACCATTCTAAATTGATGTCTTTTTAAGCAACACCAACAAAGAATAAAATGCGTTCTACCAGAGCACCTTTAAAAAAAAAAAAAAGTTTCCTGTGTTTCCTTCCTGTAGCGTTACCTCACAGCTTTTTCCTCCTTATTGTGAAGAACCAGAAGTGATGTCTCAGACCTCCTCCGCGAACTACTACATCATGCAGCTCAATCTAAAGATGAGTAACCACATGTTAGAAGAGATAAAAAATGTATAGTTATATGGCACATTGTGCTGAGTTTAGAAAGAAGGCTGATGTGCAGGCAAAAAAAATGAGGGCTCTCTTGTTTTTCCACGGTAAGTTAATTAAATTTATTTACCCACTTGGTTTGCAAACTTTATTCTGTTATGTTGGATAGGAGAATATTTCTATTTCTATTCAACTAATATGGACTTTTCTAGAGTTAATATTACTCACTCTCACTCACTCTATACCACCTTATCCTATATACAGTCACGGGGGGCCTGGGGCCCTGTCAATCTATCGCAGGGCACACACACACATTTACACACTGTGAAATTTGGGAACAGCAATTAATCTGTGCTTGGACTGGGGGAGAAAACCGGAGTACCCGGATTAAAAAACTAACCACTAAATCACCATGGATACACGCCTTTTAAAATAAATACAGAAACCAAGCAATGTCGATATAAGGCAATGGGTGAATTTAATATAGCAACTTTCTTTGTGACTGTTTAAAAAATTATACTGATGATATATGTTCCTCTGTTTGTTTTTAGTTCTGATCTGTGTGACAATGAAGAGCAAGACTGAAAGTGTATTTACTGGAACAGTAGGGGGCAGTGTGGATATCTCCTGTAAATACCCTGATGGATATCAATATACACCCATGTACCTCTGTCGTCATCCGTGCACATCGTCCGATGTCTTAATTAAAATTGAAAAGGCTGATAATGTCATCTCTAAGGGAAGATACAATGCACTAAACACCGTCTCTGTGCATGGTTTCTCCGTCACCATCAGACACCTCACATTAAAGGACTCTGGAGTTTATTACTGTGGAGTGGAAACATGGGGATCTGACAAGCTGATTAAAGTAAAACTTATTGTCAGTAAAGGTATAGAAGACTTTAATTTCCAACTTATCAATACAACAGCTGTTTTACTGCCTCAACATTGATAATTTAATCACTAAATATATATATTTTACATAGCAGTAGTTGTTTCTGTCAGTGTAATATAAATATTTCAGAAATGATCAAAGATGTGATGTGCAGAAGAAGAATATGTAGAACATTTTGAATTACCACTAAGTAATTTTGCATGATTCTACCTTCAGCTTTAAGTTGAAAGTTAACTCATGAATTACTGACTTTCTCTGAATTATACTGCAGAGTTATATGCTTATGAATAATGTTTATTATTACCCATAACAGTTCCTACTGTGTCTACACGTTCTCCAGTGTCCAGGCAGATTCAAAGTTCTGCCGTTACAGAACTATCTCTTGCCACCACAGTGATAACAGCTACTGCAGGTATAGAATGTATATAATAATAAATGCTCATTCAGTATGGTCCTATTAGATGACTCTTTGCCAAAAGGTGTTTCCCATTTTCCCAAATCTGATCATTGAAATTTGGTGCAATTTTGAGATCATAGAAAATCCTATGGAGATCATCAGGAGGTTTGTGAGAGTTCAGTATGGCGCATCAGGATTCAGGAGAAATGGTGGATGTTTTGAAATGACATTGCCAAAACAAACCCATTGTAACATTTAAAAAAATGTTGTTTAAAGAAAGATTGTAGCAGCTTGCAGGTGGTTTCCATCTTTTCATAATCCAAAATCCATAGTACAAAAATATGCCATAGGTTCACAGCAGAGTCAGATGGTTATTATGTACTGTATGTTAGTTAATTTGCAGGTGATTAGAACATAGTCACAAAGACAAATGACCTAGAATTTCAGTACAGGACAATTCTGTAAACAGTTCTATAATGTGGGAAAGGCCCTAATTTTTTCTTAATGAATTATCAGCATTATGTATTGAACACTTGTTTTTAAAGTAAAGATTAAACACACACAAATGTCTTGTAAAAACCTGATTTAGAATGTTTTTATTTCAGATAATTCATCATCATATGAACAAACATGGTCTCTAACTCAAACTCAACATTCTTTAGACCCACATGGTACATGTTCATTTTTTTAGTTATGTTCTTCAATATTCAATATTCATTTCTTTTTTACTAATTGCCTGCTTTAAAACAAAAAGAAGGGTTACTCAGATTATCTTGATCCTTCATTTCATCATTTTGTTTAAACAGGACAGGAGCTTGTTATTTGTGGAGGGGTGCTGGGCCTAATGCTGTGCTGTATTCTTGCAGCTCTTGTGATTCTTTACAGGAAACCATCATCAAACATCACATGTAAGTTATAAAAGTATGCTTAGAAAACCAGAGCAAATGCATAATATAAAAATACTTTTTTCAGTGCTACCATATTCTTATCATGGATTTCTAAATTTCCTTTCTTATTTAGCCTTGAAACCAGCTGTTCCTGAATGCCAGGTTTCACACCCACCACCTGATCAGGTACAGTATGTTAGTAGAAATACTACTTACATAAGAAAAAAAAGAAGGAGAAATGGACAATTACCCAAAAATACAGTATGTGATATTTTGTGTAAATAACATGGTGTAACAAATTTTTTATTTTTTACAGATTGTTTAACAAATGAAAAGCTAGTCAGTGCATCAGTAGGGTTAAAAGCATAGTGTGATGTGAGAAAAAAATTTGAGGAAACCAACTGGAAATAGATCTCTTTGTCCTAATTTTATCATTAGTGTGTGTGTATACTTGTATTAAAGACCCACTATTCTAAACATTCAATTTAATTCATTTATACTCATTTCTGATGAATTTATGCACTCATCACCCAAATGCATAATCAGACATTTAATGCGCAGTATACTCTGATCAGCTATGACATTATAGATTTTTTTGTAATCAAATATTTATTAAGGAACTGTGCAATCCAAAAAAAAAAAATTAATAAACAAAACAATAGTCAAGTACAAGTCACAATGAAGGTGTAAAGTGTATCAGAATAAAGTAAACATGCATCCAACATAAAGAGAAAAAGAGGGGGGAAAAAAAGCAAAGTAACATTATACATACATAAATATGTATATCAAAATTTGGGCCTTGTCAAACTCCATCAAACCCATACGCTTGCCTATGTTTTAACAAAATTAAAAACAAACAAACGAAGGGTGGCAGGATTTCCTTGTGGTTAGTCCTGTCATCTCATACCTCCAGGGTGCATGCTTAGGTCCTGTGCTGGCGTACACCTTCTAGTGCCCCGAGTCCCCTGGGATAGCACCCTCCTCATTTGGTTGTTTGCTTTTTCATTTATTTGTTGGATTAATTTTAAAAAAAGTACCAAATTAATGAATAAATGCATTTGTTTTTCCAGTTTTCAACTGTCTAGTTTCTATGACCCTGTGCCCAATGCAACGTCTGATTACGTTTCTTGACTGACAGAAGGGAAACTCAGTGGGGTCTGAGAACAACAACAAAAAAAATTACCATGGCCTTTTTACCACCTACTGGCACCTTAAACAAGGTGCATGGGCATATGCCCTTATTTTCACTAAACATAACTATGATGTCCACTTCACCAACTTCATGCGACCAATTATATGATGTGATCTCACATCACAGTCATTCATTTTTACCAACTGCATTGCTTCCATAAAATGGACAGTTCAGGACAATATTTCCAGCATAAATAAATAATGGGTTGGGCAGCCCTTAACCCAATTCCAGAAAGTTGAATGTTTTCTTGATTCCCTTGATGAAGGCCAATTATTTGGCCTTTCTGAAATGGTGGCCTCTTTTGGCAAGGCAGTATTTGTACATGCACCAAAACAGTGACATCAGTGCAAATGTCTAACATTATTTTATTTATACCCTGTCTGTACTTAAACTAACTGAATGCCATTTCTTTTGCACTCTGTCTATCAAGGAGGACATTTGCCATGTGTATGATGAGATGTCACCTGTGTATAGTTTAGTTGGTCCAGCTACAGGAGATGGTCCTTCAGCCACCTATTGCACCGTTCAGCTTCCTGCTCCAGCAGATACATGTACTGATTACAATCTATATTCTCTTGAAGCTCCTCACTGAATCCAGTTACAGCACCTTATATATGTCAAGTGACTATACCAAAAGGTAAAACCGTTTTGTGCATTTCAAAGCACTTCCTTAGCAAGTGTACTGTCTTCGTTACAGTACTATACATGTCTAGATTCCTCACATATTTAAACATATTAACAAAACTATATCTGAGTTAATTATTCATTCTAGGGAACCTGGCCTTTCTAAAACATTCTGTTTCATCTAGTAAGAATGCATACTGCAAATCTTATTTTGTCACCTTAATTTGCAGCTCTTATGCAAACATGTGTACAGTATATAGTGATCATGCAGAGTAAAGGCACACTTAGCTTAACTAAGAAGCTGTATTCACTGACCGCCCACTAGTATGAATGTTTCCTGTCTGAGTACATGTTCCATGTGCACACTTACAGGAAGTGACTGAAGTGTGAGACGTTCCACAATGAAATGCTTAATTCAACATACTGAGAGACCGGGGGTGGTATGTAGGTGTCTAATACATACAGTAAAATGTTTCATAAATCACAACAATCTACAAAGTACAAAGTACATTTCTCTTTGTGTCTGATGTGGATTTAATAATTGTTTACTTAGAACTGGAGTATAACTGTCAAGTCCAGTATACATAATTCTCCTGTAGCTCTGGCTTTATTATTTATATGTTATTATTGAGATGTTACCAAACCATATAGTTTAAGCAATATTTAGCAAAATAGGTAAAAATGTCAGCTATGAACATTAGACAACTGTGAATGTAATTCCTCTTTATTAATAATTGCAAAAAACTCATGTTAAAATGTATTGTTCTATTTTTCCAAATTATTTCTTCAATGTTTACAATAAATGTCTTATATTGCAAAAAATACAAAACTATTAAATAAATAACCTTACATTTTTGTTGTGTTATTGTGGTGTGCTTGCCATTGTGTTCTTGTGGTATGATTGCAGTATGATGTTACAGTAATTGATAACAGTAAGTTAACAGGGACACAAAGTCCTTCTTATTTTGCTCCCATACAGCTACATTCTGTATTTATATAAAAAAATAGTCATATATTGAGAATTGAAAAATTGTCATAAAACTCTCAAAGTGGTTTTGACCAGCTATATACAGAACATCATTATATATTTCATACCGTAGGATTATGCATTTAATGGCTCAAACATTTGTTTAATCATCTGGTCGTGTGTCAAGGGCTTCAGTTAACAGTCACATCAAATCGTTATTTTGACAATGCCAACTCACCATTTTGAGCCATGTAATTCAAGAAAAATTATCAAAAGCTGCAGCCAAGAAAAATAATCAGAACCTTTTCCAGGGTCAAACAAAGAAATCAAGAAGAAATTTGCTGGAATTGGGTTGTGACCAGTCCAGTGCATTATAAATACCTGGAAGGATGGTGCTGAATCATCAACCTCATGAAAGATATATATGGTTGGAAAGAATTTAGCTTAAACGCTTGGTAAAAGATGTATTGTTTAGCCAGGTTATTCCATCAACTGATCCCCCCCCCCCTTATGATATGGGCACAGTCCAGAAAAGATTCATAAGGCTCAAAATATTAAAGAGTGATTTTGGGAGCATGGAGATTAATCTTCACACATAAATTGCCCTGGCCTTAACCACATTAAAAACTTTGAAAGTGCTGAAGAAGACTGTACAAAGTGCTTTGGAATCAACTATAAAAAAAAAAATTTATGTTGTAATGCAAGATTTCTGCCAAAATTACATTTTGTGACATTCAACAAAATATTTGTGTGTGTAACATTTTTCAGTACACTTCTCAGACAGCTGTCTCACACAGCTGTCTCATATTATAAACTGGCAGATTTAAGCTGTGATGGTGACGGTGAGAGCGATAGTTTTGGGTTGTTGTGGGTGGAAAATGAAAGTAATATAATGGTTCCTTTTTTTCATCTCAGCACAGGTGCCACATAGCTTGCGGCTAGCCTGTAATTATAGGCCTATTATTAGACATGAAACTGTATAGGATCTGCTAAATAAATAAAATAAATACATAATAAATTATATATTTAATATGTAATGTTCCCACAAAGTTGGGATCATGAAATAATCCAAAATGTCTTGATATGCTCAAGCATTAAGCATTCTTTTCACTGGAACTAAGTGGTCTAGCCCAGCTCCTGAAAAACAACCACACAACATAATCCCCCCTCCACCAAAGCTACACCTGGCACAATGCAATCAGACAAGTACTGTTCTTCTGGCAACTGCCAAACCCAGACTCATCCATCGAATTGCCAGACAGAGAAGAGTGATTTATCACTTCAGAGAACATGTATCCACTGCTCTGGAGTCCAGCATGCTTTACACCACTCTGATGCTTTGCATTGCATTTGGTGATGTAAGGCTTGCATGCAACTTCTCAGCCATGGAAACCTTCCATGAAGCTCTCCACGCATTGTTCTTGAGCTAAACCGAAGGCCACATGAGGTTTAGAGGTCTCGACCTATTGAATCTTCAGAAAGTTGACCTCTGTGCACTATGCGTCTCCGCATCTGCTGACACCACTCTATAGTTTTACGTGGCCTACCACTTTGTGTCTGACTTGCTGTTGTTCCCTAACGCTTCCACTTTGTTATAATAAGAGTTGACTGTGGAATATTTAGTAGCGAGGAAATTTCACAACTGGACTTGACTACTGGATGGCACAGGTGGTACGCTGGAATTCACTGAGCTCTTGAGAGCGACACATTATTTCACAAATGTTTGTAGAAGCGGTCTGCATGCCTAGGTGCTTGATTTTAACCATTGAATTGGCTGGAACATCTGAATTCAATTATTTGGATGGGTGAGTGAATACTTCTGGCAATATACTGTATATTTCACATAACAACTACTGTGGGTGAAGACCATAAACACATACTTATTAAAGCTCCATCTCTTTACTGAGTCTCCATTAAGCAATAATCAGCATAAAAAACTCTTATTTAATTACATTAACAGTAACAGTAAGATTTTTTTTTTTTTTTTTACAAATTTAATTGTTGGACTAAACACTTAGCCACCTTTTAAAATTCTGTGAAAAAGCACATTCCTCTTTTGAAACTGAACATTCTTTAAACCCACAAGGTAAATGCTTAATTTTTATCATGTTCTTCAGTATTCAGTATTTCTTATTGCGTATTTGTTATGTGGTGCGGGTTGGAGAGTCGCACCACGAGATGTAATAATGTTTATAAGAGTCCTAATGCAGGGCTTCAGAGGGGTTACGCATGGGAAGACCTTCCCATTTGGAGATAGGGTGGGTTTATTAATTAATTAACTCAAAAGGAAAAAAAACTAAACTGAAAAACACAACATAGACAGAGTTCCGTCATCTGCATGAGACCAGATGGGTCTCTTGAAACTAATAATAAAACTCAAGATCCCTTCGGGGTCTATGCTCATCCCGAGAATTTATGAGAGAATTGTGCCTTTTTTTATACTTTTATACCTATACCTGAGAGCGCACACTTAAGGAATAGTGTGCCACTCCCTCTCTCTTTCTCTCTCGCGCTGGCGTCTTTGCTTGCTTCGCGCTGTATTTTTCTATGTTTGGCACTGATATCTTACCAGTGTTACCTAAATGATCTCATGAAGTGCGTAGGTACTGTATCAGGACCTTTAAATAAACACGCCGCCAGTCATGGTTTGTACAGGCTGATTGCCTTGCGAGGTTGCCTGGCAACCGCGTGTCTAAACGACCATGCCTCTGCCTGTTCAGAACTCTGCGGAGTAGCAGCCTGCAGATCTGCACATTCTGAACAGTTCAGAGTATTTATGTGGGCTCTTGATCCAATATATATGAGTAGTAGAGGGTTGGCAACAAACAGCATGTGTGGAATGAGTTGGTCCCAGTGTCGCCCCCGTTGTCTACCACTCGGTGCTGTGAGTCTGGTTGTATAACTCTGCCTGTCTGCGGATGGAACACGAATGTGTGGATCTGCTTCATTTGCAACAGAAAACACACATCACACATTAATTTTGACTGGCTAAAGAGCTGGACCAGCTCTCTGGCGATGTTCTTTTCACAGCCCTGGCCTCTGTGACTATGACCAAGATAAACTTATGCCCCTTCTTCAGTTTAGGAGAAGGGCAGATGATGTCCATACCAATTCGCTCATGAGAGCCAGTTTCACCATGGTGCTTGATGGGTTTTGCAAATGCACTTGATAACACTGTTCTTGCAAGAACTACCTCTGTGTCTTAAAATAAAAACTGACTGTTATTTCAAAGTTATAAAATCCTCAGTATTGTTGAAAAAATTTGAAAATAAATCAATAAAACAAAGAAATTTGCAAGTGATCCCAAACTTTTGAGCGGTAGTCTGAATATAGCCCAAACAAGTCTCTTCTGCTTGTTGCCTGTCCTTAGCAGTGGTTTCCTAGCAGATATTCTACCATGAAGGCCTGATTCACACAGTCTCCTCTTAACAGTTCTTCTAGAGATGTGTCTGCTGCTAGAACTCTGTGTGGCATTGACCTGCTCTCTGATCTGAGCTGCTGTTAACCTGCAATTTCTGAGGCTGGTGACTCGAATGAACTTCTCCTCTGCAGCAGAGGTGACCTTGCCATAATACAAATTCAAACTCATTGAATGAGAAGGTGTGTCCAAACTTTTGGTCTGAGCTATGGACAGTGAGCAGATCATATCTGACCACCTTAGCACATAGAGCAGACATGACACATTGGTATTACTTACTCACTCACACACCATCTATACCATATTATCCTGGTTTCAGGGTCAAGCGGGGCCTGGAGCCTATCCCAGGAGACTTAGGGCACGCGGCAGGCTACACCATGGTCAGGCTTCCAATCCATCACAGGACACACATACTCACACACTACAGACAATTTGGGAAGTTTGTATTAATATGAGGAATATCCATAGAAAACCTTGTGCAATGATTGCTTAGGCACTGTCTAGAAAAGAGAGGTAATTTAATTTTAATAACTGAAGGTCTCTGGGTTTCATGCATATAATATGCAGATTTCACAAATGGCAGTATAGTTCTTTTCCTACTAAAGACTGGCAGTATGCAACATTTAAACATCAGTTTCCAGTATTATTTGAATACTAAATACTGTTTCTACCATTATGCTTATGTTAAGGCAAGGGGGAAAAAAGAATTAATTTCATTTATAATTTCGATAAAACCTTGCTCAAATAACAAAGAAAAATGCATTCAATAAGAACTTTGATGTATTGATGGTTTCCTGTTTTTCCTTTCTGTAGCAGTGACATCATTGCTTCTTCCTACTGCTTATTGTGAAGAACCAGAAGTGATCTCTCTGACCTTATTTGCTAACCCCGACATCATGCAGTTCACTTCAAAGCCAAGACCCAACATTTTAGAAAAGAAAATGTAAAAGTATGCAGTACTGTAGAGTAGGTTTGCCGAGTTTGGCAAAGATGGTTTTTGATGTGCAGAAAACAAAAACTTCTGAGGATGCTGTCTTTTTTCAAGATAAAACAATTGAATTTTTTTAGGAATATAAACCTGCTAAATAAATGCATATTTTCAATACAGTTTGACAGATTTCTGGCTGTTTCATGTGTTTTCATTTAATTAATGTCTGTTAAAATGTAAGAGTGTAAACCATTAAAGTACGTGCCCCGTCCATAATAAATAAATAAAGAGAAAGAAAGAAAGAAAGAAAGAAAGAAAAATGTAATATACAGGCAATACATACTTTATTGTGATGTTTTCCTTTGGTGTCTTCTGTTCTTGTGCAACAATGAAGAGCATGTATGAAAGAATATTTACTTGCACAGAAGGAGGCAGTGTGGATATCTCCTTTAAATACCCGGATGGATATTAATATACCCCCATGTACTTCTGTCATGACGCATGCATTTCTTCAAGTGTTTTAATTCAATCTGAGAAGCCAGATAAATTTGTCTCTAAGTGGAGATACACTGCAGTAAATACAGCTTCTGCATGTAACTTTTCTGTTACCATTATACTTCTTACATTAAATGACTTTTTTACTGTGGAGTGAATAAACATGACAAGCTGAGTAAAGCAAAGATTATTGTCAGAAAAGGTATACTGTACATAACTTTCATTTCCAACTTCAGAATGCCTTAAACTAAACTAAACTAAACTAAACTACAGTATGTGTGAATTATCGATCCTGGCTACAAATGTTGCCTGTCTATTAAAAATGTAAGAACCATCGATTAATTGTTGTTAAGGTTAACAAAATATGAATATTTATGCTAGCAAAATTTGGGTTTGCTGTTTGCAGCTTTTAAATAAATAATGTGAATATAAGTATGATGTTATGCTGGTTTAATTACACTGATTCAAGCAATGCATATTTTAACATTCTGCTCGGGGACATAAGTTGTTCAAGATTTAGTTTAAAGTATACTGCAGTGTCATGTATGCTCATAATTTATAATGATTCTTACACATAGCAGTTCCTACTGTGACTACACATGCTCTGGAGTACAGGATGAATCCAAGCCCAGAATTTACGCAGCTTCCCTGTGCTATCACAACAATACACTGCAGGTAGAGGTCATAAATGCCCATTTAGCAAGCTCCAGGATTAAAAACAAAAACAACATCATATTAAATTGTGATAAACTGATATTAAGGTTATTTATTTTATACAAATTTGATTGTTGTAGTGGCACCGCCCTTGCACCGCCTGGGTCCGGGTTCGATCCCCGGCCAGGCTCGATTCCCGTCTCTGTGTGCATGGAGTTTGCATGTTCTCCCCGTGCTTGGTGGGTTTCCTCCGGGTACTCCGGTTTCCTCACACAGTCCAAAGACATGTAGGTTAGGCTAATTGTAGTGTGTGAATGAGTGAGTGTATGTGTGTGTGTCTGTGCCCTGCGATGGATTGGCACCCTGTCCAGGGTGTACCCGGCCATGTGCCCTAAGTTTCCTGGGATAACCTCTAGGCCCCCGTGACCCTGAATTCAGGATTAAGCGTTATAGATGGTGAGTGAGGGAGTGATTGTTGTAGTGAACAGATTAGATAACTGTTTTATGCACATGAATTTCTTGTAAAGTGCACCTGAATTTCTTGTAAAAGCCTTTTCTTTCAGATAATGTTTCCTCATATGAACAAGGATCATCCACAGCTCAAACTCAACATTTGTTAAAGCCACTTGGTAAATTTAGCAACCTGAAAAACCATGGGTGACGTCGTGAAGGGTTTGAGTTGTGAGGTATGGAATACAGGATGTATCCGGAACGCCGCAGGCAGCTGGAGCCAGTAGGTGACAGGGTTGATGCAGAGGGTGACGCGGTAGGGGCCGTTGAACCTTGGCGATAATTTCTTTGATTCTGTATGGAGGTGCAGGTTCTTCGTCCCGGAGGGTGACGACGGTGATGTTGCGTGGTGTAACCAGTGTTAGCACGTTGGATTGCTTCCTTGGCTTGGACCCATGACTGTCGACACCTGCGAACCAACTGTTGGGTCGCGGGTATCTCAACCTCCGGTTCTTGATGTTCAAACATCAGAGATTGGAAACCCTGGCAACCGTGCAATGAACTGGGACCCCCTGTCCCAGACAGTGTCCTTGGGGAACCCATGCAGGCGGACTACGTGCTGTAAAATCAACTCGGCTGTCCTTTTAGTTGACGGGAGTCCGACGAGGGCCACCAGGTGCACAGCCTTAGAGAACCGATCCACAATGGTCAAGATGGCATTTTTTCCCTCGGAGACCGGCGGGCCTGTCATGAAGTCGATGGCAATGTGTGTCCAGGGCCGGCGGGGAACGGAAAGTGGTTGGAGTTCCCCAAGTGTTGGTTGATTGGTGTTCTTGGCCCTGGCACATACTGGCATACTGAACGAACTCATCGATGTCCTTGGCCATAGATGGCCACCAGAAGGCACGCTGGACATATTGTAGGGTGCGCTGCGTGCCTGGGTGCCCCGATAGATGGGTGGAATGTCCCCATTGGATGACTTCAGTCCAGGTGTTTTTGGGGACATAGAGTCGTCCAGGCGTTCTCTGCGGTTTGTGCTTGGCGAACCCTCGTCTCCAGTTCCCAGCGTAGTGGGGCGATGATCTTGGAGGGGGGAAGAACAGGCGCGGGGTCCGCCCGGGGGGAAATCATAGGTAGAAATCATAATGTTCAAAGAACAGAGGTTTAGCTGTTTGAGGTTCCGGATGGTGATGAGATTCTGGTGGTTGACAGATGTAATACGAACTGGCTGGGATAACGCTTCAGTCTTCAACTCCAATCTTTTGGCATATGAAGAGTCAATAAAGTTTCCCGCGGCACCGGAGTCGACGAACGCAGAACTTTTGACTCGTTTGTGGCCAAATTGGAGGTGTACCTGATAACCAGGATAACCACGCGATTAGTTTAAGAACTCTCTTACACGAAGAGCAAGGATCTACACAAATAAACCCGCATTCTAGCAACACACACTCAATCAAAGAAGCAACCCGAATCAGTGAGTACTCACAGAATAGTCGGTGTAGCGTCAGCAAAGGTATGGGCGAACTCAATGACTGAGCAATGTGAAGCGCCATTTTGTCTTCTACTTCCGGGTCCTAGTGCCAGTCGTGTTACGAGTGTGCATGACAGTCATGTGACTTCCTGAATATAATTAGCTAATTAACTAACTAACATAATTTATATTATTAGTGCAAATATCTATTACAATATTTTTTTTTACAACCTGTCTGTACTACAGCTAACTGAATGCCATTTCTCACATTATCACACAATTCTATTTAGGAGGACATTGCCCATGCGTATGATGATATATTAGTTGTGTGTAATGTTCTGGTCAAGCTCTAGCTCTTTAGCCACCTACTGTACTGCACTACTCAGTTTCCTGCTCCAGCAGATAATGACTGCAGTTCTTATTTTGTGGTAGCTTCTCACCGAAAACAGCTACGTTTTTGTGGAAGTTGCATAATATGGTAGAAATAATTTTGTGCAATTCAAGGCATTCAGTGCTTCTTGTGGGAAACAAGTTTTACTTTTAACTGATTTCTTGTAATTCCTCACATATTTTTGCCCCAAAGCTTTTGTAGTCAACCTTTTTGTTAGATTTTTTTCTTCATATTTATCAATATTAAAAGATGCAGATCATCAAACAAATTGAAAATTTTCACAAATATCTTACCCAAGTAAACACAAACTTAGTTTTAAAATGATGATTTCATGTTTTAAGGGAGAAAAGCTTTTCAAACCTTCCTGGCAATATGTGAAAAACATAATTGCCCCCTTGCTAAATTATGAATGTTGAAATGTTAGAACCTGTCTGACAGGTGAAAAGCATGTGAAAAGATTTCAAATAGCAACACATCATGCTGTAATCCAAAGAAATTCAAGAACTGAAAAGAAACAAAGTAACTGACATGTACCAGTCTGGAAAGGGTTACAAAGGCTTTAGGACCCCAGCAAACCATGGTGAGAGACATTGTCCACAAATGGAGAAAACTTGGAAAAGTGGTGAACCTTCATAGGAGTGGCCGACCTACCAAAATTACTCCAAGAGAACAACAACAACTCATCCAGGTCTTGTGACTTCTGTTTCATAAAAAGAACATCATACCAACAATCAGATATGGTGTGGTAGAATGATGTCTGAGTCTAATATCTTATGAATGAATTGCCATAATTTATAGAACCATGAATTCTGCTCTCTACCAGAAAATTTTGAGGACGAATCTTCAGCCATCAGTTTGTGACCTCAAGCTCAAGTACACTTGGACTATGCAGCAGGACAACACACCAGCAAATCCTCCTCTGAATTGCTCAAACAAGGATTAAAACGTATTTGGGTTATCTTTGAGTAAAATAAAAATGAATAAAATAATAATAATAAAAAAAAAGAAAAACAGGAAGATAAATACTAGCCAATTTTTTTTTTCACAGCACTGCACATGTTATGGACAAATTAATACAAGCCCAACGTTCTTAAACATCAGATGACAAATTGACAATTTTGGCACTTTTGTGTGATTGTGAGGCTTAATTCATGTCTTGCACCTCTTCTACAAACAAATACGCATATACTGTAATAGTAAGGGGAAGTGAAAGTACGCTTTATCTCAATTCAGAAACTGCATTCTCTGACCAACCACGGGCCCTAATGTTTCCTACATGTTCTGTGAGTGCATTCACAAAAATTGCCTCATCTTTATAATAAAATATACCTTACTGAAAGACCAGAGGTTTTGTTCAGTATATGGATATTTTACATACTGTAGAGTTACATTTTATTACAACCTACACTCTAAAAAATAAAACTGTGCTGTACTCAATTTTTTTGGTGAAACATTTTTACACTTAAAAATATTGATTCAATATAAAAACTTGCAAAATCATATAAAATATACTTCATGAATTGAGTAGAAGTCAGTAAAAAAAATTGAGTAGAGTATATTTAGTACAATGATGAACAAAATTGAGTAAATGTAATCAAAAACAGGTTAATGCAATGGTTACCCTAAGTGAAAATGCGTAAAATAATTGAGTAGATATAATTGAAATGCAAGGTAGATTCAAACTGCTCCATCACAGAATTAATATGTTGCACTTACTTAATTTTATAACTATATTTACCCTTTACACAAGGAGTATTTTAATACAGGTCAATGTATCTAATGACACCAGATTATAAACAAAGAATCGATACACACATTACCATTTTAATTAAATATTTATTTGACAAATTTGACAAGACATGAAGTCTAAACTCATGTCACTAAAACTTGGTTTACTTTGCAAATGACAGGTAACAAGATCTTAAACAATGAGCTGAATTGATCTTATTAGAAAACAGTCTCACAAACAATACTGCCACAAGTATTATACAGTTAATATGTGGAAAGTAGACTTTTGTTACATTTTAAATCTGAAACACTGAACACCTTCACACTTCAGTTTCCTGCAAACTGTGGGATCCATACAAATGTGAGTGCAGACCTTCTCAGGTCTTAAAGAAGCAATGACAGTCTAAATGAAGACAGGACACTACTGTAAATATCCATGACCAGCGGTACCATGCTTCACTCCATAATGATGGCAGTTCCTTTTGATGATGCAACAAATGTGCAGAGCTCACACTGCCATCCCATAAGCTGGCACCTAAAAACAAACAAACAAACAAACAAACAAAAAAAGTGTTCAAGTAAGTACAAGTGTGACTGTTACTGCTTCTTGTCCGTTCCCACAGCAGTGTGTCCTCGCTTCTTGTCTCTGATGTTACACCAAACTTCCCATGAGCACTCGCACTGGGCAATTTAATCAATTATTTAAGTTTTTGTTGTTAAACATAAAGAATATTGAGTTGGAATGATTGATGATTGTAGTTCTTGAAACTAATCAGTATAATTACTCCATTGCTAAATAGTTTGATTCAAATATATCAAAAATATTAAGTGCATGTAAAAAATATAATTCAGTTAGTCGAACACCAATTTCTATTAGTGAAATAACTTAAATTATAGTGTAATTCTAAGACAAAATGAATAGCTTAGGCATTCATTTTGATTTGGCTAACTGTGATTTTTAGAGATTTTATTAAGGTAACATAACTCTTTTATTACTATGAAATTTACAAGGCCACAGAATAATTTTTTAGAGTGTAATAAACAAAAACTCCCTCCTAAATCCTAAATTATTTCATGTGTCTGAAGTAGGTTCAACACAGGTCACTCATATTTCATGAGACAAGAATGTGGAGTAAAAAGGGGGAAATTCTGCTTTTTCTTTTACATAGTCATGGTGTTATTTTTAAGGTGTAAAGTTTTGTTGTTGAGGTGTGACTGGATGATAGTTAAAGCCATATTCAAAAATAGCTAAAATATCGAACATGATCACAAGTTTGTTATTGTAAATGACTTGTTTACATCAAAACATTCGAAGGCTTTGCACAATTGCTACGGCTTGAATGACCTTTCAATCACCAGTTCTTTACACCGGAGCTACCCCTGCCTGTGTATGCTGCAAGACAGACAGAAATGCATGCTGCATTACAAACCATATTTCTTTGTGCAACATAAGAAGATGAACTAAGAAGAACTTATGTAAAATATAGTTCATCCTTATCCAGAAAAGTGTTTGGTAGTACTTAATTAAAAATAAATAAATAAATAAATAAAACTGAAATTCAAGTTGAATTAATGTAATAATTAGATCTCACAGAAAGATGGCAGAACATCCCTTTTCTAGCAAAGATAGAGGATGTTACTCTTAAGCAAGCTGAAAAGAAGAGGCTGATTTTTTTGGACCTTGTAGTCTTTATTATTTAATTATTAAAATCCCCAACTGTGCTTTATTATTCCATTTTTATTCTTGGAAGAAACAACTTATTTGACTAATATTATATAATCATACCACATTTAGGGCACATTCGACAGTAAGACAAAAAACCCTCAATCGACATCTTTTAAAATTTTCATACAAGCTTGTTCCAACAACAAAGAATAAAAATGATGTGTGATTAAACCACTGCTACTTACTTGTGCTTATATGAGAAACCAGAAGTTTTTACATAGAACATCTCTGCTGTCTTCATCTTCGAGGTTTTAACTTTTAGCTGTACAGGTAGCTCTTTATCTAGCCTGGCACTAGACCTGCCACATAAGTAGGAGTGCTCCTTTCTGCCCAGGGGCAGCTTTCACAGTTCTGTACACTTATGCATTGCCACCTAAAGTCAAAATACATAAGTGCAATGATGCACTTAATTTATTTGAGGGACACCAATTATCCCAAAGAGAAGAATTAGTTTAGTTATTGATATTTTAGGGAAAAAATCTACCGTTTTGCTTGCCGTCCTACTTTTTAAGCTATTGCTGTGTAATTTTAGAAGATGAGATTGGCATGTGCTGACTGAGATTTTGGTGGTAACAGATGCATTTGATGTGCTTTCTAAAAAGCAGTTTAATTCCATGTTTATGTAAGGTTGACTTTCATATTTGAACCATAATACACCATATCATGCTCAAGACCACTTTTCCAAGTGGACTCATGCGCAGTGCTCTGATCCGTGCCCGCGTATGGAGTGTTCATATTTTGCAAATTTCAGACTTTAAGGTTGAGGGTACTTGGCCCATGATGTGAAAGCACCCTTGACCATTTTGTTGGAAAATTTTACATGAGTATTTCATTCAAAACATGTGCAATTTAAAATAATATTTCTTAATACTATTTTATATGAAAATGCATCATCCCTAACTCAAACTAAACCTTCCTTGCTCTTAGTGACAGCTCTGTTATGGCACTATGTCTTATATTCCATACTGTAATCACTTGGATTTAAATGCTATTTATAATTACCTAGTAGGTACTTATATATAATATAATATATATAATTTAATATAATTTACTTAGTAGGATTGGAAATCACCAGACACACACACACACACACACACACACACACACACACACAGAATTAAACGTCTGCCTGAGCTAACTTAAATTCAAGGTTTAAAAGGTTAAAAGCACTTTGTTGAAACTAGTCTTCAACCCAGTACTTTCGATATGATGTTGAGTCTTATTTTCTCATGCAAAGTAACACCTCTTACCCAAGATCCCATCATCACTGAGTATTTTCTTTGGTAGATAAGCTGACTGAATTCAAAATATATCCTATACAATGTAAATCAAGAATTTCTCAATGCAACTTTCAGTAAAAAGAGTAGAAATTTCAAAACGCATGCTGATTTGGCGTCATTTATCTTTAACAGGTATCTTGTGAATTTCGTAGTTGGGTAATTAATTTGGAGACCACTACAGCTACGCAGATATTATTTTGCTGTAAGTCACTTAATTCAGACAAATACATATTTTTTTTGACATAATCTCTTTACTTTTCAATACTCTTTGTCCATCTGTCAACAAGCTTCTGTATTCCCTCATTAAAAATGTTTTAGGCTGAGATGTGAACCACAAATGCATTGCTGTCTTCACTTCTTTTCATGAAGTCTTTGTCTTCATAGAGCTGCTTTTAGGGGACCAAACAGGTGAAAGCCAGATGGTGCAGGATAAGAACTATAAGGAAGATGCTTTAACGCCTCAAAACAAAGTTTTTGCAGCGTGTCGACAGTAAGGGCAGAAGTGAGCAAACGTGCATCGCCATGCACAACGCCCTTGCGTAGCAGTCCTCTGCTTCAATTATAAGTTTAGGCTTCAGCTCTTCAATAAGTATCTCACTGTAATGAGTACTGTTGATTGTTGATCCTTTCTCTTGATAATGTTCAATACTGGCACTTGACAATCCCAGAAAACTTTAAGCATCAATTTTCGAGCTGATGGGTGACTTTTGAACTTTTTGTTGGTCAGTGATTGAGGTTGTTTCCTTTTCTGTCTTAACTGTTTACTCTAGTGCTTGTAGTGATGAATCCATGTCTCGTCATCAGTAATGATTTTCAGTCCAAATTTTAGTTTGCAGATATCCAAAATGCTTCTGTTTACACTCGTTGATAAATACCACCCCACAGTTAGTTACAAATGAAATGATGTAACACGTTCACACCTGAACTGACAAGGGAGACAGTAGTCTTGAATGGAAAGTGCTGATAAGACAGTGCAACCAACAGAAGTTTTAATATGACCAGAGTGCGGATCATTTTTGACTCACCCATGTATCCTACCGAAACATTTAATAATCTTAATCAGAATCACTACACTGCTTGGGCTATTGGAAGTGAATATGATTATCATCTCAGTAATTCCCATCACAACCTGCTGTAGTCATTAAATAATCAAATCTGACATTCAGAACCGCTAACTGACATAAAATGTTTATTAATATAATGCTTTTAACAATGGTCATTGTGACAAAGCAGCTTTACAGAATTATTTTTTTTGTGAATGTATAAATCATAATCATCAGATTCTCAACTATCCTTAATTCTGGTAATAGTTTTTGTTTGTTTGTTTTTCTGTTAATACTTTCCCCATAGTGCGCACAAAACATCAGAATAGTAAATAGTACAGTTTGTATCATTAAATCCATGTCAAGAAATGCTAAAATAATTGATTTCTCTTTTTTTTTCCATTAAAACAGCAACAACAAAGCACACCATGTGTTCAATCAGAGCAATGTATTTTTAAGTTTCCTGTGTTTCCTTCCTGTGGCATTTACATCACAGCTTTTTCCTCCTGCTTATTGTGAAGAACCAGAAGTGATCTTTCAGACCTCCTCTGCAAACTCCTACATCATGCAGCTCAATTTAAAGACGAGTAACAACATTTTAAAAAAGACTAATAATGTATAGTTATATGCCACATTGTGCTGAGATTAGAAAGAAGGCTGAAACCAACACAAAAACAACAACACAAAGCTTTCTCGGGACTCTGTCATTTCTCCACGGTAAGTTAATAACATTTCTTTATCCAGCTTGCTTGGGATCATCACTCCGTTATGTTTGATAAATTTCTATTTCTATTTAACTAATGTTGACTTTTCATGAGTTAGTATTAGTGACACTGAAAATGTAAAAATATGAAACATGAACGTTAAACATACTAGATATTTTGTAACTATTAAATTAAGTTCTGTACAAGTAGAGTGCATATAAAGCATTCATGAACTTAATATATATTCATGAACTTAATATAGCAACGTTTTATGAGTGTCTTTATAAGTGTTTAACAGTTCCACTGAGGAAACATTTAGTGTATTTGTATTTGATTATAATTTTTTTTTTTTAGTTCTTATCTGTGTGACAATGAAGAGCAAGGCTGAAAGTGTATTTACTGGAACAGTAGGGGGCAGTGTGGATATCTCCTGTAAATACCCTGATGGATATCAATATACACCCATGTACCTCTGTCGTCATCCGTGCACATCGTCCGATGTCTTAATTAAAATTGAAAAGACTGATATGGTCTTCTCTAAGGGAAGATACAGTGCAATAAACACCATCTCTATGCGTGGTTTCTCCATCACCATCAGACACCTCAAATTAAAGGACTCTGGAGTTTATTACTGTGGAGTGGAAACATGGGGATCTGACAAGCTGAGTAAAGTAAAGGTTAATGTCAGTGAAGGTATAGAAGACTGTTTTATTGCTTCAACTTATATAATTTAATCACTCTGAACATGTATTTCCTGTAGCGGTAGTTATTTCTGTCATTGAAACATGAATATTTGGAAACATTATCAAAATGATGTTGCAAGCAGCAGAAGAATACAGCCATTGTTCATAAACTAACAACTAATAACTGATTACTTATTTTGCATTAACTTGCATTAAGTTAACTCAGGAACTACTGACATGATCTGAGCTGTACTGTTGTTTCATATGCTTATGAATAATGTTTATTATTACCCATAACAGTTCCTTCAGTGTCTACACGTTCTCCAGTGTCCAGGCAGATTCAAAGTTCTGCTGCTACAGAACTACCCCTTGCCACCACAGTGATAACAGCTACTGCAGGTATAGAACGTAAACACACATATAAAAAAAATATACAAACACACACTCACACTATTGTAACAGTTCATAAATAGCTTTTTGAAGGTAGATTGTAGCAGATTGTAGGTGGTTCCTGCCTTTTAACAATGAATCAAATAATCAGAAAATATGCTGAATTCTTTGTTTAGTGTTGACATGGGCAGTTCTGTCACTACAGTAGCCCTCATACAAAGATCTCATACAGGAGGGTAGAGTAAATCCTCTAAAGAGAAAGAGAAGAAATTATCAGTGTGTTCGAGAGACTACAATGAAAGTAACTTTTCTCTTTTCTCTAAATGTTCTCATGTGAAATTTTGTGTACCAGATAATTTGTATTTTTCATTTTTACACATCCAACCATGTCCAGTATATTACTAAGCAGAATGCTTTGCTGTCCCGTTGAGGGATTTTGGTAGTTAAATCATGACAGTTCAGCATACCTTTTGCATGGTTCATAGCAGAGCCTCAAGTACATCTTATCATTTCAGTAGTATCATAGGCAGTAGTTGATGCTTCATCAATTTGTAGGTGAATAGGACATATAGGCACTAGGAACATAGAACACATAGGAACATACAGTAGCTCAAATGACCAAAAATTCACAATAATTCCGCAAAACTTCTGGAATCTGGGAATGGCCCTTAAGACTCTGTTAACCAATCAATTATTAGCATTATGTTATGTTAGAGAGATCAACGTTAGATTAAGCACTTTATATGGATTTTATTTATTTATTTATTTATTGGAAAAGAGGAAACGCATACCTTTCTTGCAAAAAACTTGTGTGATATAGACCTTTTTCTTTCAGATAATTCCACGTCATGTGAACAAACATCATCCCAGCCTCAAACTCAACATTATTTCAAGCCACATGGTAAATGTTCATTTTCATAGTTCTGTTCTGCAACACAGTATTTAAAACTTTTAATTGCCTTCTTAGAAATCAAATAGATTCCTAAATAACTATATTATTTAAATCAAGGTGATGTTTCATTTCACAGCTTATACCAAAATTAAATATTTATTTATATGGTTAATTAATTAAAAGCATAATTATTATTTTATTAATTTTCATTATTTTGTTTAAATAGAACAGGTGCTTGTTGTTTGTGGAGGGGTGCTGGGCCTAATCCTGTGCTGTATTCTTGCAGCTCTTGTGATTATTTACAGGAAAACATCCACAAACTTCACATGTAAGTTATTAAAGAATATATACAGATACAAAGTAAATGCATAGCATAAAATATTTTTTGTAGTGCTGCCACATTCCCAGCATGAATTTCATTTACATTTTCTTTGTCATTTAGCTTTGAAACCAATTGCTTCTGAAGTGTCACATCCACCCACTGATCAGGTACGCTAGACTGAGTACTATAGCAGAAATCTTATACAAATATAGTATATACCAAAACCTTGGTGATTATAATGTTTTTAATGTTATGGATGGTCAGTGTAAGCATTATAAAAAATGCTGAAGTTGCTGAAGAACAGGTGAAGTTTAGCACTACCAGCTAGCCACTTGGTGTGCATTTTCTGTGCGGCAATGTTTAATTTCCAGTGCAATATAGTGTTTTACCACACATTCTTGATGCGATCTATGATGATAACACATGATGCGATCTGTGAGGCCTTGAAAAGATTCAGCAGTCATCAAAATCACAGGGTTGCACGGTGGCTTAGTGATTAGCACTGTCATCTCATACCACCAGGGTGCATGCTTAGTCCCTGTGATGGACTTCCATCTACTAGTGCCCCGAGTCCCATGGGCTAGACTCCAACCCCCCATGACCCTGTACAGGATAAGCAGTATGGAAAAAGAATAAATAAACAAATGCATTTGTTTATCCCGTCTTCAACTGTCCAGTTTCTGTGAATCTGTGCTCACTGCAGCTTCTGATTACTTTTCTTGATGAACATAAGTGAAACTCAGCAGTCTCAGGTTTTGAGAACAATTGAAAAAAAGACACCATTGTCTTTTTACCATCTGTTGGCACCTCATACATTGTATATGTTGAACTGCTCTTATTTTCAGAACTAAACATGACTCAGATTTTTACTGTCATTTTTCTTTACAACTTCATCCAATGATATGATGTGATTTCAGATCATGGTCATTGATTTTTAGCAGACACCATTTCTTATATAAAGTGGACAGTTCAGGACTATATTTCCAGGTTTAAATAATGGGTTGGGCAGTGCTTAACCCAACTGAAGAAAGTTTAATGTCTTCTTGATGACCTTGTAGATGAAGGCCAGTTATTTGGCCTTTCTGAAATGGTGGCTTCTTTGGGAAAGGCAGTATTTGTAAATGTACTAAAACAGCAAATGTCTAATACTATTTTTACTCTGTACTAAAAGCTAACTGAATGCCATTTCTTTTGCACTCTTTCTACCAAGGAGGACATTTGCCATGTGTATGATGAGATGTCACCTGTGTATAGTTTAGTTGGTCCAGCTACAGGAGATGGTTCTTCAGCCACCTATTGCACCGTTCAGCTTCCTGCTCCAGCAGATACATGTACTGATTACAATCCATATTCTCTTGTAGCTCCTCACTGAAACCAGATATAGCACTTTATACATGTGAGGTGACAATACCAAAAGATAAAACCATTGTTGTTCATTTCAAAATATAAACATTTCTTTAGGAAGTTTAATGTCTTATTTACACGTCTAGATTCCTCACATATTTAAACAATAAACAAAACTAGAGCTGAGCTAATTATTCATTATGGGGAACCTGGACTTTCTAAAAATGCATGGCTTACTTTATCTTCTTTATTTGCAGCTCTCATGCAAACGAGTGTATATCCAATAGTGATTATGCAGAGTGAGAGCACACTTAGCTTAACTAAGACGCTATATTCACTGACAGCCCACTAGTATGAATATTTCCTGTCTGAGTACATATTCCATGAGCACACCTGCAAGAAGTGACTGAACTGTAAGACATTCCACAATGAAATGGTAAATTCAGCATACTGAAGGTGATATGTAGGTGTCTAACACATAAAAGGCTTCATAAATCACAACAATCTAAATATATTTCTCTTTGTGTCTGATGTGGATTTAACACAAAGTAATAAGTTAATTGCCAAGATGTGAGGTGTTACTGTTGAGGTGTTACCAATACATACAGTAATGTTTACCAAAATAGGTAAAAATGTCAACTATGAACATTAGACAACTGTGAATGTAATTCTTCTTCATTAATAATTGCGGAAAATCTGTTTTACAATGTTTTATGTCATTTGTCCAAATTATTTCTTTAAAACTATTAAATATATAACCTTTCTTTTTTGTTGTGTATTTGTGGTGTGCTTGCCATTGCAACATGGTGTTAATTTATAACAGGAAGTCAAAAGGGGCTCATATGACTCAAAGGCCTTGTTATTCTCCATGCATACAGCCACAGCTTTACATCTTAAACAGTCAAAAATCAAGACATAATTCCATGAATTCTCATGAAACATAATATGTATGTTCTCAGTATGATTTTGACCAACTGTATACAAAAAAAATCACTATATACTTCATAGGATTATACACTCAATGGCTCAAATATTTGTTTAATCATCTAGTCGTGTGTCAATAACTTTGGTTAACAGTCACATCAAACTGTCACAATCAAGTTATTTTGACCATGTCATGGTTAGGTTTGAGTATTTCAGAAATTCATGTCCTGTGAAGTCAAGTAAGTTTATTGTAATTTGTATTCCTTTAAACAAAATATAATTTCCCTTTCTGCTAATATAATATCAGCTTTGTAAAGTTTTCCCCCTATGATATGGCCACAGTCCAGAATACAATGCAAAAATTCATCAGGCACAAATGATTAAAGAGTGATTCTGGGAGCATGACGAATAATCTTCACACATAAATTGTCCTGGCCTTAACTCAACTACAAGATCTCAGCCAAAATTACAACCAAACACTTTTTGGCCAGGCAGTAGGCAGTGTACAGTATATAGGCAGTACACTTAACATGAGATACAGCAGTCTCATATTATAAGCTGGCATGTAGGAGGATTTACTGTAGGTTGTTGTGGTGGTGGTGGTGTGAGAGAGAGAGATGCAGTAGGTTTGTATTGTTGTGGGTGGCTCTGTAGCTTGTGGCTAGTCATGTTGTGTTCGTTTCTGGCTCACACTCATAATGTTCCGGGTCACTTTTGGCCGGATCATTTTATTTTATTATCAATCCACAATACTTCATATATTATCACCTAATGTTGTATTAAAACTTTTTATCAACTCCAGCTCTTGTAAACATTACAAGCTTGAAACTTATATTTGCTGTGTATTTCCTGCAGACCTCATTAACCTGAGCTCATGCTACTCATTTCTTAGGGAAATTAACATTATATAGATATTATTTTTTTACTATAACAAATAGTAAGATGAAACCTATTGTACTATTTATCTTAAATGATGTACTATACTGCTTAAATGAGCACCATGCCCTAAAACCGAGATGTTCATCAATAGTGATGTCAGGTCCTGGTTTGTGGCACTTCTGCCACCTTCCCAGGTTGTCTCATTGACTGCAGGCTGCCCTTGTCATCAAAGCGATTCACACGTGACACGATATGGAATCTCTGCAAAGACATCGTAGTGTGAAAAATTGGCTGACCAGTGTCCGCATCCCATAAGCTGGATACAGACTTGTTGCAGGATCTGTAGACACCACACAAAAACCTCACTCCTGAATAGGATTCAATATTCACAGAGCCTACCTCTTTCCAGGTGTTTCAATAAACCCTTCTCCCCTCCAGGTGTGTCATGTTCATGACAATGGTTACAATGGAGTTTGTGAGAAAAAGATGAAAACAGGACTTGATATCATCCACTCGGGATATGGCATATCTGGTTAGGGTTGGGTTTGGTTCCATTTTTGGACCGAAAGGAGACCATGACTTCAGCTTCACAACTTCTTCCTCATCATTGTCAGAGTCTTCCTCCTCTGGTTATACTCTGTGTCATCCTCAACCTTTGACTCTTCCTCCTCTAAACCCTCCTCACTGTCAACCTGGCTTCTCTCCTCCTGATCACTGTCATTGTCAAATATAACTCCACAGCTTCATGTGTAGTATATCTCTTGGCCATCGTGCTGCTAAAGACTGAACTGTAAGTAAGGCCTCAAAAAGCTGTATATACCAGAGCTGAAAAAAAAAGTCGTATGATTGAAACAATGTTGTAGTTTGGGTTTTCAACAGGTGTGGTAAAAATTATGTTTTCGATAGGTTTCCGTGTAGGTTGCCATGAAAGCCAAAAAGGTGTGTGTGTGTGTGTGTGTGTGTGTGTGTGTGTGTGTGTGTGTGTGTGTGTGTGTGTGTCAAGGCAAGTAAGCTTTTATTGTAATTTCAACCATATACAGTTCAGTACACAGTGAAACGAAACAACGTTCCTCCACGACCAAGGTGCTACATACATGCAACAACATAAATGAATAACACAAATTTACCAGAACTAACTAGCTAACTAAGAGACCTAATAAGCTGACTAGGTCAGATACGACAGATTTACATTTTTATTTTTTAGGTTAACCTAAAACTATCCGTTTCTATAAAAAAAAGAGACAACAATAGACACCAGACAACAAAGTGGACGTGCAAATGTGCAAACAAAGAGCTACAGAGTGACAACACAATAACGTAACACGTTTCAATACTTTTTGTAGTAATGAGGTATGAGTTGAGGTAGTGAGTGGGAGGAGAAACAGTAAACATTAGATATCCCTAAAGTAGCAGCAATGATTTAAAAATACTGTGTGCAAATAGCAAGTAATAAATATTGTGCAAATATGCTAGTGGCTTTGCGGATGCAGCGTGTGGCGTAGAAGTCTTCAATAGAGGGGAGAGAGATCCCAATGATCTTCTCTGATGTCCTCACTCTCCGCTGTAGGGTCTGACAGTCCGAGATGGCACAATTCCCAAACCAGACGGTGATGCAGTTGCTCAGGATGCTCTCAATAGTTCCTCTATAGAAGGTGATGAGGATTGGTGGTGGAAGCTGGGCCTTCCTTAGCCTTCTCAGGAAGAAAAGACGTTGTTGGGATTTCTTTGGCACAAAATTTTGTGTGTCTCCGTGTGTGTACATGTGTCTGTGTCTGCTGAAAAAAATCTGCATGTTTACTGGAGGTGTGGGAGAGGAGTGTAGAACTGTGCTTGAAGTGCTTGAACTGTTTTAGACACTAATTGTAGTCTTGCCCATTCATTTCCAATGATCGGTCATTTTGGACCGGAACACCATGAGTGTATAAAAGTTCCATAAAATACACAAATTTTTATAAAAAAATATTTCTCATTTATTTTGTGTGTTCAAATGCCATGTGTCAACAAAGTCATTGAATCTCATGAGAATACGAGAATAAAATGTACTGCACCTTTTTAATGAGGAAACATGTAAATCGGTCAAACACAGCATAAAGGTTAAACATCAAACTAGACTCTGCAAAATACTTTTGCATATGTAATAATATACTATATACTGTATATCTAATATGCAGTGTATGCTAATATTAATAACATTATCTTTGCACTGTTTCAGTATTGACATTTGTTATGTTTCTTAAATAACTTTCTTTAAAATATTACTGTATTTGAAAATATATATTATTGCCATTTTTGTTAATTAAATGTGTGTGCTGTATTTCTATTTCAGAAGCTTTAGTGTCCTTTCTAATGCAAAGTTTTGGCTACTCAGGTTTGGGCAACTTTAAACAATATTTTCCCATTGTTTTGAGCTAATTTATGCTTGTTTTTTTTTTCTATTTTTATTTTTGAAATTTACAGTACATTTACATTTAGGCACTTGGCAGTCACTCTTATCCAGAGTGACTTAAAGTGATTTGAGTTTCCGTCATTGGAAAAAAAAAAAACACTGGGTTACTAGGTTACTAAGTGCCATCAGTCAAACTCCTTCTTCCCTCTCCTCATTAACTCTCATCAGTTTGATTAATTTTCAGTCATACTTTCAGCTGTAATTTTCCATGTACAGTAATACTGTAGATGGTTTTTAATAATGTGTGCTTAATGAAGTAAGAAATCTTTTTACTATCTATGTTGCACACAACTATAAATCTAAAAACCTGTGTGAAACATGAAGACTAATATAAACTTTTTACAGAACAGGACACAATCATATAGAACTAATTTATAATTAGGTGTAACCAGAAGAAGTAACCATTGTACATAAAAGAACTGGTGTAAATGTTTTTTTTTTATATATATATATATATATATATATATATATATATATATATATATATATATATTTTACATTTATTAGTATGTTTTATAAATGTAATACCTAGATATCACAGAAAGATGGCAGTATTGGCGAATTTACGAGCACATCAACAAATTTATATAATTTACCATTTTCATAAGAATTGTTTAAACAACAAAAAGAAAAAGGCTTTTCAGAGCTTTGATGTATCAACTGTTTATTGTTCACTTTCTGTAGCAATAACATCACTGCTTCTTCTTCCTGCTTATTGTGAAGAACCAAATGAGATCTTTCATAACTCTTCTGCCTACTCCTACATCATGTAGCTTACCTTAAAGGCATGTCACAAATTTCTGGAAAAAAAAAAAAAAAAAACCTTTATAGAAATAGCAAATTGTGATTCTTGTTAGTTTAGGAAGAAGTCTGATGTGCAAAAAAAAACAATGCAAACTTTTCTGAGGACTCTATTTATTTCCCAAGGTAAATTAATTACATTTATTTATCCTATTTAACTAACATTATGTTTTCAATAATTGCCAATAACGAACCTTAAAACAGATACTTAATAATACAACATTTAATAATATTTATTAAATCCATGTGATGAGATTCCAGCCAAAAGCTGGACACCAGGACAAGTCAGACATGTCCAGGGGCCAGAGGGGTCTGGATCACTGGCAGCTCAGGAGTGACATGTATAGCTCAACAGAGAGACAGGGAGAGGGAAAGACAGAAAGGGAGAGAGAAAAAGGAGATGAAAGAGAAGAGGAGAGAGCAGAAGAGAAGGAGAGGTGCAGTTACATATGGTCACTAATGTATAAAGTGAATGTATATTTAGTGCAGAGTGCAAGCAGGGACTCCGGCAGGACTAACTATGGCAGCATAACTAAAAGGGAGAGCCAGAAAGAAACACAGACATGAGGGCTCTCTGAGATGTAAAGCAACCAATCACTTAACTGTCAACAAACCTGAGTAATCAATGAGAGTGGGGAAGACTGCATTTTAAACATACCAGTTCACCATAATACTCGATGTCCATGAGTCCCCCAGATCTGCTCCTTTACCTAAGGCAAATCTATTTACAAAAATGCTTGTATAAATAAATAAGCTTTTAGCCTAGAGTTAAACACTGAGACTGAGTCCCGAGCATTAATTGGAGGACTATTCCATAACTTTGGGGCTTTGTAAGGAAAAGTTCTGCCCCCTGCTGTACTTTTCATAATACGAGGTACTGACAAGCAGCCTGCATCCTTTGATCGAAGTAGGCGTGGCGGATCGTAAGACACTAGCAGTTCACTCAGATACTGCGATGCAAGACCATTTAATGCTTTATATATCATAAATAGTATTTTAAAATCGATGCTAAATTTCACAGGGAGCCAATATAGTGTGGATAAGATAGGGGTTGTATCTTCTGGTTTTAATGAGGACTCTTGCTGCTGCATTCTGAACTAACTGAAGCTTGTTTATGCACCTAATTGAACAACCAGACAGTAAGGCATTACAATAGTCCAACCTAGAGGTCATAAAAGCTTGAACTAGATTTTCTGCATCGTTTAGTTAAAAATATTAATTATCTTGGCAATATTTCTGTGGTGAAAGATCCTATACTGGTAATATTATGTACATGAGCTTCAAATGAAAGGTTGGAATCTATAATCACACCGAGGTCTTTCACTGTTGCACTTGATGGAACAGCAAGGCCATTTAAGGTTACAGTGTGATCAAAAAGCTTGCTTCGTGTGCGTGTGTTCCTATGACTAGAACTTCTATCTTATCAGGATTAAGCTGATGGACGTTAATTATGTCCTGCACATGTTGATCAAGTTTAGTAAACTGGTTTTTCTCATCTGGTTTTGCTGAGACATACAACTGTGTGTCATCAGCATAACAATGCTATCTAATACCATGCTTACAAATTATGTTGCCCAGAGAAAGCACGTAAAGAGAAAAAAGCAGCGGGCCTAAAAGTGAACCTTGTGGAACACCACCTCCACTTGAGAACATGCAGAATAGTCACCATTTAGATCAATGAACTGATAACGATCAGTCAAATAGGATCTGAGCCAGGGGAGGGCCGTTCCATTAATTCTTACTACATTTCCTAATCTGTGAAGGAGAATACTAATGGTGTCAAAAGCTGCACTGAGGTCGAGTAACACAAGTATAGTGACGCAACCCTGATTAGAGGCCATTAGGAGGTCATTTACTACTTTAACAAGTGCTGTCTCTGTGCTGTGTGCTGACTGATACAATTTGTATTCCTAAATGTTATTTCTAAGTAGATACAGTATGAACATAGCTGCAGCAAAACTACTACATTTTCCAGCATCTTAGAGATAAAGGGTTTGATATCGGCCTATAATTTTACTGCTGACAAGAGTCAAGGTCAGGTTTCTTAATTAGCGGTTTAATAATTGCTAATTTAAAGGATTTTGGAACATATCCACTGCTGAGTGGAGAGTTAATTATTTTCAACAGGGGTTCTGTTATCTGCTTAAGAAAATTTGTCAGTATAGGATCTAATTCACAGGTTGGTGATTTTGAAGGAGAGATGAGTGAAATAAGTTCATTCTCTTCAAGGGGAGTATCCTAGGTTCTGATGTGATGTGGTTAGTTTATCATCTGTATCACTTAAATTGTCTGGTTTCAAAGCCTGAATTTTTTGCCTAATATTTATGATTTTGTTTTTGAAAATGTTGATGAAGTATGTTGTTGTGGTGGAGATTTCTGCAGTGGTCTTGTTTCTAGTAAATTTAGTCACGGTATTAATTAAAAATCTAGGATTATTTTTGTTATTTCCTAAAAGAGTGGAGAGATACAACGATCTAGCATCACTGAGAGCTTTTTTATAGTTCAGGATGCTGTCCTTCCATGCTATTTGAAATACTAACAATTTAGTTTAATGCCATTTGCGTTCTACTTTTCGAGCAGTTTGTTTTAAAGTGTGTGTGGTCATTATACCAGGGATCGAGTTGTTTATCTTTAATCATTTTCCTTTTAACTGGAGCAACATTATCTAAGGTATAATGAAATGTCGACTATAAATAGAGTTCTGTGGAGTTACATGGCGATCCAAATAAATTTGATAACATATAGTGGTATTTGATGTGAATTTACGTTTAATGTGGTAGCGAGGCGCTGTGCAAACATTAATACTATGAGACTCTTTATTTGAGACAGACAGTGATCTGCGGTAGCTTCAGACTGTGGAATTGTGGTTATATTTTTTATACTTAAGCCAAAGGATAATATTAAATCTAAATTGTGATCTGCTTTATGAGTTGGTTCTACTACACAATGATTTACTCCTACTGAGTCAAGTATGGACATTACAATCTGCTCCTGAAAAGCAAATCTCACCTTTACCACCCTATCAGGTACAGTATGATATATTCACTCCTGAACCAGAAACACTACTACTTTGTAGTAATAAGAGAGCAAAGAATAGATCAGACATAACTGTTGTTTCAAATTAGTGTTTAGGACTAGTGTTTAGGGATGTGGTTGCAGGAAATTATGCACATTTAACTACAAGAGCATTAATGAGGTCAGGCAGTTGTGTTCTGTAAGAGGGTCTGCTGTGCAGTTGGCAGTCCTATCCATAAAGATGTTCAATAAGGTTGCGATCAGGGTTCTATGCAGGCCACTCAAGTTCTTCCACTCCAACCTTGGCAAACCTTTTGTCTATGAACCTCAGGTTGTGCCAATACACTTTATCATACTGTAACAGGTTCTTTAATTCAAAATAAATTCCATTTTCTCTTTATGTAAACAGTTTGTTAAAAACTCAAGAATAGGTGCAAGGGTCAGGTGTCTGCATACTTTTGACCATACAGCGTATAGCTGTCTCACAGATCAGAGTGTCTAGGGTGAGCTTGTGTTATTGTCTGGGTGTATTTGTTTATCTTCTTAGTGTGCCGATGTGGATTTTTTGGGGGGTTCTGTTTCTTATCACCTTTTAACCACATTCCAATAGGTGGATTGGCTATGCTAAACACTCCTTGTGTGTGTGTGTGTGTGTGTGAAAGGCTGTTTTTCTGCCTTGTAGTCAGTGTGGGCTTTTTGTTTTAGATGTAAAGGAATCAACAGTGCAAATGAATACACTAGGACATTTCTTGAGTGTACATTTACAGGGGTTGGACAATGAAACTGAAATGGCTGGTTTTAGACCACAATAATTCATTAGTATGGTGTATGGCCTCCTTTTGCGGCCACTACAGCATCAATTGTTCTTGGGAATGACTGATACAAGTCCTGCACAGTAGCCAGAGGGATTTTGAGCCATTCTTCTTGCAGAATAGTGGTCACGTCACTATGTGATGCTGGGGGAGGAAAACGTTTCCTGACTCGCTCCTCCAAAACACCCCAAAGTGGCTGAATAATATTTTTATCTGGTGACTTTACAGGCCATAGGAGATGTTCAACTTCACTTTCATGTTCATCAAACCACTCTGTCCCCAGTCTTACTGTGTGTATTGGTGCATTATTATCCTGATACATGGAACTGCCTTCAGGATACAATGTTTGAACCATTGGGGGCACGTGGTTCTCCATATTGGTTCAGTAGTCCATGGCAGTGATGCGCCAATCTAGCACAAGTATAGGGCCTAGGGATTGCCATGATATTGTAGCCCAAACCATCACTGATCCACCCCCATGATTCACCCTGGGCATGCAACAATCTGGATGGTACACTTCTTTGGGGCTTCTCTACACCATAACTCTCCTGGATGTGGAAAAGATAGTGAAGGTGGACTCACGTTTGACATTGGCACAAGTGACCAAAGGTTTGGCTATAGCAGCCTGGCCATGTACATTGACCCTGTGGAGCTCCCGATGAACAGTTTTGGTGGAAACAGGAGAGTTGAGGTGCACATTTAGTTCTGCAGTGAATTGGGCAGCTGTGGTTTTATGTTTTTTTTATCAAATCTGGGTTAGCACCCAGACATCCATTTCAGACAGCCTCCTGTTGGATGTTGTTCGTCCTTCTTGGTGGGATGCTGACATTACCCTGGATACCGTGGCTCTTGATACATCATAAAGTCTTTCCACAGGGAAAACTTACAAAACCTTAATGTCTAAAATTGTCTAAAATGTGTTTTCACTTAATAATTATGGGTGATTAAGTGTTTACTGATGGGCAAAGGTATAGTCATTCAAAATCGAATCCATACCACAATAATATGTGAAACCAGTGTGACATCGGGTGAAACAAGTGTGACATTGGGATCTCTAACCCTGTTGAGTTGTAGCCTCTATTATAAAAGTTTCTTTTATCAGATGCTTAAATGTTAGCATTTTTCTATAAGAAATAAATAAAAATAAAAAAAATTATTATTACAAACAACTGCCAGACGTATAAGACTAAAAGTATTTATACGTATACGTATTTATACAAAAGAGTTATGACCTATAGAAATATCCTTATGTGACTATCTTATAACTATAAATTATGTCTTATCCACTTATGTTATATACCTGTGTCTTCATTAAAATAAATGTTTACAATGAAATAGGTGATGTATTTCTAGTATCATGTATTCTTCTAGAACAGTTCATACATATATTTTTTTAAATTCCTACAATCATATAGATGCCTGACTTTCAGCCAACCTACTCTTAAATACTTGCCATTTGATATACAACTTCATTACAATTTCACAATTTTCAGGATGTTTAAATGTTTAGGCTCAGATCAGTTTCCCAATCCTTCACTATACCTGTTTCCTTAGCAATATTTGAACAAAGTGTAGGCAGGAACTTTTTCTGGGAAATCCTGGATCAAACCCTAACACTACCTTCTTTAGAAAGACCTAAATTTCTAGTACCTAGTTTATAACACTGTATAGAGGAGTCACCCCTCAAAACACGAAACAGTGGAACAGAGGGTAATGGGTTGAATGAGAGGCCTGTTAAAATAAGTTTGCATTGTTAGGGGACATTTCATACAAATTTCCATAATTTTCTTCTGATTGTGTAAAGCTTTATACATGACAGTTGTTAAAAACGCTATACAAATAAAATTTTATTGAACTGAAATTTTTTTCTCTATTTTTAAAAAATATTGCCATCATTCAGTTCTACAACTCTTAAGAATTTATGCATTAAATTCTTAAATTCATAATATATCCTCCAAATACATAGAATATATTAGCTAGATAAAAGTAAACACTTCAGACATGTCATACATTTAACAAAAAGTAAGCAAGCAAGAACAGACAACTGACCAATAATTTCAGACAGCAAATTAATCCCATCAAACTTTTTAAACTGTCTACCATAATGAATGATCTACAGTACTAAATACCATGGAACAGAGACAAAACATAGATGTTCTTTTGAAACCAGTTATTTGATGAGTTGGATTTGTGGTTTGCATTAAGTTTTTTCTTAACTGATAAATGGATTCTTCAAAGATTTTTTTATAACTCATTGTTGATATCTTAGTCTTTTCACTTTTTTTCTTTTCAGTTCCTTTTTAATTGATCTTTTCTTTGTCTTTTCATTTTCATGACTTTAAGTTTAAATAAACAACTGTGTCAGTTTGTTGTACAAGTTGTAATCCATAAATATTTTTAAAATATTTTAAATATGCATCTTTTGATTTTCATTTATGTATTATTCTATGCTTATGGTGTTGAAATAATGTAATTGTAAATCCATACCAAAGAGGCGCATTTCTTGAAGAAAATGTGAGTGGTGCATGCTGTGACGTCATAGAGCTTTCCATGTCAAAGTCATAGTCACAGCTGATGTCATAGCTGATGTTGGTCTCAATGTAAAGTCTATTCCCTCAGGGGCAATTAACCGCCCACCCCTTAGCAAAGTCATAGCACCCCATTCCCGAATAAGCTGCACGATTTGACACCTCATTCATGGGGTTAGGACAAATGGTACAGGCCTAGTTACGCGGCAAACTTTTGTATGAAGGGGGGGAAAAAATAGAATAATAAGCCTGTGAGAAAATAATAGTAGTGCTTCGCAGGTTTTTCCTTTTGTTGTTTGTTTTTTTCAAGACCTTTATTTTCAAACCTTGCTAACATGCTATAGGGTATGCTGGCTCTGTCAACGCTAAAAATCATGGTTGCTTTAAACATAATTCTGCCACCATAATTTTTAGCGTTGGCAGTGCCACCATACCCTGCAGCATGTTAGCAAGGTTTGAATACTTCATAAAATAAAATAACACTACATAGTCTAATCTTACTGTATGTTACCTTTGGCTTTTTATAACTGGGTATATGCCTACTGTATCATTTTCACGAACATATATTGCCACTCCAGTAAAGTCTTTTGATCTAACCTACCCATCCATCCCTTAGTAAAACTCCTGGCTACACCCTGCACAAATAGTTCAATATAAACATATTAATGTGTTTTACGGTGGGGTTTTCCATGTATACAAAGACAGAAGCTGACAAAAGTGTGTATGAAAAAAAAAATTGTTAAAGTATATCGGTGAAGTTATCAAGCCTCTGAGATAATACTGTACTTTTCTTTTGTTTCTAAAGTAAGGCCTGATATAATTTTAATGTATGAAGTCCATAAGTTCATATTTAGAGGCCTCAAAACACTATTCAGTTCTTACTATTGCACTGGTTTGGTGAGATAAAGGTTGACCAGCAGAATTATATAATTTAGATTGGAAATTAAGATACCATTTAATGTGACAGACAAGAAAATTGCTGGACCTTCAACAATGTGATGTCATGTGAGGAGTCAAGACAGAGGGTGACCAGTTCTAACTGAAAATCTTACCACTACCAGTCAAATGGAAAAACGTTCAAACCACACTTTTCATTTAGAATTGCTTGGCCGTGTCACATTGCATTGTGTAATTTCCTATGTATGTACATTAACATTTCATCTCATACAATGGCAACTTGAGGCAGCTAGGTTGCTTTGTGGTTAGCTCGGTGGCCTTGCACCACCAGGACTGAGGAGTCGATTCATCATGCTCTGGGCCTGTATTGATGGGTTTCTTCTGACAGTCCAAAGACATGCAGATTAGGATAATTTGTGTTTCCAAATTGCCCATAGTGTGTGAATGAGTGCGTGGTGTGTGCCCTTTTCAGGGAGTTCTGAAGTTTTCCTGGGATAGGCTCCAGGTTTCCTGCAACCCTGTAAAAGATAAGCAGTATAAGTATATGAATTCAATGAATGAATTAATAAATAGATGGCAACTCATGTCTTCAGTTCTAACTTGGCCACGCTTTAGTTGAACCTCACGTATATAAATATTACAAAATATATGCATAGTTTTTTACGGTGGATTTTTTTTTCCTTCTACATTAACTGTATTTATCACCAGATATCAAAGCCATAAAATAAGCGGTGAAGGAGGACGCCTGCACGTTGGGTGTTTAAACTGTTAGCTTAGTGCACACGTGCCTTCACAACGTTGTTTAAACCCGTGAGCGATGCCGTGTTTGCTGCTCGGGTCGGAGCATCGACGCCGTTGCCCTTTTAAGGACGCTGTGGGAAGCAGGAGAATGACGTTTACATGCGCGAGCCCGGAGTCGCTGCTCTCAGCGCCAGGCGGAGCGGCGAGAAACAACGCACGGTGAGTTCCTCTGCTAACTTTCTCTTCATCAAACTTAGTTCTAGGTACGCGTGTGTCCCGAGACAGTACTATACGTTCGAAAAACTATCACAGTAGCAGCGTTTCGAGTGAATATAAAGAGCTTCAAAACTGAAAAAACAAACAAATGGGATACTGTGTTACTAAGACGCGCGGCCGGCGCCTAGCTAGTGAGCTAAAGTAGCTAGCAGGCGTCGCTAGACCCGTTTAAACACACCAGAGTATTTGGTTAGCTAGCTAGCGCTGGTCGGAGTTAGCAGGCGTTCGCTCAAACATGGCGGCGGAAGATGAGATGCTGCTACACATTTAGCTACAACTTTCTGTGAAGTCTTCAGTGACCCATCTAGTGTATTGTGGTCTAAAGGGGTTCACAGCTGAAGTGAACTCAAACTCGGGCTACTAGTCAGGCAGCTAGGTGTGTGTTGCCTAGCTAAGTTAGCTAGCTAGTCAGTAGGTAGCTGTCCATACTGAGTTCGGCGTTAGCCAGGCAGCTAACCTAGCAAAAAACTTCTTTAATGTTTTTGGATACAATCTATAAGCACGTAACGTTAACGTTTAGTAATGGGTATTCATATTAATCATTGTCATTTCTCTGAGACGTTTTTGTCACCCAGTCCTGTTAGTTGTGTGCTGTTTTTTTTTTTTTTTTTTTTTTTGCTCTCTATGGTTTAGCCCTGCTACAGTTATGGCAGACAGTTAATCTTATACCAGTTATTTACATACGAGTACACGAGTATTTAATGCTCTTCTCCAGTAAGTGATTTGCACCCATGCATAGGAGTTTTGTACGAGTTTCTCTAGGCACTGATGCTCTGATGGGCGTTTCTCACGGTGTGTGTAATGAATCTATTATTATTATTATTATTATTAATGCCAGTCTGTAACAATATGTCTTAAGACATTAAAGATTTAGCAGTGACAGATTGTACATTTTAAAGTTAGCAGTGCAAAACCTTAAAATATATAGTATACTAATTTCTGTATAAAGTTTGATATTACTTTATTTTACCCATCTCTTCCACATTGTGGAAGTATGAATATTTTTTTGTACATAGGGAAGTTGGAGAATTTGCAAACCAAGATTTTGTGGGCTGATAATGAAATCCTAACTATGGTGTAGTGCTATGAATGCTTAGAAAATTTGGAGAAGTAAAACTGTCTGATTTGTAAAAAGAAGAATCACTGCGAGGGCATGTGAAAGATAGGAATGCCCGTGTGAGGGTTATTTGGACACATCACCTTGCGTGCAAAGAATAATAATTTAAGTTTCCTCAGATGTAAAAACAATTTATTTTTCTTTTTTAATTTTATTAAATTTAAGGTCAAAGTTAATTTTGTAAAGCTGCTTCTCAACAATGATTGAACTGTAAGCACTTTTTTTTGGTTTTCATTGACATATATTTTCTTAATAAAATTGCAAAACAAACATTTTGTCTGATCATGGTAAAATTATTTCTGACCAACCTTCTGCCCTACAAGTACGTACACATATTCACTTTTTAAAATGAAACTCAAGTTTATAAATGCTTGTTTGTTTTTGAGGAAGTTGCACACAACTAAAAGTTTGCATCAAGTCACACACATCTAGTCATGGGTGGTGACTCAAGCTTCTAATTATGGTTTGGGTTTGCTAACAAAGATTAACCCAGGACTCGGATTAAATTGCCAAGCCATGGTGGATTCACCTGACTCCTTATTGATATTTTTGTTTTTAATCCAGGTTGTTCCAGTTGTGTCCTCTCTTTGTTAATACATGTTGCATATTATGGTTGCTATATTGTTGAAAATGTCTAATGCTGTTTGTGTGTTTGTTGGACCGTATCGGCTTACTAGTGTGTAAATACCAGGAAGGCTCTCGAGCTCTTAGCAACCTCTCACAGTGGCATTTCATAATGTTTACTGGTTTCACGGGCGGCCGAACAGATGATCCTGACAGCGGCCTCTCTGATTCACTAATACCCTTCAACTGTTCATTACAGGATTGTAACATGATGTAACCTGGTTTAATATAGGGCTAGCTGATGATTTCTTTGAGCAGAACAGTACAAGATTCTTGTGCTACAACGTGTGTATGTTGGGGTCAGGGTTATTTGTTTGGATAGATGTTTTAAAAAAAAAATCGTCATAACATTTCCTTACATTTATACTTTGTTTCTATCATTGATGCATCTGATGAGTATTTATATATGATGTTCTCGGAAGAGAGAGTCTTGCTTCCAAAGTAAGCAAATAAAATAAGTAAACGAAAAAATAAGCAGTTCGGTTTGGCATCATACAGCTTGTTCCAGTTTATTACCCTGATGTCTCTGATGAATCATCCATGTTTTATGGAGCTTTATTATTTTACAGTTACTTCACATGCACTATTGATAGTGTAGGCTGTTAAATGGACTTTATTAACTAGTCTGTGGTATATAAAGTCCTGTGGCCATGTTCACAGATTTACTTAACAGGAGTTTAAAGTGTTGATAAAAGTTCAGGGGTAGGTTTTTTTTTATTTTTTTTTATTTATTTTTTTTAAATAATAATTATTATTTTAAATCCATAAAATGTGCTTAAAAAGATGCTAGGCAGTGTTATTAGGGGGTGAGGTTAACCCCTTTTACTGTAGATATTGTTTTGAGAGCACAGATGATTAATGCAGCCACAGTTATTAATGCAGTAGTTGTTGTTTTTACTTTGCGAAAAGTTTAATGAAAATGTTAAACATTTTTTATTGTTTTCAAGAAATTACTACAATGCTTGGTAATAATAATTATTCTTCTTAATTGTCATTAAAAGGGGATTTTAAAAAGATGATTCTTCCAAGATGAGCACACCTTTTCTATATGGCATCTGTTTTTTTTTTTTTTTGGTTTGTTTGTTTGTTAGATTTTTTTTTTTTTTGGTGAAGTATGTTTCTCTTCAAATCTCTGAAGGGCATGTCAGAAAATGACATATGTGTTTAAACTAGTGCGACTGTATTGCAAACAAAAAATTTATCTGTTCAACACTTGACTGCTTTCAGAGGTCAGAGACTCTGGTTCTGTTTTGTTTGAATGAAGAAGTAGACCTGTTGTAAGCCAGAGAGGTAATTTCTTATTTATTTTCTGGTGTGTTTTGAGGATTTGGCATGTAAATTTGTCCATCCCTAGTATCAGACATTTCCTTGAATCAGGGTTTATAAGGGATACAAGTTGCTTTTAAAGTATAAGCGAACAGATTTGTCTGCACAAGGATTCTAGATGAGCATCTATTCTCCAGTACTTACATTTCTGTGTTAAATGACGTACACATGTCTGCAAAGAAATTAGGGGAAACTTCTTTTAAAGTGACCCAAATGCATGTTGTCTTACATAAAAATGATTTGTTTAACGTGCCTAAAACTTACAAAACAGACAACAATTAATTGGACATCCTGTTTTCTTGATGCAAAGAATAAGACACATTTTTTTTTATTGCACATTATTATTGCAGGTTTCCCTTTAGGTAAATAGACACATGCATTCTTGGAACCTTAAAGTAGTTAAAGATTTTCTTGAGTTTTTAAAAAAAATTTGCTTAAGATTTTGCTAGTATAAATGTGATTAGTTAATTGCTAATGCAAAATAAAGATGATTGAACATCCAGTAGCAATGTCTAGCTCAGTCTGCTACAGTAATGCGTTTTTAATGTAACAAATATGTGTTGACAAAATTAGGAATTATGACTTTTGAGTCTTGACTTCCTATTTCATGAAGAACTTTGTATCCCTAGCACTAGGTTTGTTTGTTTGTTTGTTTATTTATTTAATAAAAATAGTTTGAGACTGTAGGGATTAGTAGTGGCATTTTTAGAACTGATTTCAACAACGGGAAACTTGGACTTGTCTCGTCTTTGCCAGAGTGCACAGTATTAACGACAAAAATAGCATTGTATGATTCCTTTGCAGCACAAAAACATCTCACCTTACCTGTAAACAGATTGTTTAAGGAGATTTGGATAGAAATCCAGTGTATCAATTTGCAAAGCATTTCTCTTAATTACTGGAGTATGTGTATTTGTAGTACAGATATTACACACTGTGTTGTGCAGCTGAAGATGAGTCTTGTGCATGTAAGAAATTATAATGTTGTTAGGTTTGCATTGGAGAACTTGAAAATGCTGGCTGAGTTTAAAATTTCGTAAACTTTTTCGTAATAAACATTTATAAAATAAGTTCATCATCCCACTCACAACTCATCACCAAACATATTGTGCATCAACAATGAAACTAGCATATGCATATTTCTAAATAAGGGGGGAAAATAGGCCAGTGATTTGACAAACAAATGATTAGAAATGGACAAGGTAACTGTACAGTAAATTATATTCTAGCCTAGAACTGGAATAAAGGCTGCTTCTGGATTATATGGTCTATTTAGTTAATGCAGGTGTGAAACAGTAATCTTTTGTTCTGGTTCTTTTGGTCCATACAGGAATGTCTCTGTAGGTGGTGAGCTATTTGCTGTGGGCTTACAGATATTCATGAGCAGGACTTGTGTGTGCATATGTGGACATATGATGGGATGCATTCTTGTACTAATGCATATAACCAAGTATTTCTATATTTTATAACAAGTATACTAATTGTCATTATACTAATTAACTATCATCTTGACTAACTTATGTCTGACATTGAATCACTACCTGATTGTGTAAAATAAAGTTATAGTAACTTGCTGCTGTTGATCTTTCTTTTCCTGTTACCTGTTTTAGTTGAGGTATCCTGCATACATCCTGTAAGCAGTTGAAAGTGTGTGTGTGTGTGTGTGTGTGTGTGTGTGTGTGTGTGTGTGTGTGTGTGTGTGTGTGTGTGTGTGTGTGTGTGTGTGTGTGTGTGTGTTTAGGCAGGACGTTTGAGTTTCACTGCACACTCCCCAGGCTGCTATATAGGGTGTGCTCAGTCCTCTCAGACAGGAAAACAAAAAAGGTTTAACAGGCAAAGATCACAGTGGTGTTGAGTGTTATGGATGATTTTAAAGCAGCCACAGTGTGGTTCTGTCCCTTCATTAATAATAAACTCAATTATTATTTTGGGAAATGATCATGGGAGCACATTGTGTGTTAGAAGGAATGCGACTGGTCACAGATCATAGATTTTTCAAACATCTGAACAGTAGTCTCTTCTTGTAAAGTGCAATAAATACACCGCGGACTTAAGTTACCTTATTATGTGTTATGCATGTAGACGCTTTTAATATATAACACCGTGTCATTGATGATGAATTAATTTGTTACCCTAACCTGAAAAAAATGGCAGTTTAAAATAGTCGCATGTGTTTTAGATTGTTTGATTGTTTCTTTTGTCTTTGAAGCCAAAAATGTTTTCCATCTGCTTTCTTTAATCCCTTGCCAGTTTGGTTTAAGGAAGCATTGTGGCTATGTCTGTGTGAGTGAGAGAAAGAGAGAGATAAAGCAGCATAACAAGTGCTGTTTGCAGCCCCTTTAGTCTTTTATCAGTAGAGCAAAAGAGCGATTAGTCTCCAGTTTACTGGTCGTCTATGTTGCTGCCAGCTATCAAACACCCAGCTTATCTACACTGCTGCCTTTAACACAGTTGCTGCTAACACGCATGCATGTTCAGATCCACTGAGCGTTTCACACTTTCCATAACTATGTTCCCAACTAATCCACAGCACCAGTATGGCCAGAGCTGTAACGGCAACCGGCAGTTACCATTGTGTGTTGTTCAGGTCTGTTCATTTCCACACAGTTGGAATACACTTTGTTTTTTTCTTTTAGCAGGTGATCAGTTCTGTCCATAACCTCCTTTTTATTTAGAAACAAACTAAAAACTAATATACCAATGTTTTAACTACTTATGTGGCGATTTTTTTTATTTTTATACCATATTAATTTCAGCTTAATTTTGTGTCATGTATAAATCTCTAAATTGTCGGCATTTTGTTTTACAGAGATTCACATTAATACAAGTGCTTATTTGTGTGCTGGTAAAGGAGAACAATGCTTGCTTCGTGCCACTCTGCCATCTCTCTCCCATGCAGGGGTGTGCATTAGCAATGCTAATGAAGTGTGTGTGTGTGGTTGGCACTGCTAGCCTGTATATAATGAGCAGTATCCATAGAACACCTTTAGATATGTTTGTGTGGTTACGTTTGGTGTTTGTCTTGTGTAACACAAGCAATTTCATTCTGTACTTTGTTTTCTATCTAGATGCCTCACTGTAGGTGCAGTTTACACACACATTATTAAATCCATTAATATGATGACCCATGATTAGCATTTCATTTATGTAGTATTTTCTTTTGTGGGGGTATTAATCAAAGGTTTATTTCTCAAGTCAGAGTATACATGCTGTTTCTCACCAGGGTGTTATACATAGATTTTTTTAACAGGTAATATAATTATATCATTCACTCACTCACTCAGTCATCTATACTGCTTAATCCTGTATTCAGAGTCACAGGGATCTACATATATTTATTAATTTATTATTATTTTTAAAATAGGTTTTGCATGACTAAGGGTGTAGCGGGTGTAGTAAATGCCAGTACTGCCAAATTATATTGAGAGCGAAAGAGAGTGTAGGTTTGCTGTCCTTATATGGTTGGTTCAGTATGAAATGGTTCGGTGGGGGGGGGGAGTAAGCAAGCGAGTGAGTGGCCTTAAATTTGTCGTTGATTCATTCCTGCTCTCGGTCATGATAGTGGTAGGAGATTTTTAGAAAATACAAAGCAAGTCACCGAACTAGAGTAGCTTTAACTAGCACGTGTTGAGCAATGCACTCTCACATGCTGCGACTATCTACTACCACCAATAATTTCATTTAAGAGCAAACATAACCAAAGGAAACTAAGGAGGAAAAAGGAAATTCTAATTTTGCTAAATAAGAAAGATAACTGATGTTCACAGATTTTCTGGGCCTGGCGCAAGTGCAAAAGAATCAGAGTAAAGTAAGAGTGAGTATCTGTCACAAGTTCTGGATGAGCTAGATTTTTGTTAAAACAATTGTGTGTGTGTGTGTGTGTGTGTGTGTGTGTGTGTGTGTGTGTGTGTGTGTGTGTGTGTGTGTGGTGTTGTGTGTGTGTGTGTGTGTGTGTGTGTGTGTGTGTGTGTGTGTGTGTGTGTGTGTGTGTGTGTGTGTGTGTGTGTGTGTGTGTGGAAGGCTGGATTGAAATGGTAGTCTGAAACTTGCTGATTCAGTGTGTCAGCTGCAACTGGGACCGAAACTATCAGACCTTCCCTTTTGACCCTTTCTGTAAGCCAGTCTACTTTTTATTGCATGCATGCAAACCCACAGTATTTTCTAAGATTTGGTCCATTTGTGTTTTGGATGTCATTTATTGATTATATGAATGATAGCCCCATGATGGAGAAAGTAGACAAATGTATCGTGATGGGGCAGTGTATACGTGTATAATAGCTGTACACACGAGTCAAATTGGATTCCTGAACTGGCTTAAGTTCTGATGCTTGTTGTCTCTGTTGGCAGGCTGTAGAGGTGTGTGCTGAGGGACCCCACCATGCGTGAATATAAGCTTGTTGTCTTGGGCTCGGGAGGTGTGGGGAAATCTGCACTGGTAAGACAAAAATGCATATACCAAACCATACATGCATGAAGAGGTCAATGTTTCCAAATGTGTCAAACTAGATATTAAAGTCTATTAAATTAGCCACCAAAAGTACACTGTAATTAGGTCAAGTCACTGAATAAAATACATTTACTTATTTGCAGTGTACAGTTGCAGTCATGTGGTGGAATTCCTAAATCCTGGACAATAATACTGCCTTTCTTTTTCTTTACAGACAGTGCAGTTTGTTCAGGGAATATTTGTGGAGAAATATGATCCCACAATAGAAGACTCGTATAGGAAGGTAAGGCATGCATTTGATGTATACATTTCATTTATGGTTTTGTCATGAGGTTATCAACAAAACTGTTGGCGACAACCCTAAACAATACACCTTTTTTATCTCTAAGACTGCAACAATAAAGTTTTAGTGTTTATTTCTATTTGTACATTCAAGAAAAATGTTAAAATGCTAGTTAAATCTTTACAGCAGATGTTCTAGGTAAGAAGGAGCACTAAAGTTGTTTGTAATCAAATTAGCATAATAACTATACAGATTTTTTTAAAGACATTTTGATTCCTTTTAGTGATGTGGAGATCTCCCCCTTTCTGTCCCACATAGAGGTGTACGACAGAAGTGAGATCCCACAGAACCCACAGAGAAAGTCATGAGAATGGGTGGTTTTTACCCTTATGTAAGTGCGAGAAGGCTTTTTAGATATAAAGCTGGAGGCTCTAGCTCAGGCAAGATTAAAAAGTTGTTCCACCTCTAGCTCCACCTGAAGAAAATCCATATACATTCACTGTCAGCATTTTTAGTTAATTCAGGCTATTTGATAAAACAGGAAATGTATCTCAAGTGTTTAAATAACTTTACCAATTTGAGTATCACAGTAATCGTGTATCAATTGGCTGTGACTTTGCCTGACCAACTGGAACGGTTTTAAGGGGTTGACTAATTTGTGTCCTGGTGTTCACTTACATTTGCCTTCCTTTATTTTTTTTGCATTCTTATCTATTCTGGTTCTCTCTCTTTCATTCTAGCAAGTAGAAGTGGATGGGCAACAATGCATGCTCGAAATCCTTGACACAGCAGGCACAGTAAGTGCAGTATTGAACTTTACTAATTTCAGCACAGGAAAAGCTAAGACCACAATGTTTCAAATGTAATATTTAATAAATATTGTAATAAACTGAATAAAATGCAATAAAAAATGCAGTTTGTTTTCCACTAAACTCGGGTATGATGAGCCTGTTAAACTTACTGTTATGTATATTATTGCCATGATTGAGGTTGTTTTTTTTTTTTTTCTTTTCTCCATTCATATGTTATAGGAACAATTTACAGCGATGAGGGATCTGTATATGAAGAACGGACAGGGCTTTGCTCTTGTCTACTCCATCACAGCACAGTCAACCTTTAATGACCTTCAAGACCTGAGAGAACAGATCTTAAGAGTCAAAGACACAGAAGATGTAAGCATTTCTATGCTTTAATTTGTTTATCCATCTTTGAGCCTAAGGCATAGTTCCTCAAAAACTGGGGGTCTCATTTATATTTCTATCATAACCTAATGTTCCTGGTTTTTAGACCACTGTAACAAGTCACTATTTTCTTGGTTATATTTTTGCGACGATAATGTGAAAAAACATAATTGCTGTTTGGTTTTGTCAGTTTAATCAGTTCAAATTTGTTTCTTACTCAAATAACTTTACTACTCGTTGTATGTTTCTTGAGCATTTGATTTCTCAGTTTCCTTTAATAGCTGCATAATAAGAATGAATCTTGCCACTGATTGCAATGAATTAATTTTTTAACTTGGTTGCATAACTTGCTAATGTGTGCGATCAAAAATGTTTGCTTACCTATCTAGGTGCCGATGATTCTGGTGGGGAATAAATGTGACCTGGAGGATGAGAGAGTTGTAGGGAAAGAGCAAGGTCAGAACCTTGCTCGGCAGTGGAATAATTGTGCCTTCCTAGAATCCTCCGCCAAATCAAAGATCAATGTCAATGAGGTAGGTTTGTCATACTTGTTGCGTCAATAGATTCCTTTAGTTTTTTATGGTTAAATTTTTAAGTAAAATTTAAATATCGTGCCTGAATTATTCTGGGCTTTGTGATGAAAACTTGTCTTGGTGAGAATCTCTTCCAGTATATGATTGAATCATTTGTAATAGTCATAAATTAGATTATGAATTGTTGATCATTATTGTCATACTCTGCGACGGAACACAGCAGTGTGTGTGGATTATTCAGAAACAAAAAATAACAGGAATGTGAAAGATTTGACATAGTTTGTTGCAGTATATGCAGTCTTATTTACTATTCATCCTCTTTACTTGTTAAATATTGTATTTGTCTGCGTTTGTGTCAGATCTTTTACGACCTGGTCAGACAGATCAATAGAAAAACGCCGGTGGAAAAGAAGAAAGCCAAAAAGAAGTCTAATTGCACACTGCTCTAAAATGCACATACACACTCTCCCCAGCAGCAGTTCTGAGCCAGGTAACCAATGCAGTTTTATCTCAGAGTGGAGGTAGTAAAAGCTATTTTAGTAAATTGTTGAATTTAATTTCAGACTATGCCTTTTTAATATTAAAACTCAAACAATTATTACTTATTAATAATTGACAATATAAATGTTTGTGCATTTTAAATAAAGCAAACTTCCCAAGTACTCGTATTGTTTTAATTGGATTGTTGGTGAAATGTAGAAATTTGAGAAAGCTTTAATATAGGTAGCGTTCCTGAATGTATAGGTGCTCAGCTACATCACCTCCTGCTGGTGGTAACAAGCGCCCTAACTTATCTGTTCTGCATTTTGAAAAAAGCTATTTAGGTACTGACAAACTGAAAATCCTATTAGATTCCATTATGAAAGCAAATTAAATGTAACAAATGGCCTTGTAGATTAAAAACTGGATTTATGGCTTGCTTATTTATTTATTTATTAAGGGTTTTTTTGTAATAAATTTGTCACCTGTGATTATTTTCTGCATTTGTTTATTTTTGTTTCCTAGAATGCTGAGATGAAGACCTGTTGCCCTACTGGCCAGCATTCCAGCCCCATTCAGTAGTTATTGGAAACCAATGTCGGCAAAGGCAGAACATGATTAAGACTCACTTCTCAGCTTAAGGAAAGGAGTGAAAAGAAGTTTACCTCCTTACATTTTCTGCTTTCCCTCTCCCTGGAAAAAAAAAACCCACCCCCAGACATGATACATGATAAAACAGAATTGAATTGTCTTTCTTGAGCTCTTACAGTTTTTTGCAATTGCCATTTTTAAAGAAGGACTATAGAAACCAGACTCTTGTGAATTAATTTGGGGGATGTTTGTGACATGCTGTTCATTTAATACATTTCAGAAGCATGACCACATTAAAATAATCATATTAATGTTTGCAAAAGTTTAATCATAATATAATGGCCTTTTCTGTTGTTTTATCACCATCTTTATGACCAAGCCTTCCTCTTCTTGCTAGTTTACACTCCAGTTACATCTGGGGTTATACACACCCTATTCAGCCGGACCAGCTCATCACCTAACATTTTTGCCTGAATTACTTTGTTTTATAGTTGAGCTCAATATTTTCCATATTTCACATAATTTATGATAAATTCCATTTTCTGCATAAAGCGATTGTGGAAAATGGTTATTTTATTAATAGATGGGCAGAAATAACAAATGGGTTTCTTTGTCTCATGCTGAAAAATATATATTGTACTAAAACCAACTCTAATTTCTCATGTTGTTCTGTCATGCGCAAAGTGGTAATTTTTCAGCTTTTATGAACGATTAAATTTTAGTACATTTTCATTAAGCTTTTGGTGTTTTGTATTTTGTTTAACCTTTCCCCCCCCCCCCCCTCCCTTGGACCTCAATGATCTATATTGTGCCTGTATAGGAGGAGAATGAAAATAGGTTTATAACAGTGTTGACTTCTCCGTCTGTAATAAAATAATCTGTGATTAGCTCTGCATTGTCATAAACCAAATAATTATACAGAAGAAAGAATATTTTCAGACATTTGATTTAAAGATTTTCTTCTTGATTTCCATATGTTGTCAGTCATAATTGTAATTTTATTTTAAGATTTTTCTTTTTGGCTTACTAGATCATTTATGCTATTTTGTGTTGATTTAAATAAATGTATTTCATTTTGAGTGATTAGATTTTTAGGTTTGTAGATCACACCAAAAATGTTCTGTTGTCATATAAAATAGCATTGGAAAAAAAGCACAAATTTACTAGATTTATTGTCATAACTTTATCTTGGAAAATGTTCCTCAGCAGTGCTTTCAATTTTTTTTTCCACTAGAGGGAAGCAAATTACCGGCCTTGCGCTCCTGACACTATAATTGCACCGAATCTGATGTGCTTAAAGAGAATTCAGGGTCTTGCTAATAGTTTAATCATGATTTTGCTAGGAGACATTTGAGGAGCACTCTATTTGATGATGGCTCTTCTGTCACCTTTTTGACGCTTTAATGCTTGCTCGCTTTTACATCTAGGATATTAATCTTTCAATTCCAAATTTTCTCCCTGTAATTACTTTTTATGGATCTCATGAGGTACCTAAATTGACCACATATACTTTCATACATGAAGGTCTGTTAACTGGTTGGTTACTTGGTTACTTAATATTTTATTTATTTATTTTTTCTTTTTCTTTTATTTATTTTTTCAATTTTATCTAATCCGGAAATATTTTTCCAAGATAATAGTTGTGAACTCAGAACCTTGTCGTTGGCATTGACCTCGGCGTTTCAAATTACTGAAGGTTCTTTAAGGCAGAGCATGCTGGCCTTTTCTTATCTCAGGGCTATTGTCTGGTTTATAAAACTGAATATACATTATAACCAGTTTGTCTCATGCATTTGAGCTATGTGTTCATTAATTTAAATGCTGATGATGTGTATAAGACAACATAACTGTAGCTAATCACAAGTTTATAATAATATTTATAATAATATAATAAATAATTTTAGTGTTAATGTTTCTACAGTAACTCATTTACAAGCATATACATGCATCTATGAATCTAAGGCTAATAATCTGATTGCAAAATTCATTATTATTTAATAAATAATTGATATGGTGAAGTTTTTTGTTAATTTAGCTTATTATTATTATACAGGAAATAAGTTTTGTAAGGTTTTTGATAAGTATTATACAGGAAATAAGTCGTTAACCTTGAAGACATCATCTTGAGAAGATTTTGTGCTCTCTGTTACTTGCGTTAATTGCTGTGGTACAAGAGGAATGGTGGAACATTTTAGTTTTGGTTGATTGATTTGATTTGATTAAAGAAGTGGCATTCCAGGAATCCTTGTGTTTAGTGGAAAATAACTGGGACATTTCCTTTTTCTATCACTCCACTTGAAACTAAAGCACTTTTGTTTGTCCAGTATTGCTTAATTAAACACTTTGGTATATGCTTTATTGGAAATTAACTTCACACCACATTGATTAGTGAGCATATAACAGCATGCTCTGTTGTGTTATATTAATTACATATCTGATCGGTTGTGGTCCCTGTACTCTAGTCATCATCCTGTAGTGCTGATCTGGTATCAGGCTTCATTGCCCTCTACTTCATTATGCCAGGCTGACCTGGAGAAAGTGACGATTTCTTTTCTTTGAATGCACAGGCCTGATCTTGCATGATGAAGAATCCCTTGCCAAAACAATCGTATGTCTTTAGGAATAAATGTGAGCATTTGTGAGGCTAAGGGACCTCTAGGGAGTTTGACCTTGTAGAATCCATTGCCAGTGTGAAATAACAGCAGTCTCAAGTCTGTAATTGAAGTGTAAGTGTGTGGAAAACGGCCATGATGTGTTTACAGTTCTACACCCCACACCCAGAACTCAACATAAACAAAACACTTGGCTACACAGTTGTAGCCCATTATTAACGGATTTCACACATACAATACGTGCTTTTCTTGTTGAATGGCAATGGCCTCATTGAAGGCTGGATTTCTCTGTACGCTGCATTCAACCACTCATGCTGCCTTTTGTGTAGCTGAAGTGTTTTCATGGTGAACTCTAAGATTTAAAGAATATTTTTTTTTCAAATGCACATCCTATAGTTATTGATGTAATTCAAATTCTATAGCTCCATCTATCTACAGCAGCAAGAAAAAGTATGTGAATCTTTTGCAATTTCATGGTTTTCTGCATTCATTTGTCATGACATGTTATCGGATCTTCATCCAAGTCAAGGGTATTGATAAATACAATGTGCCTAAGATAACACAAATTGAATACATTCAACATTCAAAATAGAGGTGGAAAAACTGCTAAAAGATCTCAAAAAACGACACATCTTGCCCTGAACTAAAGAAATTCAAGAACATGATAAACAAAGTAACTAATATGTATCCTTCTGGAAAGGCATTTTTCTGCTCAGGGACTCCAGCGAACCACAGTGAGAGCCATTATCCACAAATAGAGAAAACTTGGAACAGTCGTGAACCTTCCCAGGTGTGGCCGCCATGCCAAATTACCCCAAGAGCACAACGACCATTCATCCTGGAACTCCTGAAAAAAATAACAGAACAACTAAATCTAAAGAATTGCTGGCCTCTTTTGCCTCGTTAAGTTCAGTGCTCATGATTCAACAATAAGAGGCTGAGCAGAAATGGCATCCATGGGAGAGTTCCAAGGCAAAAGCCACTGCTGACCAAAAAGAACACAAAGATTCGTCTCACATTGCCCAAAAATATCTTGATTATCTCCAAAGACTTTTGGCCAAATATTCTGTGGACTGAAGGGACAAAAGTTGAACTTACTGGAAGGTGTGCATCCCGTTACAACTGACGTATAATAACACAGCATTTCTTCGTACCAGCAGTCAAACACGGTGGTGGTAGTGTGATGGTCTGCTGCTGCTTTGCTACTTCAGGACCTGGACGACTTCCCATATTTGATGCAACCATGAATTGCCTGCTCTACTGGAAATTCCTTAAGGATATTGTTCGGGCTTGAGTTTGTGTGCTCCTGCACAAAAACCCTCCAATATGGCTGAATTAAAGCAACTTTGAAAAGAAGAGTGGGACAAAATTCCTCCATAGCAACATGAAAGACTCATTGGCAACTATCACAAACGCTTGATTGCAGTTGTTGCTGCCAAAGGTGGCAAAACCAGTTATTAGATGTAGTAAGCAATTATTTTTTCAAATAAGGCCAGACAGGTTTGGACAGATTTTTACCCATTAAAAATTAAATAATCATTTAAAAACTGCATTTTGTATTTAGCATCTGTCTATATTTACCCAGAATTATAAAAATGTATAAACCCAGAAATCTAGTCTTGTCTCGTAGGATTCGCCTTGTCATACATGATGTAAGTTCGTGTTTTCACAAGATTGCGTGAGATTGGTGTGTCAACAGCTGGGGAGGTTGAGTAGACGAACAGAAAAAAAAAAACAGAACAATGTTTGAACGATGATGTCCTGGCAGTGTTTTAAAGTGGTTTCATGAACAGCTGTAGAGGTATGAAGTATGACCACTAATGTGTTCACACAGAATAGAATCAGGACAGTTTTATGCCCAAAGGTAACGGAACTTTATATGACCTTCCCAGTACACACACCTGTTTATCCTGCGGGCTGGATTTGCTATTGAGGTGTGCGTGTGTGAGAGGTAAAGAGAGAGAGAGAGAGAGAGAGAGTTTGCACCCTGTTATTAAAGTCCTACATTAATAGTCACTGCATTGATCATCGTGTATGACTGATGCTGCTGTGTGTCTGCATCTGGAGCTGGAATCTACATCTGTTCCTCTCTCACCATATGTGCTTCAGAGATTTCAAGCTATAAATGAGCTAGTCGCTCTTTTTTTTTTACTGCTTTATGAGTTCAAAACTAGTTAGATTTCTAGTTGTGTGTTTGTAGGATAAGATGTGTTCTTTGATTTATGTAATACTGGCCTTGGTGTCCGAGCAGATTTTGATTGTAGCTGCTGAGCAGAGAAATAGGTTCAACGACCAGAAAAAGAAAGGGAAAAACACTACTCTTCATTCACAAAATAAGGAAGGAATTAGAGAAGTTTTTTATTTGATATGTACTCTGTGCTTGCACAATGTGATGCACTTGCTGTAACTCGAGGTTATGTCATTTACTCAAACTACCACTGCCTGCTGCACTACACCCATGAGCGGTCAGTGGAACAGTAATTTTCTTGCTAGAGCAACTGAAAATCTTTCTACAGCTTAAATCATTAGATAATCTATATTAAAGCACACACACGTGTTCAAAATTGTTGGTACCCTTCGGTCAATGAAAGAAAAACTCACAATGGTCACAGAAATAACTTTAATCTGACAAGTAATATTTAAAAAGAATTCTATGAATGTTAACCAATGAAAGTCACATTGCTTTTCAATCATGCTTCAACAGAATTATAAAAAAAAAAATGAACTAATCTTTTGTCAGATTAACAGGCCTGGACAAAAATGATGGTACCCCTAACTTAATAGTTTGTTGCACAACCTTTTGAGGCAATCACTGCAATCAAACGATTCCTGTAACTGTCAGTGAGACTTCTGCACCTCTCTGCAGGTATTTTGGCCCACTCCTCATGAGCAAGCTGCTCCAGTTGTTTCCGGTTTGAAGGGTGCCTTTTCCAGACAGCATGTTTCAGCTCCTTCCAAAGATGCTCAATAGGATTGAGGTCAGGGCTCATAGAAGGCCACTTTAGAATAGTCCAATGTTTTCCTCTTAGCCATTCTTGGGTGTTTTTAGCTGTGTGTTTTGGGTCATTGTCCTGTTGCAAGACCCATGACCTGCGACTGAGACCCAGCTTTCTGACACTGGCCAGCACATTTCTTTCTAGAATCCCTTGATAGTCTTGAGATTTCATTGTACCCTGCACAGATTCAAGACACCCTGTGCCAGATGCAGCAAAGCAGCCCCAGAACATAACAGAGCCTCCTCCTTGTTTCATAGTAAGGACAGTGTTCTTTTCTTCATATGCTTCATTTTTCCATCTGTGAACATAGAGCTGATGTGCCTTGGCAAAAAGTTCCAGTTTTGTCTCATCTGTCCATAGGACATTCTCCCAGAAGCTTTGTGGCTTGTCAGCATGTAGTTTGGCATATTCCAGTCTGGCTTTTTTATGATTTGTTTTCAACAATGGTGTCCTCCTTGGTCGTCTCCCATGTAGTCCACTTTGGCTGAAACAACGACGGATGGTGCGATCTGACACTGATGTTCCTTGAGCATGAAGTTCACCTGGGATCTCTTTAGAAGTCTTTCTGGGCTCTTTTGTTACCATTCGGATTATCCGTCTGTTTGATTTGTCATGAATTTTCCTCCCTTGGCCACGTCCAGGGAGGTTGGCTACAGTCCCATGGATCTTAAATTTCTGAATAATATGTGCAACTGTAGTCACAGGAACATCTAGCTGCTTGGAAATGGTCTTATAGCCTTTACCTTTAACATGCTTGTCTATAATTTTCTTTCGAATGAGACAACTCTTTCCTTCGCTTCCTCTGGTCCATGTTGAGTGTGGTACATACCATGTCACCAAACAACACAGTGACTACCTGGAGCCCTATATATAGGCCCACTGACTGATTATAGGCCCACTGCCTATACGGCTCTACAGCCAATCATGGGCATCTGTGAGCTCACGCAAGCGGAAGGAGAGCTTTCTTCCGAATGTCTTACGCCGCCCCAACGGTGCATGAGGGGGCAGTTTGAAATAATGCGGTCGGCTGGTGTCACATGGTTCAGAGATAACACGTGATAGTCTTTGGCCCTCCCCGGCTGGTAGTAGTAGCCTTAATGTGGGAGCCCTCTAGTGACGGGTGGGAATTGGATACGACTAAATTAGGGAGAAAATCAGGAAAAATTCCCCCTCAAAAAGTAATCAATTAGTCAGCTTTCAGGGTAAAAATAAAAAATGGTAACATGGTGTTTTTACTTGTCTTACAAGCTGGCTTCCAATTTGTGTGTCCATCTTTATCATTCTATGACTGATCACAGGTTTTGGTCATAGCACTCATCTCATGTTAGATGATCAGGGTGTGCCAAAACATATATAAAGCAGTCCCGGTAAGTCTGATCCCGAGACTGCTTTATATATGTTTTGGCACACCCTGATTATAGGATGGACCCAACCTGTGGTACGGTCACTATTACATTTTAATGTATGTTGTTCTCTGGTTTATAAGTGAAATAGTTCTGTCTAGGCATTTAGTTAATGGAGCCGTATTACTGTAAAGTCTGGTTCTCTCAGTTCTAATCTAGGAAATGTGAGCATTCATGCTGACATGGCTTCTGGGAGAAAGCCTGACCTGTCAGTTTTAAGCTGATAGCCTTCTGTCTCACCTCTCATGGCCTTGCACTGGGGTGGAATGCAGGGGTATTTAAGATTTAAGCATGTTAATTTATTATACAGATATTAAGCATAAAGACATTACCTTGCTTTTTATTTAATTAAAAGTATGCATGTTTTAAGGGGTGCAGTTCTTACTGAATGATCAGATGAAAGGCATTTTAGAACTGATCTTATCACGTACCTAATCATCATGCAGTCAATGCAATTGATAATGAATTAATATTGATGAAGTATTTGTTATGAAGGTTATGCAGAATTTCCATTAACATATGCATGCACATGTTCTTCTATACTATTTTCAGTTTCAGAGAAAATGAGTAAATAAAAGAAAAATCTAATTTAGTTAAGATCTCCATACATCTAATTTATTAACTATAAGTGATGCAAATTAAATTTTTGTATTCACAATTAATTTCACACAACATAATTTGCATAGAACACTTTTAATAAACAACACAGTTTATCAACATAAATTGATTTTTCAAACAGAAGCTCTTTGGCCATTATAGAAAATAATTACAAAAGAGAAATAATATTTAAATAATAATATTTGTGGCAAGCTGATTTGTGTACATACTAAAGCTTGGACATTCACAAAAAGGAAATGGAGTTCAAACATGCTTAATGAACCGTACTTAGCTTTGAGTGAATATTTGATCAATGAAATCGATTGTTCAATTAATCACAACTGTGCTGCGTTCCAGTAACTGTTCGGGTTAACTGGTCAAATGTGCCCATTAACTTTATATGCTAGAGAGGACATACGCTGCATATATTTCTGTATGTGTATAGAATATCATAGGTGAATACTGGAATTATGTTTGTCATTAGGAGTTTAAAAAAAATACTGTATAGTATGTAGAATATCAGTAGTGGAAAGCATTTGCAGAAGGATGAACATCATATTGTATATTAAAGAAATGTATGTGAACACATTTGGTTTCTTATATAAATGGTATTTAGCTTATTTTCCCTGGGTTATTCAGCACTTGATTTTGACTGACAGTTGAACAATCCTACCTTAAAGGTTGTCCAAACAGGCAGACAATCAATGAACGGATTGACACTAGTTAATTTGACTCATCAGGAACAGACTACTTGTGTTCCCCAAAAGGACCGTAGGCTCCTTTTTGCAATTATATCCTATTTGAGAGCATTGTATACATTACCTTTATTCAAAGACACAGTATGTGACACTGTATATGGATGACTCCATGTTAAAGGAATGCTCACTAGTGATAATTACATGCTCAAGCTTGTGCGTTGGGGAGCTATTGTTTTCTGAAAAAAATAAAAATAAAAAATAAAAACAGACCAAAAGGATACCTTTACCTTCGGAACAAGGTTGATGACAAGACAGAAAAAGAGAGTTAAACAAACACACCTCTGTTACACCCTCTGCATGTGTTCATTATTGGCTTCTAAATTTCAAATAGTTCTTGAGAACAGACTTAATTTTATCTCTTCTAACTTGCAGTAATTCCACGCTTATTTAGCAACAAATAAACCTGTGATGTTTTAAACCCAGACTGCAGAGCTATAATCAAACTTCGGCCCTTTTGAAATGTTAATTTCTGTATTGTCTGGTTTTGGTTTGCTTTTTGCTTTCAATCCACCAACTCTTGTCCAGAACGGCTTGTAGACACTATCTTTAGGTTTGGACGCTTTATTCTTCTTCTTGGCTCTTTTAAAGAGGGTTTCCTCCTCACCCTGTAGGTGTAACCATCCTGGTCTCTCCTTGAGAAGTTTTTCCCGGTCAGGCCGAATGCTGCGCAAGACCTTTTTGAAGATGCTGGTGGTTAGAGAGAGTCGCCTACAGAACTCCTGAGAGCAGCTGAGTCGTAGTGGATGCTGAGATGCTTCAGCAATCCGTCCGGTGCTCTCTGTCTCACCAGATATCCGGTTCTCCAGTTCAGGCAGATCCAGCCAGTTACCCACTAAATCAGCAAAGACATTGTCTCCGAGCACTAATGGCTGTCTGTTGCGGCTTTGACTCATTAGAGAGGATGTCCAGTCGCTGGAGTCATCCGTGTCGAATTGAGAAAAATCACTGTCGATAGAGGGCCCTTCCTGTGAAAGTGTGGTCATTAGTCCTTGGAGATCAGCCATTGTGGCTGAATGGAATGAAGACTGATGCTCCTCGATGGTGGATCTTGAGGTTGAATGGCTTCCAGTGTTGTTTGAAGGGATGTTGTCTCGAGAATCACACGAAGAGAAGCTGTCATCCTCAGAGCTGGAGAAGGAAGCAGAAGTGCACAGACTTCCTCGATGGTGGGTTCCTCTTGGTTCCTGCCTTCTTGATACAGGGTGTGGAGCCAGACTATATTTCTCATATGGGGAGCTGGTGAGGAATTTAGACGGCTCCATTTCTAGATCAGACAAACTCGAATCTCTTGTAAATGTATGTTTTTTTGGCTGTTCTGAAATCCGTGTTTCTTTCTGTCTGCTTGCAACTGGGGTATGATTTAGATGATGTGTGGTCTTTAATGCTGAATCTGAAGTTATGGGTCTGTGAGGAGAGTGTTGGTAATGCTGACTGGTTGCATTGCAGGAGAGCTGAAGTTGTTCCAGAGCAGTCTGCACCTTGAGGAGTTTCAGCTCCTGCAAAGCTCCCATCATAGAGTTCGTCTGAGTCTGGAGACCATCGCCCGCCTCCCGCATGGAGATCTGAAAGAGAAATATGCTTTAATATAAAGTAACTACCAGGTTTTCATCAAAGATCATGTTCAAAGGGGAACCAACATATAAGTCTGTGTTGCTAAAATCCTAAGAAATGACATCATTTGGCATCCGCAGACATAAAAAGTACCACCTAATATGGATGACTACATGAGCAGAATTCTGCGGTTGGTGGTGATCTACCATTCCATGGGCTCAGATTTCACCTCAGGGATCTGATTTAGGAGGAGAACAAAAGAGCTGAGTCCCGCCTTTTGGTTTCAACCAGCAGTACACTTACTCACACATGTAATGTCATGCAAAGAATAAGGAGGAAAATAACCCCTGGAAAAAAGTAGCAAAGCTTTGACACTTGTCACCTGTCAGCCTTGTGCATCAGCAATCTATTGCTGTACAGTTTTCATTTAGCATATTTTTAGCAGTATTCCTTCTTCTATGTCTATCACACCTGTTATTCTGTAACTGTATCTCCTCATGGCTTGGGATCAAGGTGAGAGTCAAAGCCTGTTCATCATAACGGCATCAAATTATGTGTGTGTGTGTGTGTGTTTAGTCTTGAATCTAGTAGCAACAATGAAATGCCTTTATTACAGCAATTTGCCCCTCAAATTAATGAACTATAGATTTCCCCTTTCTTTAATGGACACACACTGTACATTAACAGTGCTGCCTGTAAAAGGTCTCTGCATCTCTCAGATTACAGATCAATAGCTGTTATCAGCTTCTAGAGAGCAAGATGTGCACTCCTGAAACAGTAACCTCAGTTAAAGGGTGAAAATGTAAAAATCTTTAAAAGAGATTCATTTAATAATGATGTCATATAAATAATTACATATACTTAAAAAGCATAAAGTTTAACATTGCAAAGTACTTATTTAAAAACTGTGCTTTTCTAATAGTTGTAAGCTAGCACATAAAGCTATATAGTGCCATTTCAAGATGCAACAACAGAATAATTATAACAAAGCTTATATGCACCAATAAAAATGAACTTACCCGATAACTATCTATAAACATGATTTCTGCAATAATGCTTTCTGACAGATCTTTGCTAGAGTTATATAAACCATTAGTTTAAAAATAAGCACTATCACCTTACCATACTCCAGTGAGCTCTCTCTCTCTCTCCCTTGATGTCTCTCTTCCTCTCCCTTTCTCCCCTTCTCTTTCTTTCTACTGTGTATCTGCTTTTTAACCAATCAGGTGACTGACCAATTCATGCGTCACGTTGATTCTTTTTTTTTTTTACGCTGGCATAAACAGGAGGGCTGTAGGGAGCTGTAGTTTTAAAGAAAAAATTGCCTTTGTGAATCAAACCTCAATCCTGTATGTGACTGAGACATGTCTGAGTGATAATTACTCATATTCATGTAGACTTCTGTAAGAGGAAGTGCATTTGTCTTTGTTTCTGTATCCATGGAGACCTTCATCACAGGATGAAGGTCACACGTTTACGTAATAATAGTAGAACAATTAATTGAAGGTGTGAATATGTCTGTTTGGAGGGACAGAGAATTTGTCACTCTTTGCGTGATCACACTTGCTGCACATTCATGACAGTGGGGATTTAAAAAGATCAAATACCTCTTACCAGTTTAGACATGCCACACACATGCACACCTGTACACACACAGCAATATAGAGTGAACTCAGGCAGCTGGGGATCCATTCAGTGTGATCTATACTTCTATGTACATGTTGTTACATTAACCAGTTTAAACGAATAATTTTTTAAATTTTTTTTATCTATTTGAATTTCAATCTATTTAACGCACAGTGATCGAGTAGTAGAGAATAATACTAAATAAGACAACTGAGATGCACCCATTTGAGGTAACTGGCTTTGACATATATTTCTTGAAATCTGTGCAACATCATGTTTTATTTTGAGAAGCTCATTAAATATAAATGTGAGCATGCTGTAAAGAGCTTTTAGAGGTCATGTGGAGAAACTGACTCTGTAATAATAGAAGAAAGAAGAGGGTCTGTTGTCAGTGACGACTAACACTATGACCTCATAATCATTTAGATATCAATAATGTCTGTGACGCAAGTGATGTGAAGAAAGACTTCATTGTGTGGGAATGTCAAAAGTATACAAAGAAATCATTCAGACTGAATGAAAGAAGGCTAAAACCAGTATGAACCAGTATTGAAGAAGAAATGATCAGCTGATTGTACTGTGGAAATTGATTAAAGACCATTTATTTTGTCTTGGTTTTCTGTAACTGCTGCTTTCTCATCACCCTCGTCTCCTTTGCGCTCTCCTTCAGGATGAGCCCAGACACATTGGGGGTTCTGACTTACGTCATCCTAACAACTCATTCATGACGGATATGGTTGTGAGTAACATCCCTAAGGCAATCTCAGATCTGCTAGTCAGCACCGTACACGCACACACCCGGACAAGCTGTGAGAGCATGTCTCCTGTTCTCATTTGTCAACAACTGCATGTGACATGAACAGTGAATGCATAGATGATCTACACAGCATGTTTATCATCACTTAGCTCAGTGGGGTGATAAACCAGCCAACCCATTGATTGCTTCTTAATGATCTTTATTGCACCTCTGGGAAGGATAAGTGCAATTACTTCACTTATAAACAGGGGGATGAAAAGGAGGTATTCATTCACAAGATGCAGGAATACTGAATAAAAGCTGTAATAAAAGGTGGATGGCAGTACACTCAATACCCTGACTGTTTAAGTGTGAATGGCATGTTATATTCGCAATCAGCAGGTTTTTAAGCTAAGGTTTAAGGATTTTTCCTTTACAAGGGAGACAGGGAGAGAAAATTCTAGCAAACAAGCACACATTTTTTAAAACAGGCCAAAATAAATAAAAAGTAGTATAATTGTGTTTATGTACACAAAATATATTGTAACTTAATATGACGAAATTGTGTAACTGAACATTTTTATGAACAAATAGCTGCTGTGTTAATCGGGTCAATATGTCTCAGCATATGTCTTAAGATCTCTACTTAGCTTCATGCATGGAGCTGTTCAGACATTAGAGATTGAGCTAATACACACTCATCAACCCTGCAGGCAAAAAGGGAGTACAGATAAAAATGGTACTGACAGTCTGTACTGAAAACCTTCTGCCATGGCTGGAATAGTGGTAAATTACAGAAATCTGCTTTTCAATAACTTACTTTGTATACTGCCACCTATACTATTAATATTTGACATAATTATAATTCAATATATGAATGCAGTGCCAGGCACATTAATGAGTTCTTCTTCCCTTGTGTTTAGGGCTGTCATGATCATTTGAACTAGGATATCCAAACTAACAGAAAATATGTTGATATAATTGATGCTTTTTAAACTCCAGTGTAGAGGCATTTTAGACAATTTAGAGCTTTAAGACAAGCTCTGTTTAAAGAAGCTTTGGACAACAAAGCCAGCCTTTGTTGCTCTCCATTATCCAAGTCTGTATGATGAACCACTGCTCCCCCACAGTGCAATCCTCATCCCTTTAACAACTCATGAGCTTACTTGGCTTCACCCATTATTAGATTGATCAACCATGAAAAAATTGGGGGATAATTACTTTATTCAGAAATAAACCCCAGTACATATCTGTAACAACTAATTATGCTTTATGCAATAAGTAAAACTGGGGAAATTAATCAACCGGTGTTATTATTACGACCTACTGTAGAACGCAGTATCAGGGAAAAGCGAGAGGAAGACAAGCCAATCATTGGTATGGTATAACAATTAGCCAATCAGCTTCGTTTATTTCAAATCGGTTTCCAGTGCACGCGCCCGTCGCGCGACAGACGTGCAACTGTTCCAAAATCTGACACTCAACGCACTAAAGCACGTACACGCCATTATGTCATAACAAGTGAGCTACGCGTAATAATGTAATAAGTAGGAAATTATTTAGGCTTCGCATTAGATAGAACTACAGTAGCAGACACGTTTTTCAAAGTATTCATAAGTGAATGTACATAAAAGAAACAAGAAAATGAATCCAGTACTGTACATTTATTCACATGCCCAGTAAAGTCTATAAAAATGGACTACTAAATACTACTACTACTACTACTAATAAAAATATTATTGATAATAATAAACACTCACCAGTTCATGTTTCAAACGTTTCAGGCTCTTGTCCATGTCTTTGCGCTCCGGCATGCGGTCCATCAGGCAAACACTCTAAACTATTAAATACTTATTAACTAGTGTTTTAAGCTTACACGCGCTGTCCTATTTACAAATCATAAAACCTAGCTGGAGCAGTGAAAGTCTCAGTGGTGATATGCGGTGTCCTCGGCGCCGGTTAGAACGGGTTTTTTTTTTTTTTTTTTAGCACCAAAGCTGTGAAGCACGAGCTCAAGAACTTCACACGCGCACACACAGCGATTTAATTCTGCAGATCTTTCACAGCACCTGACATTTCTCCTACCCAGCACTCAAGCCTGTGTGCGGTGGAGTCTGAGGTTCTGTCTGCTCAGTGCGAGTGTGTGAGAAAGTACAGTAGGGTGATTTGTCTCCACGTGTGGCGCTCAGACCGCGTTTCAAATCTCCAGGACACACCTCACTCACAGGAGGGGAGTTTAACTAACGGTTTTCCGGGTACAAGACAAAACGAGCTATACGGCCAGTGGTCTAGTCAATGTCTGTCTGATCAATGGACACTTCAGCAGGGGTTCATACATAAGAATGGGACTGTCCCTATTGTTAGCTCACACACTGAATACACCTCTGAGTTCCAGCTCTGATTGAATCTCAAGTATGAGAAAACTACTGATTTTTGCTCTTCTGTTAATCCTTTAGATTTTTACACTTTTTATGTCAGTACAACGAACGTATGGAATTATTAACATCAACAAATCAAACTTATATATAAAAAAGGCAATAGGATAGAAAGTTAGAATTCCAATAAAGTCAAATAAAACTTTTATTTTAATATATTATAAAATATTCTCATTATTAATATGAGTAGTTTGGTTCGTTGGACTGGTGGATACACACCACCCTGGAGATACTGTACATTTGTCTTTTCTGTGGCAGTTATTTAAGGGGTCAGGTTGCCAGCTCAATGCTGTATTGTCATTCACACACTACAGGCAATTTGGGAACACCAATTAGCCCAACCTGCCTATCTTTGGACTGTAGGAAGAAACCAGAGTACATGGAGAAAAACCACCAAGCACCAAGAAAACATGCAAACTCCAGACAGACAGACCAGAGGTGGGAATTGAACCCCAATCCCGGAGGTGCCAGACCACAGTGCTAAGCACTAAGCCATTGTGCAGCCCATATACAGTATAAGGTTATGCTTATTATTTTTGCAACTGTTACTCATATAAATTTTTTCTAGTCAAAAGAGGTTACACATTCTAATAATTATTCCAACTGCCTTCAGGTTGATTATGGCATGCAATACGGAGGCCAATTAATGTGTGAAAATGATGCGTCGCGCTCCAGAATCACTCATTTACAAGTTACCTCCTGGAATATGACTGTTCCATCAGATGAGTAAAATCACACATTGATAGGATAATGTGATCGTTCAGTACATTCAGGTAGTTCGCTGCCTTCAATGCTATATAACATTGCTGAGCGTAAACCTGACTAAGAGAAGCAACCCTAGATCAGTGGTGCAACTACCTATTGCCACTACTTTTGTCACCATGTGCCATTAACACCACTCACTGGAACCGCAACATGCCCATGTGCCATTCATACCACTGTTCCAGCACGTTTCAGCCATGTCACCATGTCACATTCAGCATTGTCTCGTCGTGCCATTCACACCACTGTTACAGCATGTCTCGGCAATGTTACCATGTACTGTTCACACCATTGTCCTGGCAATGTCTAGACTGGAACAAGAAATATCAACAGCACCACCATGTACAGTACTGTACAGTGCATCTCAAATAATTTGAATATTGTGGAAATGTTTTTTTTTTCTTTGTTTAATTACACATTAGGTTAAATATTTAAATGCTTTTGTTTTACTTTAAATGATTATGGGAGGCAGAAGGGGTTGTGATTATCACTGTGGCCTCTCACCTTTGAGGGTTTGATTCCTGCTTTAGGATGGTGTTCATGGACTTTGCATGGTCTCCCCGTGGGCTTGGTGGGTTTCATCCAGGTACTCTCCAGTTTAACATGCAGCTTACATGGTGTTCTCAAATGGCCTGTTGTCTGTGTATGCCCAACTTCTGAAAAGTAGTATTGTAAATGCTTTTTGTAACTGACTGTAGGAAATATTCAAATATTTTTTAGATTAAATTCTTTTTTTACTTTCATAAGCTGTAAGCTGCTAATATTAGATAATACCCCCCCCCCCCAAAGAAAAGGTTTGAGCTATTTCACTTTATGTGTAAGAAATCTAATATATATGGATTTATCTTTGTAAAATAAATTACAAAGGTAAAATAAACATTTCCATGGTATTCTAATTTATTCAGGTGCACGGTACATACACTACCATTCACACACACAATTCCGTTTTAGATGGAAAATAGGTTTGGCCATGTGGAAATAAAGTCACTGTGTGTGTGTGTGTGTGTCTTGTTATGCTGCAATGGTGACTGGGGGCAGAAGGAATCAGAGCTGAAATGAAACACTGTAGTTTTGCGCAGGGAGATGTAGTCCAAGGCGGTCGTGTCTATAGGCCAGGGTGTGTTAAGTGACAGAAAATTACTGACGTCATGACAACATATAAACAATGCTTTATATTAATGTCCCTTATTTTAATATTCTTATATTTATCTAGATATTACACACTCATGAGCGCGTATTAAAATTATACTGTTGAATGTTGAAAAGAACCAATATACCTGTGAAGACCCCACAGATATTTCGCAAATATCTTCAATGTACGGACAAACACGCAACTTTCCCATTTTATTATATGTATAGATTTGTATTATTGTACGACGCTTGAGTATACAGTACATCACTTACAACGATGTCTGGCGCCATCTTCTGGACCGAAAGGTGTTTTGCACACAAGCTTCTACTCTTGTCCACAAGAGGGCACTATGGACTCTAACAAGACCTATAATAAATCCACGAAGAAGTGAAATGAAGCGCAAGGCTCCACTCAGGTAGCGGGAAGTATGGCGGCGTGTGTGAGGAAAGCTGCTCACGAGATTGATGTCCGCACGCGAACAGATGATGTTCTGTCGTCTGGCGGAGTGGAGTTCAGCTCCTTACTGCTCTCTAAACCGGTTCTGGAGGGTTTGTCCGCCTCCGGCTTTCAGAGACCTTCACCAATCCAGCTGAAGGCGATTCCGCTGGGACGGTGTGGACTGGGTGAGCAGTTCCACTACAACCCGACCAGCACATTTGTTCTAGTAATAGTAATGTTTACAAATGTAACTAAACTATTGTATTTTAATCTAAAGTTTGCGTTTGTGCAATATCAACTAGTTGTCTCCTCTCAAACCTTTTAAAGTTATGGATTTAGCTGTGTAAAACGTAATTAATATATTGTATTGTCTTTATAAATGTGAACATAAACATTTTGTCTGTTTTTTTTTGTTACAGCTCTATACAGCCAACATCTTAATGTCTTAACTTTCAGACAGAGTTGTTCCATATTAATTATTAATCTACCTGGTTTTCACTAGTGACTTGGGTTTAAACCAATTCAGTTTATGTCAAATAGGTTTCTGGCTGCAGGTTCATTAGAGCGTACCTGGCTCTGTGTGACAAACCTAATAACCCTTATGCCACCCTTGGCAGTAACAACTGCATTTGGCCGTAACAACGGGATGCTCACCTTCCAAAAATATAAACTTATGTCTCATCAATCCACAGAATATTTGCCCATTTTCTTTTCTTTTTTAATAAATTTTTTTTAAACATAGGGCTAGTTTGGTTTGGACAGCTGTTGTCTTAATAAATAAAATCCTAATCTAAAAACTGCATTTTGCATTTACTTGGGTTATTTGTTTGATGATCTGAATCATTTAAGTTGAACAAATATACAAAAAATACAAATGGAAGAGGCAAATGCTTTTCATGCGACTGTACATCATTAATTTGTAGGTGAAACTGCATCTGTTTCTGTGTTTTGTACATGGTTCTGTCAGATTTATGTATCTTGTTTTTTCTTTCTTAGATCTAATCGTTCAGGCTAAATCTGGCACCGGAAAGACCTGCGTGTTCTCCACCATTGCTCTGGACTCCCTGGTCCTTGAAAATGCTGCCACTCAGGTACAATGTGTTTTGTTTATTTATGTATTTAACTTTATGATTGGATGATTTTACACTAACTGCTGATTTCAGTGCTTGTCAAGGTTAAGACGTTAAGAGCAAATCATCACTGGGTCATTCCATATAAATGTCTTTCCATGGAGGCCTCCTGACTGACTCACTCAGATTTGCTTTAATGCTCTGTGGAAATTATGCCAGTATTCCCAATCCAGTAGTGTGCACAAATAAGTCTTGCATCTGTAGAGATTCTGAGATCGAACGGCCATTATGCCACATTATTTCCACGTTTAGATGATGATGATGATGATGATGATTATTATTTTTAATTTGTTTATTTCTACAAATTATTGTGTATATCTAGTAAAACTCAAGCTAACTCATGTACAGGAATGAGAAATTAAAATTAATGAATTAATACATAAAAAAGAGGATGCTTTGCTCAGCAAATACACCAACTCTGAATTCAGAGCCTTGAACCAAACTGTATTAATGAAGGTGTCAAATGTTGTGTTAAAATCAGGTATATGCAGCTTTGCAAAGGATCTAATAAACATGGCTATATGCATTTGAAATATAAGGCAGGAAACATTTTGTGTTCCATTTTTCATTTACCAAAAACACTGAAGCACCAAGTGTTCTTTCAGACATTAACCTAAATGGAGGGGAAAAGTAACTTTTAGCAGGCCTTAAATTAGAAATATACAACTGTGAACCTTCTAGTTTAAAAGTTAAAACTTGTAATGGGTAACAACGCCTGAAAATTTCAAGTCATGAGTTTAGAAACTTCTTTTCCTTTTCTTTTGTAACATTTCTGTAGTGCCTGATTTTTTAATTAACTGAATACAGATACAAATCTGGTTCTCATTAAAACCTATTTAAAGGGAATGGGCATTATTTTGAGAAATTATGAAGCAAGAATATGCTTTAGGCAATAGACAATCTTGTCAGGGTCTGTCCTCTCATTGCTCTTTTTATTCTTTTTTTTTTTCTCCCTTACAGGTTCTTGTTTTGGCGCCGACCAGAGAGATTGCTGTTCAGATCCATGCAGTGGTGATGGCCATTGGCAGTGCCATGGAGGGACTGGAGTGCCATGTGTTTATTGGTGGACGGCCTGTGAGTCAGGACAAACTCCATCTGAAAAAATGTCACATTGCTATTGGATCACCAGGTTTGTGTGAATATTGTAAAATGTAAGCTGTAGGTTAGAGTTCAGTCTTCAAATGAGTTGGTAATTATTTTCCTTGAGCTGTCTTTAGCTGAGTGATGGAAGGTTAAGTTTTTCATCCAAAAGCCTACCATGAGTTTCTCCGTCCTTGGATTTGAAATGGAACATTTTCTGGAACTTCTGAGCTCACGTTTAGCCCATGTTGAGCCAGTTGAAGGCATCTAGACCTTGTTTTAAAAGGTTGTATTAAAATTATTATTAGCTTTTCCCCCATTTAATGAGTAGTGTAGACACTGTAGTGTTTTAGATCAATGCAGGACTAATATTTGTGTTCAGGAGAGCTGGTGTGTGTGTGTGTTTAGAATTGTTTTGAATATGGAGTTGATGTTTGTTTTAGGTCGTATAAAGCAGCTGATTGAGATTGGAGCTCTGCTAACAGCCAGCGTCCGTCTGTTTGTTCTGGACGAGGCGGATAAACTGCTAGAGGAGGGCAGCTTCCAGGAACAGATCAAGTGAGGCACACACTCTTCCCAATGCATTTCAGCTTTATTCATTTTAATGTGTGTTTATTGTATTTAATCTTCTCGTCATATCAAACTGAGTCTGAGTTTTGGGTCAATATCTATATCTGCATGTTTTAGCTGGATCTTCTCCTCCTTGCCGGTAAATAAACAGATGCTGGCGCTCTCTGCAACTTATCCAGACTCCTTAGCGCAGCATCTGTGCAGGTACATGAGAGAACCAACATTTGTGCGCCTAAACCCCAGTGATCTGGGACTCATCGGTGAGGCTACACCTCACTTCTGTCACCTTTTACTTATTTATTTATTTATTTTTAAGGGTAACCTGTTATTTAGCGAAGAAAACCAAACAAGTGGATCATGACCATCAGGTGTGTTTATCACCCTTTTCTTCCAATGCAGGTCTGAAGCAGTTCTATAAGCTGGTGCACTCGCATGCCCTGCCTCATAAGATCTTTGAGGAAAAAGTACAGAATCTGTTGGAGCTATTCAGTAAAGTTCCCTTTAACCAGGCGCTGGTCTTCTCCAATCTGCATACAAGGTGTGTCTGCTTTTCTGAAAGAGGAGATGATAATCTTGTAGATCATGAGATTTTAATATCTCTAATGTATTATTATTATTATTGATGTAATATTACCAATTTTCATATGAAAAAAAAAAGAGATTCACTGAGATTCACTATTGTAATTTGACTGATTTGAAGTGTGTGTTCCTCTGTAGGGCGCAGCACTTGGCTGATGTGCTGTCATCCAAAGGCCTGCCTGCAGTCTGCATCTCAGGTGAGGCTCTCAGCTCTGTACTTGGCTTTCTCTACATGAAGGTGGAAAATTTAAGTGTATTTGTGTGTATGTGCATGCAGGTGGTTTGAGTCAGGAGCAGAGGCTGGAGGCAATGTCTAAGCTAAAGCAGTACCAATGTCGAGTTCTCATCTCCACTGATTTGGTGAGATCAGACATACCAGTTAGTGTATACAAACCTGCCTGTAATACTGTAAGTTAAAACCTGTTTTTATTTTACCCTTCTCTTAATTTTTTCCCTCTCTTCCCTTTGTAGACATCTCGGGGTATAGATGCAGAGAAAGTGAATTTAGTGATTAACCTGGATGTGCCTCAAGATTGGGAGACATACATGCACCGGATTGGCCGCGCCGGTCGCTTCGGTTAGTTTGTTTTCCAGTTAATTCTGTTTGTAACTAACGAACTACACCTGTTTACCTATTAGACATCACACTCCTTCCTTTTTTTCACTCAGCCTCTTCACATGTGCATTGTAGTAAATTTGCCTTGGTGATCTTTCTTAAAATTAAAAGAACAAGGATCTGACTTATTTCAATTCTATAAATGTTTCGCTTTCAATGTATGTAAAAATATAAATAAACAAACAAACAAATAAATAAATAAAATGTACACAAACTTTCAAATATCAGAGGAAAAAGTAAGGATGAAACAGCAATGCGCTTATTGTAAATGTAGTAAGGAATTAATGAAGCTACAATAATTTATGCAAAATAATTTGAGAGACCGGTTGTTTTGGACCGAAGTCACTTGTGCATCATTGTGAAAGTGCACAATCGCAAAAAAGCTTGCATGCAAATAAGAACAACCTCTGTATTCTTTGCATGTATGTTTTTTTGGCCATGTTTTGTAATAGATTATCCTTGGACCTCCACGATTATGGCCAAAATGATATCACGACTAGTTTGAACGTTATTCAGATCATGATTATAACAATTACTTGTTTATTTTAGTGACAGTATTTTTATTGGACGGTCGCATTAACATAATAGTGCTTTCACGTCCATGTTGTGCTACATTACTGCTAATGAATGGAGCTTTGCATCAGAATAAAATTATGATGCTAAAATAATGACACAGCATGTGAAAATGAAAAACACCCACAAGGATTATTATTGTTTTTAATACAACAAAAATATTGTTTTTCCCCAGGATTTTCTTTTATTTATTTAAAAAAAAATTTTTTTTTAAATGAAACACTGACTTCTTTGTCTTGCAGCGATAATAGCCTTATTGATATTTTAAGTGACTGAAGATAAAATGTTTTTGTACTACACATAAATCATAAAGGCTTAAATAAATAAAAGCACTGAATCAATAAAATTTGCTGAGATGTAAAAGTTTTTACTTCAGAAAAACAGCAGCTCCATCATTTGCTCACACGTCGATGTTGTCGTGTCTGGGTATCAATATCTATGGTGAAGACTGACCAGTCATCATCTCCACCTCCAAAATTTCAACAATTCAACATGAAGATGAGTGCATGCAAAGCAAAGACTGCAGGTTTTCTCTGGGGGAACTTGTGAAAAAACTGATTTAACACCATACACCGGCTGCAATACTGCACTCGCAAAAATGAATGTGCATGGCTGCATTCACACTTCCTACAAATCCGCACGGGTGTATGTCATTATTCTAGCATCACATTTTTTCCAATGTAAGCTAATCATGTTCATTTAAATGTGGAAAGCCAAAGTAGTGATCAAGATTAAAATTATTAATTGATTAATTGTATTTAAATCTAATTTAATTAGATTTATTTAATTATATATATAATATATAATATATATACACAATTATTCACTGTGATTAGGTAGTGCATATTTGGTTTTGCAAAGACTGCAAAAGAAACCCAACTCCCCAGGACCGTTTTGTCTCCAGGGTTCACTTCCTGAAAGCTTATTTATTTAAAATACAATTAAAAACAAACATGATTTTGTGTCTTGTTTTAGGAACTCTGGGGGTTGCTGTAACATACTGTTGTCATGGAGAAGAGGAGAACAAAATGATGGCCATTGCTCAGAAGTGCAGCCTGGCTCTCAGCCTATTACCAGGTAAGTGGAGAAAAAGGGATCGAATGTTAATCATCCCCTTGCTGACAAATACATCAATAGTCTTTGTCGTGGCTTCTTCCTAATTAAGTGTAAGCTCATTTCTAAAATTCTTTTTATTTTATTTTTCTTTAATAAAATTTGGAATTTTATTTTGGAAAATGGCCAAATCTGTTCCAACTGTTCTAGTTGTAAAACTTTTTTTTTTTTTATGCACAATTGTCTGCATTTGCCCAAATTATGCCATTTTATTATTTAAAAGTATAATTTGCTGCTGTTCAGGAAGATTGGCTTTGTCCCTCTATTTGTGAACAAATTTCAGATATCTGTTAAATCGTGTGTGCATACAATTATACAGGTATCTCGGGTCATTGCGAGAGGAGTGTCCGACTCCACAGATGCTCACTTTAGCCTTTTATGTTTAAGGCATTTTTTTTCCTCACTTGAGTGCACAGAGATTAAAGATTTGATAATTTCGAGTACTTCTAATGCAAGTTGAAATCAGCATTGGTTACCTTGTGTCCTTAGGATCATTTCTGAATCACATGAACGGTTAGACTATAAAATGCCTGTATAATCTTAAATGTTTAAAAAATAAATAAATCTGTGACTTCTCGTGTGCCTCATTGTGTCCTGTTGTGTTTCTCAGATCCGATCCCAGCTGGACTAATGGAAGAGCCATGTGATTGGAACGTGATAGTTCAGCCTCCTTCAAAAAATGACCTCGCTCTTTCCCTTGGATCTAAAATAGAAAAGAAACCGGCCAAACCTGAGCAGACAGTCTCGAAATCCCCCAGAGAGTCTCAGCACATACTTCTCACTAAAGAGCAGACTGAGCGTCCCAGTACAGCTAGAATTCAAAAATCCCATAGTGACAGGAACAAGAGTAAAAAACCTGCTCCTGCCCATGACATCATACCCAATGCTGAAAATCTAGAGCCTCATCCAGCTCTCACGAGGAAGGAAATGCAGGAGGCTCTTCCTAAAATCCCTCCCCTGCCCTCTTTTAAATCTCAGGCAGTGAGACCCGTGTCTTTCGCTGAGGCCATGGCTGACTTTGATAACTTTATGACCTCTGGCCCTGGACGATCAGTTGAGATCATAAGACAGTATGGAACACATGATGACATAAACATTATGATAGATGGGGAGCATAAAAACCATGACAGGGATGGTGCTGGGACAGATGGGGCTTGTATTAAATCTTCTAGTAGACATGAAGAGCAAGTCTTAATGGAAGGAATTGCTCAATCTCGGCAGTCAGTTGGTTCAACCCCTCATCCAGTGACCCCTAGATGCATGCCTGGCAGCTCTTCTTCCTCTTTAGGCAGTGACTCCGAGATGGAGACAGAACAGAAAACCGATGCCTCAGCATCCAGCTCTCCGTCCAGTGCACCACATCTTAACTATGGACAGCAGCACATTGTAAAATCAACAGATGCAGCAAAGCAACCCAACAAATTCAGGACAGGTTTTTCCAAATCCCACATCAAGACTCCACATCCAAACAGTCATGCTCAGACTCCTCAGCATTGCAAGTCAAGGTCAGTATCCGAGGAAAAGATGGCTGGGAAAACTGCCACGGAAAGGAAAGAAGATGGCTGGAGGATGCAGAGAAGAACACAGGAGGTAGAGGAGGAGGAGGACAGTGATGAAGAAGAGGACAACCAACTCTCTCAAGAAGGGAATGGACAAGACTATTGGAGAGCTTGCTACCAAGCCTGGGAAGAATATTACAACTCTTGGAGTTCAGCCTATTACTACCACTCGCATTATAACTGGCTGGCTGCATATCGGATGAATGCTGTATACATGATGGAAATGATGAAGCGCTGATTCATGGATATAAATCTCACTTCTGGGGTCAGTCGGGTGACTGACGTATGTAGGAGATCTGAATCTGAGGTGGTGCATTAGTGCCTAAAAAAGTCTGTTAAACTGTTGAATTATGGCACTGTTTATTGTACCATTTTATTAATAAAAGCATTCTATTTGAAACAGTACAAATGATTAATTAAAAAGATATTTGGGCGGTTGCAAGGCCATATATTTATTTATTTTGCCCTTTCATTTTGTTAGTGGTGACTGGCATAGTTTCATACCTGTGCATTTAACTGGTGGCAAAGTGTAAACAAGGCCTGATATAGATGTTGTTCTTATTCTTATGATGATGATTATTATTAATATATGCTTAGGGTCAAAGTGGATCCAGATCCTAACTCAGAAAGATGCTGTAGATGGAATGCCAATCCTGGGCACCATATACACATCTTAACAGTTATTTTAGGAACCTATTTAGAACCTTAAGGAAACCCACAGAGAGAACATTGACAAGAACATTTTTTTTCTCCATATTTTCTGTATTTTATGGAGTGTATCTCTTGTTATACAAGGATCTTCTATGGTTATTGCAATAATGCCTTAAAAATTGAGGAAAGAAACCTGCCTAATAACCTGATAAGATTGCAATTTAAACAATTGTGAAATAATGTTATGATCAGATCAGCGTTTATAATATGTGGTGTGGTTTGTTGCGTTTGATTCTGGAACAGTTTGACTGAAACTAAAAGCAAGAATACCACTAGGCTCATCCCCACCTGTGCTACGATTTGGCTTTAATTCACTCTGGTGAGTAATCTGACAACAGATAAATCATTCACTTTTTCTTATCACAAATAATGATGTTTGTCTAATGCCCAAGGTTAACAGAATCTACGCTATTTTAATATAGAGCTCCATGTCCATCAAGCAAAACACTTGTAATCTAAAGATGTTTTTTAGTATCTGGCGGCAATCAGAGGTTATTCAGCCTTACTGGTGAAATGTTCTTGTGCTGATAAAAGGTCGGGAAATATTGAGATTAAAATATTCAAATGATGAGTTCCGTTGCTTTTCTCTCATCTGCGTCTCCACGCATTCATGGTATCTTGGGATAAGCTCAAGGCCCCACGCGACCCTGTATACAGGATACAGTGGTTTAGATGATTAGAGAGTGATGAGTGAGTGAGTCTGCCGTGTCCAAAATGTATATTCATGTGTAATGAATATGAAATGAAAAAAAAAAAAAAATTCTGAATGTACCAAATTCTCACATGACCGTTTTTCTTATGACCACACAGCTGTTTAGTCCCAATCCTGTAAGACAAAAACTTTCACTGTTTCACTGTTGTACAAAATTTCACCAAGAGTGTAAGGAATGTCCAATCATGGTCATCCATTTTTTTCTGATCACATTTCTTCCACGAAATTGATGGTTCAGCACTATGCTTCCAGGTTTTAATATGTTGTAAAGTTCTTAACCCAAATTCAGTAACAAAGTTAAATTCAATATTTTTTTTTGTATAGCGCTTTTAACAATGACCATTGTCCCAAAGCAGCAATTACAGAATAATAATTTTTAAAAAGTATAGAAATAAATTAGAAAATGTACAGAAAAAAATATGAGCAAGCCGAGGGCAACGGTGGAAAGAAAAATCTCCTTGAGACTCTCAGCATAATGAGAAAGGTGTCCACTTAAATTGTTGGAGACTCAGGTATGGAAATTTCGGTGCTAAACAATTGAGTGATTGTATTCAAAAGCCATCACTTAAAAAGTGCCTGCTTCAGCCAAGTCCGAGACCATCTTCATGGTCATCAGTTGAAACTGCCCTCACTCATCACATGCAGACCACATGGAGCCATCCTCAGCAGCAGACCAAAGGCTTCCATGCGACGAGAACTGGATGAGTCAGATAGTTCAGGATCACTGTCAACTCTTTGCATGATGCAGGCCAATAATTTGCCTCTTCTGAACAGTGACTTTGGACAGGCAGTAATACATCAAAATCACCAGCAGCACATCATACTATAATCTTATCAAAATGATCATTTTTTACATTTATCATAATAAAAATACCAAAAATACATTTGGAATCTGAAAAAAGATGGTCTTGGAACATGATGATTTAGGTGTCCAAAAGGAAACATTTTGAAACATGTTTGATTAATTATACAATGAAATGCCAAATCAGACCCAAATGTGTATTTTCTATTATACATATTCAATGTGTATCATTCATGTACAGTATGTAGATCTGGGTAATGTGGGAGCTGGAGAACTTGGCGATGGTGTTGACTTGTGTACCTGCTGCTGTGGACGCGCTCATATACTGTACACACTCCTCCATCGCCACTTCTGTATCGAGTTCTGCTAAATCGTCTGCACCAATATGGTGGTTGATCAGGAGCCGGCTCTATGATGGAGATTGAGCCCAGTTTGATTGTCTTAAGTAACATCTACTGAGATAAAAGTCTTTTAATATTCTGGGAATTACAAATGCACGGATAGAAGACAAAGCTTGTTTAAAAAAGTTAAACAAAAACTGTTTTTGACTCTTTTTGGCATTATATGGATAGATAAATGATTTTTAGTTGTTCTGGTAAGATACAGTACGTCATGACTGTGGACTGAGTCATTAGGGTTCTGTTTTTGTGACTAGAAGATTATGAGGTCAAATCCTGCACCTGCCAATAGGCCACAGTTCCAAGTTTCAGTGGATGAAAATGACTTGTGGTAAATTAATAAATGAAATACAGCACCAAACACTATTCATGATTTGGTGTAAGTTGGAGACAAATGGGTACTGACATTTTAAGCATTTCCTTAATGAAATGAGAAATTAACAACATATAAGACTAATAATATAGTAGTAATAATACTACTACTAATAGTAATAATATACATAATATTTGGACAATTTAAATGACCATTTGATTAAAAACAAAGTTGGAAATTCTTTGATTTTAAGCTATTGGGACTTAAGGCATGATTTTTGATACTTTGATGTACAACTTGCATGCATTCACACTCACATACGTTCAGTGCCATGTTAACAATATTAACTCATTTTTGCTCAAAAGTTAAGGCTTCAACAAATTGATTTTTTAAATGAATTCTGAGTTTATCCCTGATTGTTGAATTATATTTAAGAATGATATATGAATGAAAAATTGCACACACAGCAAATGGGATAGTGACATATATAGAGCTTTTATCAGGCGTTTCACAGTAGTGACAAGACAAGATCATAAATTATATTCAGCATCTGACAGGGGAGGCCAGAAGAACAAGGTGATAATAACAAACAAAAGAAACAAAAAACAGCTAAATAAATGCTGAGACATTAGGGAAACTAGTAAGTACAAGGCAGACGGATGAATACAGGTCTTTAATTACGTATATGACAGGACGCATCTCGAACCTTTGATTACTTTCGCCATGTCTTAAACAAACACTGATTTACTTTAGAAACAGGTTTTAGCTCTGGGTCGTGTTTCCCACCAAATATAAGATGATGTTTTAGTGCTTAAATAGACTGGGCATGTAAAGTAGCTGCCTCTGACTATGCTTTGAAAAACTGCCCATACACTTAGAGGACAAGCATGTTGTTTCAGTGTGAATTTCTTTATCCGAGACTGTAAAGTGATGTAAAGTGACAAATTAAACATTGTCTCTAAATAAAGAACTATCATGTGCTTTTCTCTAAATATTAATTAATAAGACTGTGTGTCTGATACAATGCACCACAATTTCTAACATGAGGTCCCAGTCTAATTCCTTTGTTGATCTGAATTATGGTTTAGGGTACTGTTATTTATTTATTTTTGTTTAAATGATATTATTTCATAAATTTTCTGAACATTTAATCGAATAAAAGTGACATGTAAGCATATGAATAATTGCACACATCATTTGCGATTGAAATGAATTTAAACATGTTTTCGTAAGAAACAAGTGTGATGGATGCGTGTGAACGACTGAATAGAAAAGTAAATAATTCCTGTCTCCATATATGGCTATATCGGCTTAAAACAAAAGTAGAACATCAGGGGGGAAAATGGTTTTTGATCTTGATGCTCTTGCTTATTTAAAACCTTTCATTTAAATATCTTAAAAGAACATGAAAGAAAAACCCACATTGGTGCAATGTGGTAGAATGTGGCAGTGTAAGTCTCAATAGTCAGACACAGGGAACCGATGGTCTTGAACAATTATTATAATATTCCTAATTTCCTGAAGTAAGAACATTTACACTATATGCTGGTGTTCTACTATATCATCATTATGAGAAAATATTTGATCTCTAATACAGTATATTTCCAAAACAGCCTTTCAAACCAACAAATGTCTTTTACACAGTTTTAGTTACACAAGTAATCATTTAAACTCACAGAGCTATACAAAGCACAGAGGCGGAATTAGGGTAAGTAAAATAAAACTGTGGTAAATAACAAACAAACACACAAAAAAGAAGAAAAAAAAAAACGTATGGCTGCGTTTACATTGCCAACCATGTCCAATTCTCCTCTGTCTTTTGAAACTGATCTAATATTGTTGCATAAGTATAAAGAGTTTCTAAACCTGAAATATATATATATTTTTATTTCTGGTAATTTTACCCACATCCAATATCCAGCAGGAGAGTTTCATAAACCAGAGTGTCAAACAGGATGTCTCTCGAATGGTGAGAGACGGTGAAAGGAGTACGTTCTTGCCAAGTTACACAGCACATAAAAGACCAATATTCAATATTCTTAAGGTTAAGCTCAATGCTTGTATGAGATTCCTGCTGAAAGCTGATTGGCTGATGTGTGTGTGTGTGTGTGTTTTTTTTTTAAAGTAAATCCAGTCAACATTAAAAATCCACATACAGATTAGCTTTGTTCGGACTCCGGATCTCCCACCCTGATCATGGGTTACACCAAAGGCTTTGCGGACCGTTTCAGAACCGTGTACACATATCTTGTACTGTTTCAATAAATTAGAATTGATTGGGGTGTGCCAGCAATGTTCTTAAAAATCTCCCTCTATTTTTGATACTCTTTTGATTAAGTGGTTACAAATTGACATGGAAAATATGCTTCTAGCCCTCAGGGTTATATGGAGAAAAAGATCAAATGTTGCTCTGTAGCACCACTATTAGGCCAAATGAGTCCATTTCTTGCCTGATGGCAAGTATGGTGTAGTATTGCACTTTATTTGTTTTAGGGAAGGAAAAAAAAAAATCAAACATGCTTCATTTGGTTCCTGGGCCTGTAATTTAAGAAGAAATATAAATAGACTAAGGACCACAATGATGCTAGTAGTTTCTTGAGTGTTCATAAAATAAATAAATAAATAAATAAATAAATTAAAAGAATCAGCTCAGTGTCAAAATATAGAAATTGTGCCTCAAAGCCAACAATGTAAATGCAGCCTAAGAAATCAGATTTCAAATAAGAAGTAATGATGTTTTTCCAACAACATATACAGCCAGAATCTCAAATACATATCAAATAACGAAACAAATTCAAAGTAGAGACATAGATCCAGGGGGGGAAAAAATGCAATTTTTAAATTCAATTTTGAATTCAAGTGTACAAAACATAAAACATGAAACAAGTTCATTGTTCCTGTCCTAAAGCACAAACACACTTATCTACACTATTATTGGCAAAGCCATTCTCTCTACAAATGGGCATCATGAAGAAACAGGGACTATGTAATATGTATGACATAAGACGTCTGATTCGTCCATGGAAATGTCAGTCAAAACTCTCAATTGTAGCTTCGCTGACACTATGGCAATATTGACTCATTGAGTTCATTTGAGACAGTCTGTTGTTGTTGTTTGTTTTTTTTTCCTAGAAGAAAAAGACAAAATAAAGCAACACAGAAGAGTGGCCAACACCAAAAGTTTCTATGCAGGTAGAATACACATATACACACAACAAGGTTTACTTTTTTTTTTTTTTTCTTCAATAAAATGCCCACTGAGCAAGAAAGAAAACAACACTTAGGACCGAACCAACTATCAAAAGCATGGTTTTTCAGAGAGACGAGCGGACAGGGCAGCACTGGACCACAGTGAAAGAGGAAAAGGGCGGCAGCTGCACTCGTTTTGCCAAACAATGGCCAAATATTACAAAATATCCTATTAACAATATTCACAAATGAACCAAGGCTTAGTACATTTCCTACTCACAAATTCTCAGCAAATGCCTTGTGCTTATAATCACAGATATTTTGAATACCTATTTCATATATAGAGATTTTTTTTTTTTTGGTTCCGCTTTACGTGGTTATTACTGACGATTTGGACACTGACACTGTTCGTCCACTCAACATCTTGGACCCAAAAAAGGAAAGAGGGGAACGTGGAATAGAAGAGGAAAAAAGATCCTTCCCCCAAGAGAGGCACATACTGTGTGAAAGGCTCCAGGCACGCTGAGAGCTTACGGACACGCACACACAAACCTATGGAAAGACCCTAACGTCTCAAATACACTCGATTTCTCTTAACATTAGTTAAGAAGTGAAAACACTCTCTCACTCATACAAAGAAAAATAGAATAAAATAAAATAAAAATCATCCCATATTCTTTGTCAAGCTATCCCTACTGTTTTTTCTGTCTTTAGAGAGTTTAAATATGGATTTCTTTTGAAAGGCTGCATGATATCCTTGTAATTATAGACTAATATATAGATAATCGCAACAACAACAACAACAACAACAACAACACAAATGGAAAAGACTTGAAATATTACATTATGCTTATATTTAAATCTGTTTCATTCTTGCTTCTGTCTTGAATCTTACTTTGAAATGATAATCTGTGGCACCGAGTGAAGCAGATTCTGGGAAACTTCTTTAATTCAGCAATTGCCATGCAGTGTGCAGGTTCTGTATCTAATTATGGTTAGAACAGAATTTCTTCATGTGACTGCTTTTCATCGTTAAATACTGCATTGTGCATGAAATAGTCACAAAGCCAAAAATGATGGATGGTGGAGAATTAAAAGAAACAAAAAAAAAAAACATTGATGAACCAAAAGATATTAATATATTTTCTCTAGTAACTGTTCATTCTGTAATAGAAAATAATGGCAGGAGTGGACAAACCATAAGCCTAGGCCCGGGGACATTCACATTACATATCCAGGATAATCATTTTTCATTAACAGTCTCCCCATGGACAAGCAGGTTTAGTGGGCTGTTTATAAAATGGGCATCAGGGTGTTTTTTTCTTTACTCATTCGAGCAGAGAAAGAAAACCTATTAATGACGTTCACATTAGGCCAATCATAGATGTCTGCTATACTGTAGATAGTGTAGATCTGGTTTTCTATTGGAAAAGCTATTGGAAAGAACTGGTAAATATAAAGACGTTAGCCATTCTCAATGGTCATGAGCTTTCATGAGCACTAATATTCCACTAACGATCACAATAATAGTCCAATCAGAATGAAAATGCATCATTTAAACACCTCAGTCAGGACTGACGGAATCAATCTGGACCAATCGTAATGAGAATGAGAAGACTGGTGAAAACATTTCATCCCTCCTTCAATAGATGAATAGTAGCCATGTAAACACTTGATCTGATGGTTTATTTCTTGTAGAAATAAAATATATTCTTTCAGTTGGCCCCATGTAGAGAAGATAAAATGTCTTCTTTTAAAATGTCTATCCTGCTGTTATATTTCTATCACAGGGGTCAGAACGACTTTGTGCATGTCAGAAAAAGTTACATTCTGCTTGAATGCTTCGTTTTTGTAAATGCACATCTTATCGGATCAGTGCCCAAGTTGGAATCTCTAACCGGAATAAAAGAAAAAAAAAAATTGTGCACACGTAGAAAATATAACAAAGACATTCTGCATTTTGTTAAGGGCACAAACAAGATGATTCATGTGCAGTGACATTATATGCAAAATGTCACCCCTCCCAGGAATTAAAGTACGTGGTTATTTTTCTGTCTGGAAAATAATTGTTACTTCTTTTTCACTTTTGGGTTAAATGACATTCGTTCACTCATTTTAGTCTCATCTATTAGATCAAGTACATTGCAGTTTTGATTTGCTCAGTGGTTCAGCTAATGTATTTATGCTTTGTCCACCCCTGAATGGTTATCACTATTAACAAAATCTCAATCATATCTTCCACTAAATAGCCAGAATTAAAATCTACTGAGGAAGTAACCGTTGCAATATCATTCTCTTCGCTTTTGAAAATGGTGAAATCAAACTACATGTGGCTGTTCCTGTGGCTTTAGACATTTTTAATGGTTGAACAGAACTGGTACAATGTCCATCAATGTATTTTTAGATGATGTGAAAAGATGTGAAAAGTTGCTTGTAAGCAGTTATTGTTGCCTGATGAGACATCACTTCTCTAAAACACGATACAAGACAATAAGACAAGAAAAGAAAGAAAAAAGTGCTTGATGCGGACTGACTTTTGACATCCTCATCTAATCAATCTTGTGATGGATTGATCAAAGTTGTTATGGCTCTTCTGCTATTGTTATCTCTCTTTCTACATCTTTCTCGCTTTCACACACACACATACACGCACACACTTGTTTCCATCACCCCCTTGGTTTTTGTTGTTCAGGAATCTGAGTCAGTGTTGTCCTTCTCCCACAAGGGGGCAGGCTACTCTATAGATTTCACGTCCTGAGTGCTCCTCCCCTCTCTCTGTTCTGACGTTCGCTTGGTTCTACCACATGTCCGTCACAGCGCTGAGACCTTCACCACACCGGCGCTGGAGTTGGGGGTGGGATTGAGCGGAACCTCTGGGCCGCTGGGGGAGGTGTTGGTGGGAGGAGTCGGGATGCTGATGATTGCTGTGGTAACCTGACTGCTGCCCTTACAGTTCAGCCCTCCTGATTCATCTGGCATCATGTTGAGACTGGAGCGGCTGTGTGGGGGGAGAGAGAGAGAGAGAGAGTTAGAGAGATTTTTTTCACATCATATGTTGCAAACACTAATCAATGCTCCTCGAGAACCACATTTTGCATTAAGGTTGCTTAATTATTCACTATATTATGTACCGATATTAATCAATACTACATTAAGTACTATATTAATCAGTGTAAAGTATTGTATAACAAGTCATACCACGATATGCAGTATGAAAAACTTTTTTTATATACAGTAAGTATGTGTGTGTGTGTGTGTGTGTGTGTGTGTGTGTGTGTGTGTATGTACCTAGTGGTGAGAGGCTGTTGTTGTCCACACTGGATGTGTATGGCGCTGAGCTCCTGCAGGTTGTGAGCATGTGGATGCATGTGAGGGTGTGTGTGAGGGAGGGAGTGCGCTGCATTAGCAGGCTGAGTGCTTTTCTTGGCTCGTCGGGAACAGCAGGACCCCATGATGCCCTCCTGGCTGGCGAGGGAAGAGCTCTGTGATGGGAAACGCTGCAGGCCGCTATCCACATAACTCTGCTCAAACAGCTGCTCGTCCACAAACTCGTGGTTCTATAAACAGAGCGAGATGACGGTGGATTAGAGAACGGGAAAGGCGAAGGTTCTAATCCTTAAACCTGCAGCATTAACCTCATTTTAAACACACATTTGGGAAAACTGTTATTGATTACAGTAATGATGCTATACGTATATTACTGTTATTTATTCTATATTTCAGGTATCTTACTGCTATTGTTCTGGCCTCAACAGTTGTTTGAATATTTTATTTATTGAACGCCAACTGGGGCTGATTAATATTTTCTTTAATATTATAATAATAATAATCAGTGTTACAGCAAAGGGCGCACAAAATTTACAAGCACCTCCTTTGACCTCATTCATATAAATGTACCAATGTATGTTTTTAGGTTAGAACGCCGCTGCACGACAGAGCAGTTGATTTTAACTCCCTGCTGTGGTCCAACGTCTCACGACACATCTGGCTGAATTTATGAAGGCCATTAAGTAATTAGCGGAGCAGTATGTAGGTTTATGTGTGGTGAGGTGGTAGGGAACACTTTGCAATCATGGGTTAGAGCGATCATTTCTGAGCAGTGATTCATCATAAAGAGTGTAGATCAACTTCTACACAGCTACTCCCAGATGAGGAATCCCATGTCTCGTCAATTAGTTAAACTGCTACAGGTGATCTAAAACATGGCATCGTGCCGAGACTTCAGACAAAATGTGCATGTTACGGCGCTCCTCCTGTCTCTCTGCATCGAATTAAAGTTACCTCCAAAACAATCTGCGAGTAAACAGCATCTGATGAGGCGAAAAACCTGTTATCTTGTTTAGATCTCTGATGATGGAATGAACAGCCTAGCTTCATTTACTCTGCAGATTCCCTCACGACCTTCTCCCGAGCACTAGCACCAGCTGACGCTTGTCAGTTGTTCTCCTGACGGTCTTTAACAGCTCAGTGCAATTCATTTCATTTCACCTTGTTTGGATAAGGAACGAATAAATGTCTCCATCCATGCAAGCTAAATTGTTAAACGTTGAGGGTTCGTGTGAGTGCGTGATTCGATGTAGGTGTGTGTATGTGGTGTGTGTCTGACCGTTGTTTTCTCCAGGCAGTGCAGCAGGTGGTGGTGTTGGCTTTCTATTATTGATGCCGTCTTATTCAGATGTTGCCCTTCGCCCGTGGAGCCCTGCTGTAGAGAGAACACAGACGTACACATATGAGATGCCCTTTATCTTCATTCGCAAAGAATTCTCATGTGTATCAGCCTTCACTGCTGATTTCTGCCAAATATGGCTTTTTTTTCCCCGAAGGTTTAATAAAAATCAGGGTTTTCTGCCTGTATTAACCCATACCTATTTGGCTTCTTGCTAAAATTCAGATTAGGTAAATAAGTGGTGAGTTTAACCAACACAGCTGTAAGACCCGTCTGCCTGGTTTAAGATGCTTCAAATGTGCTTTTTATTGTTATTATCAAAGCATATGTGTAATACTGTTGAATGTTAATCACAAATAGGAAATTTATTTCCGCACTCATGTAAAAATAGATCAAAAGTGGTCAATTGACTTGAGGCATGGGTGATGATGAAGCTCTTGTTTGTCAAAAGCAGTGAGAGAAATGCTTTTCATTGTAAACATGCTGTACCACTCATGGGCCACTTCATTAGGTACACATTGCTAGTACTGCTATGGACACCTTTTAGCCTTCAGAACCGCCTTGATTCTTCATGGCATTGATTTAAGAAGCTAGAAACATTCAATCGAGATTTATCGATCAGCACATTTGTCTGCTGCATATCCATGATGTGAATCTCCTGTTCTGCCACATCCCAAAGGTGCTCTATTGGATTGCGGTTTGGTCACTGTGGAGGCCTTTTGAGTACGGTGAACTCATTGCCATGTCCAGGAAAGCAGCTGGAGATGATTTTAGCTTTGCGACATCGTGCATTATCCATTGGTCACCCAGAGTATTACACAAGAAGGCATTTAAACAATGAGCAATAGGTACTAAAGTGTGCCAAGCAAATATCCCCCCCAAGCCATGACACCACCGCCAGCGCCTCCACCAAAATGAATTGCTGGTACAAGGCAAGGTGGATCTATGCTATTATGTTTTTCACACCAAAGCTGTCCATCCAAATGTTGCAGCAGAAAACCAGACTGATCAGATTCGGCAACGTTTTCCAATCGTCGATTGCCATTTCAACTTTGTAGAGTCCATGTGAACGTAGCCTGAATGTAGCAAAGAATTCTCACGCATGCCAGCCTTCACTGCTGAGTTCTACCAAACATGGCAATTTTTTAAAGGTTTAATTAAAATCTGTTTTTTTTTGCTTGTATTATTATTATTATTATTATTATTATTATTATTATTATTTTAACCGTACTTCTTTGGCTTCTTGCAAAAAATATCACATTAGGTGAATACGTGGTGAGTTTAACCAACACAGCTGTAAGATCAAGACGTTTTATATGTGCTTTCCTTACACACGCTATGTTTTGATTGACACGAGTGGCGCCTGGTGTGGTCTTCTGCTGCTGTGGCCCTTCATGGTTTGAACCAGTCTGGCCATTCTACCCTGACCTCTGGCATCAACAAAGCATTTTCACCCAGAGAACTTGTGATCACTGGATATTTTCTCTTTTTTCAGACCATTCTCTTTAAACCCCAGAGATGGTTGCACATGAAATCAGCAGTTTCTGAAATACTCAGACCAGCTCGTCTGGCACCAATCACCTTTCTCCCCCATTCTGATGCTCGGTTTGACCTTCAGCAGATCGTCTTGCCCTTGTCTACATGCCTTAATGCATTGATTCGCTACCATATGATTGGCTGATTAAACATTTATGTTAAGAACCAGTTGAACAGGGATACCAATAAAGTGGCTGGTAAGTTTATAATCTTTGATATAGTGCAAGGAATTTAGATTTTTTTATATATGGATTAAGTTATAAATGTAGAAGTAGGTGGGCATTTTTAAATAGCCTGCCGTCTCATGCTCTGTTGGCTATGAACAAAGCCCGTTATAAAGACAGAATTATAATTATTCATAATTAGAAATCACAAAGGAGAAACATGTTTTAATTCAGGAGAACTGAACAACTCAGATCTTTAAATAATACAAAATCTAAAAATATCACCATGGTCTCACATCGTCGTCATACATACTGAATATACTGTATATACACATACTGTACAGTCCAGGACATACACAGTTTAATTATTGACTCGTTTTCACTAGTTAGGCAGAAAGAGACAGAGATAGAATAGAATAGAATAGAATGTGTGTATCTCAGTACCTCATGTGACAGTTTCATCTTGTAAGGTAGTTGCTGTAGTTCAGAGGTGACAGAGGGAGATAAAAACATGGGAAGAAAGGTTTACTGCCTTTGGAAACTCTCCTTCCAGGAACAGTGTTATGTAACACAGAGGTTGCGGCATAAGTGACAGAGTTCAAAGCAAACAGGTCATGGAACATCGCGCCAATTTCAACACACACACACACAGCCTTTGGCGAGCACTGCTAAAATTACACCATTGTTTGACATTAACGCTCCACTGAGCCAGTGCACTTCATTAGGCCTCCCGAGAACACCAGAGCTCTCTGTAATGCCTCACCAAGTATATGGACCTCTGTTAGTGCATAAGGTGTGAGCTCAGACACCCATAAACACACACACACACACACACACACACACACACACACACACACACACACACACACACACACACACACAAAGACACACACAAAGACACACAGCCCTACGATTTCTCTCCAGTTCTAGGTCGCCTTGGCTTGAAGAGAAAACCAAAATAATAGGAGTGAGTCAGTGAGTAGGTAGAGAGAGCAAGCGAGTGCGAAAAGGACAGAGATACAGAGAACGATTTTATACCAGTTATAGTAGAAGAAGGGATTATGTCTAGCATCTCATGGGACAGAACAAAAACGTTGCAGGTGCAGGATGTTTTTACTGTTATGTGCGTGGGGTGGGGGCGGGTGTTCAGAAATGAAGTTTGTAGGACAAGATGAGAGAACATATTTTCAACAATGCTCAGGAAAAAAAAAAAAATCACCAAAAAGTCTTACTTTGCACAAAAGAGTGTTTGTGTAAGTTGGCAAGAGTGGGTATACGTGGGAATATTTTCAGGACTGGGTGGGAGTACTCAGAGCATTTTGCAACAGGCAGGAGTGCTTAGTGTATTCGCAAGACTGGATGAGCACGGTCAGGGCATTGTGCAGGAGTGTGTGCGTTTGCAGGAGGAGTGTGTATGTTTGGTCAGGTTGTCTATAGGAGCAAGAGGTAGGGGTCGTTTCTTTTTTCCCGATTTTCTTCCTTGTTTAGTCGTATCCAATCCCTCTCCATCACTCCGGGCCTCCCACATTAAGGCTACTACTACCAGTCAGTCAGGAGAGCCAAAGAGTATCAGAAGTGGGAGGGAGGTGTGGGAAGGACTGATCAGGTAATTTGTGGGAGTGGTTTGAGGATATCTTGGAGCGGGTATTTTTTGCAGGTGTATGTGGAAATGGTCTGGTTGGAAAGGGAAATGGTTTAAACAGTGTTGCACACATCAGACATCACAAGACGTCGACCTTGTTTCGTGATGATGGGTCTCGTCTTGCCTGTCACTTCCTTGCCTCCTGGATCAAACCCGCATTAACAACGAGCCCAACGATGGCACAAAACAAGCTGCATGAATGGCGCTTTAGTGTGTGTGTGGGCGTGGTCAGATAATCTGTGGGCGTGGTCAGAAGTTGTGTGTGAATGGGTAGAGAAGGTCAGAGTGTATGTAGAATGGGTGAATGGACATGATGTTCAAAAACTAACCATAAACCTGTTCTGCCTACCAACCCTCCAGTGGCTTCCGTTTTTTGTGTGTGTGCTTCTTAAGTATTCTCTGTGCTTGCTTGACATGCAGCACTCCAGCTGCACATGACTGATGTTGTATGACTGAACGTTGCAAGTGCCTAATCGATGAGCCACTGCGAGCTGTTCACGTCCTCGGCATTTTGACGCAAACCCGTTGACATGCATCTTTACAGAAGTATAAAATCAGCCCCTTATAACGCTTCAGGCAGGACAGGCTGATCTGAGAGCAGTGGCAGTGCCACCCACAGGTCTGTGTGGGCACAGTGCCCTGAGGCTGCTCAGCTCTACCAGTGTCAAAAACAGCAGGAATAATCACACACATTGTGCTGTAGGAGATGCCACCGGCTTCAACTCGATACCCTGAAATCCCTATTATTCTGCTGGGCAGCATTGTGTTGTAGGAGATGCCAGTGAGTTCTACCCAATATCCTGCAATTGCTTTTATTTTGTTGGGCAGAATCTGTTGGGGTGAGACTACGAGGCAGAAAATAGCAACGAAGGAGCAATATAGGAGGAGGTTTGATAAAAGAGGCAAAGGTCCTTCATTATTTCTGCCTCTGTTGTTTGTGTCTGATTGTGGGACTGACTTGATTAGCCTTTGATTAAAACAGCACGGAAAGGACTGAGAGTAGAGAGAGAGATAGAGAAGCTTTTTTTTGGCATCTTGTGTAAAAGAAAAAAAAAATATTGTGGATATTGTATATACAGTGTCTGGGTCATTCTTTTTTTTCAATATCAGAAGCGGGCAGAAAGCCTTCACTTTTAATGAGGTGTCCAGCACAAGCTTTATTCTCTCTCTCTCTCTCTCTCTCTCTCTCTCTCTCTCTCTATGTCTCTCTGTTCATACCTGAGTAAGAACATGCTGAAAGCTATGTGTACACTATGTATGAGGTCTGTTTCTTTGTTCCACATGCTGTCAGGTGTACATTAGACACACACACACACACACACACACACACACACACACACACACACACACACACACACACACACACACACAACAAAAGAGGCGGCTCTTAGTAGTTTTTTTTTCTTTTTACTGACTTCATTCACGATCCAAGAGTTTTTATACTCAAGAGCTAGTCATGCATTCATGCATCTGTTGATCCATCCATGCATCCATCAATGCATCCACCCATCAAGCTGTCTTGGGTCAGAAACACAACATAGATGTGGAATGATGGTGTGTGTACGTGCATGCTCCTTACCGTTAGCTCCAGGGCTTGGTTGAGCATGCCGTTCCGCTTGCTGTGCAGGAAGGCGTTTGAGCCGCCCGTCTTTGAGATCCGCATCCTGGCCAATCGAGCTTTCTGCGGTGAGACAAGAAAGAAATCGGGCGTCAGGACTCTACGCTTATCGTGGTCCCTGGGAGACACTTTTATTAAGCTTAAATTTCACACAAACTGCCGAAATCCGGTCTCAATTTACCGTAAGGTCAATTTGACAGACCATTAACAGTGTTTCTGATACCCGCATGCAATACAGTGAGAAGCGGAACGAGTGGGGAAAGGAGAGATAGGTATACAAGTCACTGAGGGAAAGTTTTGCAAGTATTTCCAAACTCATTAAGCGTATGATAAATTAGGGTACATTACAGCACACAAACATTATTCCTTGGTGACTCGAATGAATGAAGTGAACAAGTATTTTCGAGGGGGGTATAAACAGGCTGCTCTCCAGGACTGTTTATACTTAGTCTTTATCACAATATTGAAAGCCTTAATAGAATTGTAAATCAAACCACCCCTGATTTGTGTTCTTGTCAAACCTCCAACATTAAAGTCTTTTTAGTAAGCAAGAGTGCGCTTCTTGTTTAGACAGCTTATCAGCAGAATGCACAGGTAGTAAATCTTCAAAGTCTTCATCTAGTTCTGTAGTATAACACACACACACAGTCTCGATATATAAGATCACCCACAAACTATGTGAATATGACACTCGAAAAGTGCCCTGATACCGGAAAAGTCAAAGTGGTGATAAAGAACATGACGATGTAACAGCAAGTCTGTTCGTTTCAGATATCAGGACAACTCAGGTGTTGCTACTTTGCTTATGCATTTTATCTAACAAAGTTTTTAGTCGTCTTCCCCACATACCATTATACACTGACTCACTGAAGCATGGATTTCATCTCAAGACCTCTGACGGTGTGCTGTGGTATCTCGCACCAGAATATTAACAGCAGATTCCTTGAAGTGCTGTACAGGTAAGTTGTGTATGCATTAGACTTTTTTTTGTTTGTTTGTTTTTGTCCAGTACATCCTATAGATATTGACAGATATTACTGGTGTAGTGCTGTCATTTCTACACACTCTAGCATGTAACATTAAAGTTGGCCTGAAACATAACTGAAGACAATAATTGACGAATTCAAGCAATGAGGTTTACTGTAGATAAATATGCAGCCAGAGGCAGCTTATGAGTGACATCTATTTTTGTCACTGCCTGCAATAAACATGAAAAGAAATTCAATAGTTCCACTCTTTAAATAGTTTAATCACTCATTCTCAATTCTTGCTTATCCTGCACAGGGACACAGTAGGCCTGGATCCTATCCCAGGGGACTCTGGGTACTAGTCAAGGAACACCCTGAATGGGGTGCCAATCCATCATAGGGCACACACGCACACACTCATTTGCACAAACCCTTGATCTCTGAGCTAAATAGACAACTACCTCTAAATTAAACACGTGAAAAAATAGATACAGATACACATTTCTTTAACAATGCATCAGGAGGGTTTTATTTGAATGCATGTAAATGGTTAGATACTGTATGTGGCCCGAGACCACCATATGACTAATTAAATTTATTAGAAAACATTGTGGGTACTGTCTGTGAGAGACTGTTCAGTGGAAATTAAAAAGCAGTCCTTTACCTTTAATCCTGTTTAGGCCATGCAGAAATTATTTTAAATCCATATACAGATATTGATCTAAATATCTCGAAGGCTTAACAGATACAGACACAGATACAGTAGTGGCATTTTGCTGTTACATACAACATGGATAATTATAAGAAGCATTGATTTTGTTTCATTTTATAAATCATAAGCAACTGGCTAATCCTCATCGATCCACCCTAATATGCACAACAGTCACACGAAAAGCCTTTGCCTAAAGTATATTTGCCTCACAAAAGACTGAACACCCCAAGCTTTCTACAATCGTCCCTTGACAACCTTCAATATATAATCAAATCAAATTGATCTGCAGATGGTGAATAGAACCTGTTAGGAAATTTGAATTCCATATCTACCATTGACAACGCTAATACCTCGACACTGTCCTTCTTTTAAAACCCAGCATTCCCTCATCAGTGTCAGATGTCATTGCGCAAAATACATATAATAAAATCTCATTTCGGGTGATCATTTTTGCTCAGTGGATTTAAAGAATATATTTTTTTATGACTGACAGCACCAATCTGCATTTTATATAATACAGAGTAATCACTAGAAGACGTCTGGAATTACTATACGGGTCAGAAAAGTTTAAAACTAGTTTGGAATATGGAGTCTTTGCATGCAAAATGCTTTAGGCGACTACATACATCACTGCATGGCTATTACAACAGTTTTGGCAAAAAATCACTAGTCAATTATTCATCCTGTTGAGCTACCCCACCACCCGCACACTCCCACGTCTTCTTATCCCTAGTCTGCTTAAAGTCACATCAGAGATTAATCAGTAAGAAAAAGTAGCAGCATAATTCTTACAGGACCCATTATAGCCAGGACAACTATTCTGAGGAGGAGGAAATAGGACACCATATTTAAATATATCAGTGAAAAAACCGTCTGCCTCAATCAAGAACAAAACAACACCATTGAATTCTATATGAGGACCGCTGATCACCTGCTTACATCAGTGATCCGCTAACATTCACTACACCAGGTCTGTACAAACTCTAAACTGTCATGTTCTTGTCATGTCATTTGATCCCAACCAAGACGTAAAAATATGCACCCATATTTAATCGTGATCCATGACATCAAATCAGATATTAAGTTGCATTTGGATGATTTGAGTTTGTATATTTTCAGATGCCTGAATCAATAAGGTCCATTTTGATGTCAAGTTTATTCCTGTATCATGGCCGGTTATTGATATAAAATCCATATGGCCAGTGGAAATTTGTTTACTCAGAAATATCCATCAAAAGTCTATTTTGAGAATATTTAAATGAGAAGTCCAGAGACATAGTAAGATAAAAAGAAACACTCAGCCTCATTTTGACACCAGCTACAATGTTTAGTCTTAAAAATGTCTAATTTCTGTTCAAAGATCATGAAGATAATATATATTTATCAACCGATTTTGCCAAAAAAAAAAAAAAAAAAATCAATTTCACCTACTGCACCCTATTGGCTGTAGCAGAAAATTTACCTATATAATTTAATACCTGACTTGATATGACAGGTTACAATTATTATTATTATGGTGTCACAACTCTCATTAAGGTCTTCTTGTTCCATCATTATTGCTTTCACATTATTCACACTTGAACACTATAATTGCATATAATCCAGTTAATTATGAGGGACATTTGAGTCATTTTTAGTAAACTTTGATGATGAGCCGCATTCAAAAACATTTGAACGGTGCAAACGTTTTAAAGAGGGCCATACATTCGTGAATGACGATCCTGGCCGAGGTGGCTTGGAGCCCACTACAGATGTTCTAAACATTCATTGTGTACCATTTGCACATCACAGGAACTCAGCTGGGAATGATTGAGATATCCCCTGGACAGTCCTGACCTCACTCCAAGTCTGGGCCATTAAAGGAGTTCCTGGGAGGCCAGCATTCCAGATGTGAAGCAGGCAGTTCGATCATGGTTCCAGCATAAGAAAACTTTCTACCATGATGCTCTCCGAGCACTAGCGAAAAATAAGGATATGGGATAAAATAAAATAAGTGCATCAGTATAGCACGGGGTTATATACAGTGGAGAAATAAAGGGAGTTTATACTCGCATAAATGTGGTCTGTTATTCTGCAACATTAAACATAGTCCAGGTTTTCACTTGAACTTCATCGCAAGTTTTCACTTTTACTTTAGATTTGTAGCAGAAAGTAGTATTTTCTGTGGTTATGATATATGGCCTGAGGCTCGAACAACGATTAAGTGAATTTTATGAATTATACAGTGCATTTTGAGGGTATAAGGATCAGCTTATTCAGCACAGAGAGACTGTATGAAACTTGAAGCCTGCATGAAGTAACACCCTTTTACTTGGATTATAAGCTAGCTAAAAAAAAATTCAGCAAAGTTTTACATTTACACTCATGTTTTTTTTATTCATTTACTTTCGACTTTGTTTGCGATAAATTTAATTGCACACTCATAAGCACATTTTTAAAAAATGTACAAAAAGTTTTTTACACATTACCATGAAATTAGGTGTGAGACCACATTTATTAAGTAGATTTCAACTGCACACTCATAAGCACGTATTTTAAAATGTACTGCGCCATCTGTTGAATTTTGAGATGAACTAATGATTTTTTTCAAGGTCATTTTTTTATAAGGGTATTTTCCATTTAAAGTACGATATCTTCTCTTCCTGTGGGCCGATTGCAATAAAACAATCTTATCTTACCTATCTTACCTCAAGCTTGGCCAAATACACCTGTGACAATCTCATTTAAATTTTTTGATGGTTTGTGAAAGGAATGCAATGTGTGCACAAACACTAGATCTGTTCATTACTCATCTTACGTCCCCCCCGAATTATCTTTTGCAAATATCTTCAATGTACAGACACGGCAACTTTACAGTTTTATGATATGATGACAGGACCCAGTATAAGCAGAGTGAGGTTACCGCACTCCACACATCACCACCGTCTCTAGAGCTAAGAAACCACTTTCTGACAGGGAACAGGTGAGTCCAATACAGAGTGTGTCGAGTGTCAAGGTTCACACTGAGTCTCTCCTCTTGTTCTCTTGCTCACACACACACACATTTGTGGAAAGACAGGAGTGTTCTCATACAGCCAAACCAATTTAATTCTTCATAGCCTGCCTGTGTTTCTAATGACCAGTAAAAAAAATCTGCTGAACAATTTCCTACTCTTAAAAAAAGAAATAGAGAATGACTGCAACAAGATGTAAGATGAAGTGATTGATCAAAGTAATCCAGAGACCATCACGAGCCAGCATGAAGTCGTTCAGTTGCAGACCAAAAGCATATTGCTTCTCCATGCACAGGGATCGGATGTGTTACGTTGGACATGAGGAACAACCGAACAAGCTCATTTTCACAGCGGGTATCATTTGGAGACGCTTATACAAGCTTTTCTATGGTACATTACACAGCAGTCGGAACCTTCAACCTAGCAGCAGTTTAATGGAAAAATGTAAAATACAAAGAAAAAAAAATGTTTGAATCAGTGTAGAGTGAAAATTTGAATCCAGTCTTGCACCAAGGCTCGGATTTTTACGAAGGCACTGAAGCAAAATGTCATCAAAACTGACACAGAAGGATGAAATGAATAAAGAGCTCGAAGCAAACGTTTATTTTATGGTGTGAATTCCCATTTCTCAGCAGCTGAGGAGATGTGAGTGCGGTTACAGTGCTGATTATCTTGCTCTAGGAGCCACATGAGGTCCTTGAAAATCATCAGCACAGCTCTGCCGAACCTTAACACCACATGATAACCATTAACCAACATCCAGGCTGCACTAAATAAAGTCAAAGTGTACTCTAGCTAATTATTTGTGTGTAGTTTGCCAGTTTCCCAAATAAGGTAAAAAAAAAAATTATAATCACTTCTGATTTAAACCCAGTCTCAGACATGTTGATCTACTTATTTATCTAGAAAGTGGAAGGCCAGACCTTCTTCCTTTGTAATTACTTTTTATAATTACCTATGTTTTGTGTTTAAATGAATGAATACTAATAAATTGGGATTTAATGGGGTTAATAGCATTATTTTCACAAAATTAATTTATGTATCTACGAAAATGTTTTGTTCACAATTATTATTTTTCCAATTAGTTTCTTGGTGTCATAACTTTATAGGCTTTTGCAATATATAATAAAACATTTTTTTTTAAATCTTCTGAAAATGTGAGATTGACATCAGGGACCAAAGCTTTTTAGAATTTTCTCAGAGAGTTCCTATCTTAGCCCAAAAAGTCCTAGACTAAAAGTGATGTAGAAAACTTCTTAGAGCAACTCTGAGTAAGGAAAGTATAAAAACATTTATCTTAGTGAGGAGATGTGGTCGAGCCGTTGCTAGGGATGATGCAGCAATTCAAGGACTGTGATTGGTTGATAAAAAAAATAACCTCTGACCTCTGCAAAGGTCTTGAAATGTGAAAACAGACTTTATGATATTAGAACAGACAGTGAAATCATAATGTTTGTATATAATGAAATTGTATAATCATGACTACAGGCTACTTCATGCAAAGTTTATGTTATAGGTTAAATATTTTAAAGTGAATGAAAACAGCCAAGTGTTGAAAATGTGAACCAATTTCCACACAGTAGTTACTATATGTAAGTTCTTACATTTATTTACCATATTGATTTTATTACTTGTAATCCATTTTAGATTGATGAGAGCAAAATGGCCCCTCTTGTACCAATGTACATGATTGCAGGACAGTCTATTTAAGTTACACTTTTGGATGGTATGTAGGCAACAATCCAAGAAAGATGGAAGGAAGTAAAAGAACAAGAAAACCAAATTGGACAGAAGAGCAGTGTTTACTTTTAGCTTTACATTTAGTATTTGGAGAATATTTCTTCTTTCTGCCATTTTGTCCTCTGCTATAGAAACTCTTAAGCCCCTTAAAAGTCCTCCTCACTACTCCTAACAATTTTTGCTTTAGGAACTGTTTTAGGGCTGAGATGTTTCATGAATCATTTTTATCTGAACTAAGATTTAGTCCTAAATTTGAGGGGAAATTCTAAGAAAATGTCATAAGTCTAAGGCTGTCATACTTTTAGGCTTAAGAAGCTTTGTGAATACAGGACCTGGAGTTTCCAGCAGATCCAACATATCTTAAATTAGGCTTAACATATTAAGGTACAAACAAATATGATAAAACTTACTTTTAGCAGTTATTAAATTCATACAAGCATAGGACATAGAAGAATAGAAATCACTATACCCATCAGCGATAACATTAACACAACATAACACATTTATCATTTATTATAAATTATACTGTATACCAGTAAACTGGGAGTCCAAGGTCCAGGAACCAAAAACCAGCCTGTCCAGTCTAATCGCACAGAAAAGTCAATGTTTAAAAAAAGGCAATGTTGGTCACGACAGAAAGGCACCAGAACAGCCAGTGCACCACTGCCCGCTATGCACAGAGCTCAACAAGCAAAGAGACCAAGGCCACTGACCCTGCCTCCAAACTTCGCAGATCCCATTCCGATGGAGCACCCGCGGAATGAGTTGGGCGTTCATGTCGGATCCACAGGGAGTCACAGCACCCAAAGGAATCGCTGTCAATGTGCTGGCACCAGACACCTCCAGAAGCCCTGTGGAGACATGCCCTGAGGGACCAGAGCCTAAGGGAACCCAAAACCTAGCTAGTTTTAATGTTAATGTTGATAGGTATAGAAAGATGGTTCTTGAATTACATAAATTTGCCTTCGAGAACATTTAATGACAAGTTTCACATATTAAGCACTGTAATGAATGGAAGCTTCTTTTTTAGGTTTATTTGGTGTCTCCTTAATTGGTATTGAAAGCCTAAGGACATACACAGTCCCTGTGAGCAAAGATTATATAAAAAACACAAGCGTATTTTTGTTAATTCCAGCCACCATTGTATACAGGTTCCTTCCCCGCCCCCCCATATTTCAAAACCCCAGATGTCATTCTAATTGTGATGAAAGGTGTGAACTGTTCAGTGTTAGTGCTGGAAGTAGAAGGAAGAGAAGGAGACAAGGCCAATGAGGGGCTAATCTGTGTCACCATCCTGTCTGTCAATCTCATCAGTCCTGCACAGCACAGGGGAGATTTCTTTACAGGAACTCTCCTCCATCTCCATCGCTGACTTTTTATTTGTGTCTCTTTCGCATAATGATGGAGTAGTAGAGAGGAGAGAAGAACTCTCTCAGGCTTTCTCTCGATCTTCTCTCTCTGCCTTTCTCACAAAGTCATCTAGTTACTGAGCTACGTTTTAGGGGCTGCTGAGAGACCGATAAAATGTGAGGTTAGATGGGAATATAGTAATGATAGGGCTGTCTGCAAGCAAACAGGAACTGAAGTGTCATCAAAGTGCTGTCAGCTGGCTGACTAAAACTCATCCTGGAACCATGAACTGTTTCCTGTGCAGCGGAGATGTACAGCAGTTACACAACAGCACTGGAGGAGCTGCGCTTATTATCCACATGAGCTACTCGGGGCTCGAACTAGTGGGTGGAATTTAAAGTGGCCTCTCGTCCCTTTGATGTATGCTTCATTAGAGTGAAGGCTACTTCATAGATTTTGCTTATCAACCAGCTGTCATTTCGCTTCAGTGTGATATGCCACTTCAGATTTAAGATGAAACGTAGTGAATTAGACAGATAATTACAGTAAGGCGCAATTGTGACAGTGGGTGCCACTTCAGTTGTTTTCAGGGGATTGTGGGGGGGGCATGTCATATACATTACCATTGCCCTGCATTTCAAATAACAGAACATGCAGATCATATAATCATAAATATAGACCATTCTCAACACTAATGCTGTGTTTGCTCACAGAGCAATGCTACAGTATTTGACAGTTCTGCATATGCTGTTATGCTTTGTGCTACATTGCTTAGTTTCCTAAACCAACATTGCTGGAAACAGATACAATGAATCTGATCAAAGGACGTGAAGATGGCGAGGATGCAGGTGCAGATGCTACCTTATTAAACGTAATGACAAACACTTAACCTAACCAAATGAGAACAGGAACCAGGGCTCTAAACAGAAAATATGAGATAATCACTAGCACTTAGTCACGCTGAAGAAAGAAAGAAAAAAAAAACACACAGACTGACTGAAAACCCGGAAATAAATACACAAACCAATCAGTGATAAACTCAAAACAATAAACACATGCCCCGCAGTGGCTGATGGGAGCTGTAGTCCTGGTGCCTGCTTCATTGTAACTAGATGTTAATACAGTTGGAGAACCACTAGCATCAGGACCTTTACCGCTACCGCCAAATCATAGTCCAAATATTAGATTTATTCATTCTGATTAAGTGTGTGAACCTGATCAGGGTCACATTGGATTTGTCCTTCTATATGTTGATAAATTATTTGATTTAGCAGTTGGTGGCATTGTGTGATGTGAAATCAGCAAAATAAGCCATGAAGTATCATACTGTATATGCATGTATTGAAATAAAAAAAAAAACAGCTATATGAAACACTTCCATTATTCCATCCATTACTTTTACAGCCCTGAATTTTTGCAAGGAAAAATTTATATTTTATTTAATTATATTAATATATTTAATAAGATCAAATAAATCTAAGTTTTACCTGTGTGTAGATTTAGATATACATGGGCAAAGTGCAAGACAGTAGGGAAAAAAGAAATCTCCCTGAAATGACATGAAGAAACTGTGAGAGGAACCAGTTTCGAAGGGGAACCTCTTCTGGCACCATAGGCTTTACTCCATATGGGAAAGAAATGCAAAAAGTCTTACATGTGTTGAAAGATAAAGACTTTGCACATTGTGAGCAGTGTCCTGGGATGAGTACAGGACAGGCTTTTTTTTTTCAATCACAGCAGCAGTTATTTTCTACAGATCCTACTTTATTCAGATGAGACTATCCTGGCCCAGTCTCACCAATAGACTCACCAATTTACTGTAAATTGCATGCAAACATTTTGTGTTTGTGTGTGTGTGTGTGTGTGTGTGTGTGTGTGTGTGTGTGTGTAACTGAGTAAGAATATGCACAGGAAAGTACAATTTTAGTCATAAGCTGTTTTTGTAGAAGTGCACGTCTCCAGGGTAGCTATATGAGATTATCTTAAGCATTAGATTTAAGTAAGACTTACAAGTGTTTAATATCATCGTGTTAGATGTATTTCAAATTGGGTACAAGCCCATCTAATGGAGGAGCCAAAACACCCACATACATTATGCTAACATTTTACATTTCACACACACCCATGTCTTACTATCCTTCCGAGGACATTCCACTGAGATAATTATTACTGTAGTTAATTAATATTAGATTCACTCCTGAATCACCCTCTTACCTTAACCTCAGCAACCACAACCTTTCCACTTTTATTCTATAGCAAGTAAAGCACCAGTTCTTTTCTTTGCTTTCTTTGCTTTTTTTTGTTTGTGGTAATTTATTTTTCTTAAGCGGACCAGGCATGTATCTCAACAAGGTAAAAAAAAAAAAACTGTCAGATATTTCTATCCTTGTGGAGACATTTATACCTTATAATTCTATAAAAAACAAGGCCAAAGAGAGTGAAAGTGGGAGAGAGAGAGAGCGAGAGAGCGAAATCACTGCTCTATGATTTCTTGCATTCATGCTTAGTAAATTATACATTTAAGACTACTGAGTTGGCCCACCTTCTGTTCCCTTACTTTTAAAAAAGATTGCATCATATCTTAAATAACCACATTTAGGAGCCGTTACGAAAAATGAGTAGCAGACTGGTACAGGTGTCTTGCCTATTTGAACCACTGAAGCAAAGAGATTAATTCGAAGAGAATCACAATGTAGTATATAAAACTAACTCAGTTTTTCTTAATTAAAAAAAAAAGAAGAAAGACCTGCTATGTTTTAAATTGATTTTACTCATATAATTTGCAACCGGTCATAGTGCTCATACTGTATGGGGCATGGACATGTACAGTTTTTGATTCCGCAGACAGGTGAGATGATACAAGGTCGTCTGCTGAAAGTGACAGCAGGAACAAACAAGGCAGCACATCAGTGCCCAGTCAGTCGGCTACATCTGGGAGAGCTATTTGTAGAAAGCGTGCGCTGTGCCTCTCCGGCTCATTCCGCCCTCCCATCTCCCTCATCAACAGTAAGCACAGATGTTCCTGGACTGAAGGTTAACTCAGAGAGCTGGGGAAAAAGGCACTCTCTGTTATTAGTTAAGGCTGAAATGTGCAGGGAATTCACGGCCACAAGTGGAGGTAATAAATAAAAATCTACTAGGCAAAAAAAAAAAAAAAATTAATCCCAATTATATTTAATTCTAGAGGCTTATATTATATAAAAACATTCCTGGCAGAAACAGATTTAAAGAGTCAGAAACCCTTTTGGAAACATTCTGGAAACCACCCAAGAACCCTTGAAGTTTTTCCCCCCCCTTTAAGAGCGTAGTATATACAGACAAATACACCTCATAAGCTTTTTCTAAGCACTGTTCGAAACTTTCCATCTGCACAATCTCCTGATACACATTAGAAACTGATCTCAGGTCAGCTAATGAAGCATCTGGACTGCAGAGGGAACATTAACACATCGTTAAGCGCTAATGCAGCATCCGTCATTGTTTAATATGGCATAACAAATAAGCAAAGCGCAATGCAGAGATCTATACTAATATAGCATCACAGACTTTTAGAACCACCTTATTAGCATGCACGACACATAGCGAGAAGTTTACTTTAGCGTTGAGTGCTCTATGGCTCCGTAGTCAACGGCGATGCAACCGTTCACACTCTTGTTAAAGCAAAAGCCTCCGAGTGCAGTTACGAGCTCCCGTACCAACATATAGCAGTTAACAGTGAAGTGAGTTGTGGTGATAAACTGGAATATTTATACCAGGAGAGAAAACAAAGAAAAAAACAGGATGCTCAGAAAAACACTGCAGGAGCATGTACAGTAGGAGGCGCATCAAGGAGTGGTTGCTGTCCATACACATCATCTTAATTTCACAGGGTTCAAACGTTCCAAGAGTGTAAATCAGCGTTTTTTTTGTTTTCCATAACAACAATTAGAAATGCAAACAGAGATGTCGTTAATGTCGCACTGTGTATACATCACCGCTGAAATGTCTCGCCTTCACTAAAGGAAGCCGGAAATCCTTGTTTTTAATATGCAATGCAGTTCTCGTAGTTTCTCCGATGTACAGCTGATTATATTTCTTGCAGGAAAGATGATAAACAGCTCCTGCAGCGATGATTGACAACATCGGATTGTTACGGCTTGTGATTTTAGGCACTGTGTTGATAAATTTAGTGGGAAATAAAAAAAATAAAAAATGCATGCAGGAATGCTGTCCAGAGAAAGACAGATCATTTCAGTTCCATACAAATACAAGGTTGTAATTAATATGTAGACTAATGTATCATTCTGGGAAACGCATAGGATCAAAATTGTTGGTGGATGTCTCTTGCATTAAAACATTTTTTTGTAGGCCTCAGTTTCTAAAGAGATTACAAGACATTATAATTGTGGCACAATATTGCATATTAGATCATATTCAATATTTGTGGAGGTTTTTGCTAAAGACAGAAATGTACCTTATGAACACTTGTTCATGTTTACCCTTATTCACAATTCATATGATATTTTAAAAGTGTTATGATACATTACAGATGTTTAATCTGTGATGCAGATGTCACTTGCACCATTGTTAGTCCCAGTATAATGTTAACTGTTTCTAATACCTGTGAAGCTAAGCATGCAGCAACATAACTGCAGAGGATTTATTGCCTGTTATGGATGGATTACAGCAGTACATCTTGTGTAAATACACGTGTATCAACTTCAGGTTTGGCTCGGCTCATGTAAGTACACAAGTGAAACAGGAAATTCTTTCTTGGGGGACTTTTAAGGCGTTCGTACTGTATATTGCAGCCCTCCGTGATGCGTTCAGCGTAGAAACTCACACTGCAGTAACAGTAAAAACAAACAAAAAAACGCCTCTCAAACCGAAAATCCCTGTAACCGGTGTACGTTTGCAACTCTGAATCCCGTGATCCTGTGATGCAACCTTTCAGGACGTCATTTGTCATGCTGTCTATCATCGAACTCATCTCCTGTACAACTGACTCAATCATTAGACTGCACATAAAATGGGAAATGAGGGAGACAGGCCCGTGGTGATTTTACAGGCAATTAGATCACACTTAATTAAGCAATAATAAACACTTGAGAGAGGAGAATAGAGGGAGAGAAGGATAGCTGGATGGAAGGATAGATTTTGCTGTGGGCCTCCGCGCTGTCACTGAACGAGTTCCCCCACGGAGTGTTTGTTTAACATGACGGCTGGTGGTCTGGTGTGTGTCATCGCGGAGCGGCATGTGGAGAGACGCACAAGGCAATGACAGAGCTAATACTCTTATTCATCACACTCCAGAGACAAGGGAACACACTGTGTTATTAGCCATCTTCATCTGGATAAAGCAAAACATCTGTCACACCAACAACTGCGGCTCAGTGCAGCAGCACAGACCCGCACGTGCATACACACATGCGCAACACAGATGCAACATGAAGACATACAAGAATGATAAGCGCTTCTGTAATCCGGGTTTTAACAAGACATCAGATCAGGCATGAGTGTTTCTCGCGCATTTCTTATGACCCACAAATGACGTTTAACACATTATATGTTCTTGAAAAGTATCACATGACCGCTTGCAGTCTAACGCGAATGCATAAAAAAAAAAAAAAACGACAATTCATGAGGAACATTCTGCAGTAGGATGGATGGGCCATTTCAAAGCTGATGAGGTTTTAACTGGATTATACACAAGTCTGATCCTCCCGTGCTTAGTTCAGTCTCGTGTAAGTGGTATTAACCCCAGTTACAGTCTCCATAGCAACCATAGCGGAGGTTTCACTCAACATAGCGACATGGGACTCGTAGTAACTTTTGGCCTTGTTGTATCAGGGTTCCTGACTCATGAGAGATGGAGATACAGAACGCAGCGATATACACTGATTAGCTGGCTGAATGAGGCCTCATTGTAATTCAGGACAGTGCTGATTGGCCTGTGTGTTTCGGGAAGATGGGCACTGCTAATCAAATCTCTTTTCTTAACCTCATTAGCAGATGCTTGAGTGACCTGCTGTCACCTAATGGTTACTAAAAAAGCTCTGTCACTTTTAGTATAATGACGGTCATGTCTCTCCAATATCGAATGAAATCTTTAAAAACTGAAACGAGGAGGAGAGGAGATACTCAGACAGACATCACATAATGAAGCTTTGAACTGGGTTATGTGAATGAAAATGTAATCCTCCTAAGAAGTCAAACTGTTAGGAAACCATTTAAAGACAAAGCACATAAAAAATGTCATAAAAGTATCTCATAAATAAAGTCAAACTTTCTTAGATTCATGACGGTTCTATTACATATCAGATTAGATATTAAGTCAACATTTTCACCTTCCATGATAAAAATAACATTTGATGATATAGCCTGAGCAAAGATGTTTTCTCACTTAGACTGCCTAGACTCTTCACTATTTTAAAAAGATTTTTCCATCACATTGGTGACATATACAGTAATAGGTGTATACTTGATGCACAGGTGTGCTGATGCGCTGCAAGATTAAATTTACGAGGAAGCTTCTTTAGAATGCATCGTTGCCCCGGCTATTAAGAACTGACTCCAATTTTATAACTCCGTCACTATCTCCAGTGTATATTGTATACTTTAAAAAATACAATGGGGCTAGAGATGAGACATTCATTAAGGTGAGACTTAATCTAAAATTAATAAACTGAAATAATCTAAAATTGCTGTAGTTTTAGGATGCTGTGCTATACAGGTTTAACAGACGATAACTCCAGCATTTTTTGACACATAGTAATTTCTTGTATTTTTCTATTCCTGTAGTTTTTATTGCAAGCCTGTAAATATCTGCTAAATCTATCCATATAATAAAACTGTAAAGTAGGCATGTCTGTACATGAGATATCTGTACATGTCTGTACATAGACTGAAGATATCTAACTCACTCACTCACTCACTCACTCAACATCTATACCACATTACCCTGTATTCAGAGTCGCGGGGAGCCTGGAGCCTGTCCCAGGAGACTTAGGGCATGAGGCTGGGTACACCCTGGAAAGGGCACATACAGACTACGGCCAATTTGGGAATTAGCCTAATCTGCAGGTCTTTGGAAAGAAACCGGAGTACCCGAAGAAAACCCACCAAGCATGGGGAGAACATGCAAACTCCATGCACAGAGAGACAGGAATCGAGTCGGGCTGGGAAACAAATCAGGAGCCTAGGGGGTGCAAGGCGACAGTGCTAACCACTACACCACTGTGCCACCACATGACAAAAAATTTTGGGGGGGATGTAAGATGAGTAATAGAACACAAATTTTTTGGGTGGAATTTTTGTCTGTTTGTTTGTGCACGCATCACATAAAAAGTACTGAATGAATTGTAAAGGGGGATTTCAAACAGTCCACTGGAAGAGACATATGCTAGTGTGAAATTTAAAAGGAAAACGGCCTTATATGATGAAAAAAAAAATCGACCTAAAATCGTCACAATAACACAAAACATTTTAGTTCATCTCAAAATTACATTTTTTAATACACGCTTATGAGTGTGCAATTAAATTCCATGAGAACAAAGTCGCGGGCACATCTAGTATATACAGTAATATGTAACAAAAGTATTGTTTTTGATCATTTGTGGCCATTCACATGGATTTCCAGTGTGTGTGTACCAAAAAATCCTTTCCTTTTTCTTTTCTTAATTGGAGTGTTAAATCATTCAGCTTTTCAGATTTTCTTTTTTCGTTTCTGATGATGAAATAACGAAAAAGCCCTGTCGCTTGCTCGAGGCACATCTCAGCCCAGTTTTTATTTTGCCTATACCAGACTACAGAAGAATATCACAGCATATCACAACTAAAAGCAAAGCGCAGTCAATGTTGGAAGCAAACAAAAACACCCATTTTCTTTTTACTCCCAAACTCATGTGTGTGTGTGCCAACTACCTCACATTGGACTGCATCCTAAAAGAGGGACAGTTCAGAACTGAATCTGAGTAAAAGCTTGAGTTAAAGCTTGTTTAGTGATTTTTGGTTTGTAAAGCTGTTGAGGCCTTGTATTACTCACCAAGGCAGGATAAATCGTCTGGTTTGTAATTTTGAGGAACACTCAGAATGTAATAAAGAATGTAAGTGAAACCTTTTTAAGGAAATTTCAGTTGAGTATTATATCAGGATGGTGGGGATTGCTCGTAAAATCCGTGAGGATCAAAAATATGAGGTTTCAGCAGCAACAGATCTATTGTGTGTGGACATAAGAGTGTGATTCGTGATACCGTTCTCAATTTTAGCCTGTTTTTTTGGATATAAAAGTCAAAACACAACAACTGATATGGAGCTTAATATCCTGGCGGTTTGTTTCTTAAAAGCTAAAGAATAGTAGGTTATCAGCTAAATCAGCTAAAAGTACGGGTGGAAAATACATGAAAATGTGAAATGCTCAAATACTGATGGGACATTTGTTTCCCTTTTCTTATGTTTTGATCGGTTAGAAAAAGACACTTCTGCAAAGGTTTGTGTGTGTGTGTGTGTGTGTGTGTGTGTGTGACACTTAAACAGCATATTTGAAACAGGGTTCCAGGGTGCATAATCTGAGTGGTCTTCCAGCTGGATCATATTTTGATACACACACACATTTTGGAGACCTCTAATACTTATGTTAATGCATCAGAAGGAGTATAACAGATGCCCTTCCCGTGTTAAAGAGGAAAACTAAAAACATTTGAGATGTATTTTTGTAAGTATTCACAAGATTATATAATAATATGAGTATACAGTAATTAAAAATAAAATTATGCAATCACAAGAAGTGCATTATTGGGCTGCCATGGAGAGTTTCAGTGCCAAGGAGCCTGGTAGCATCTGGTCACTAGCCAGAGGAGAGGGACGGCAACACTGACCTGCACCTTCTGCGCCCTTCGCTTGTCCGCTCTTTGGTTTTGGTGGTAAATTCGACTAAAGTTGGAGACGATAACAGGGACAGGCAGTGCGATCACCAGCACACCACTCAGAGAGCAGATTGAACCAAATATCTTCCCTGCTATTGTCTTAGGGACCATATCACCATACCTGAAAGAAAGAAAGAAAGAAAGAAAGACAGAGAGGGAGGTGTGGTCTGGCATTAATACATGTGCAGCTTGTCTCTACAGATTGTCTCCCTGGGGAGTCAGTGTCCTAAACTAAGAAAGTTAAACACATGCATGTACAAACAAATACATAAACATACATCTCCCATCCTTACCACACACATACTGTACAAACACTATTGCAATACATTGCTGTATTATAGCAAAGTCCTGCATATTTAATTGCAAGTCAAGTTTTAACTATATATACATAACTACGTTCTGTTATTGTGTGCAGTCAAAAGTCTCGGTTTGACTTGAACACCATAACAGACTTTTTTTCTTTAAATGAATTCCATTGATTATTAATCTTATCTGATGCAGCACAAAATACCTGTTTTTTAAAAGCGTTAGTAAACATGCCTTCACACTGATCAGACATAACATTACGACCTTAACACTGATCCGTAAACTGGTGACAGAACATGGGCACCTGAGGCTCATTTATGCTTGTGGAGAGTAAAGGCCAGTCTGCTCCATCTGATACCACAGAAAATCCCACGCAGCACAACTCACAAAGGAAGGTCGATAATGGGTACAAAGAAAGGCACCAGAACACCCAGTGTACCACAACCCATGAGGCATAGGGCCAAGCAGACAAATGGCCCAATCTGCTGACCCGGCCTTCAAACTCCCCAGATCTCAAGCCGATTGAACATGTATGGAATGCCCATAAACAAGTCATGGAAGCCCCACCCTGCAACCAACAGCACCCAAAACGTCCTGAAGATAGACACCACCCCCAGTGGTCATGTCTAGTTTTGCCTAGTGACAATTTTAGTTTTGTGGCAGTTTTTAATTGTTAGATTTTTACTATGTAACAGTTTTAGGTGCTGCGCTCCGCTTATGCTCTCATCTAGTGAGTCTAAAAACCTCAGAGCACACCACTCAATGTTTTCAATGTTTGGAAGGGGGAAAATATAAGTATATTATTTAGTAACGTAACTGAAAACACACACTTAACAGCCACTTTAATATGAACAAGCATTTCACTGCATATCGTACTGTGTATGACTGTGTATGTGACAAATAAAATTTGAATTTGAATTTGAACACCTGTACCCCTAATCATCAATAGAATTATCGACCAAATCAATCAATCATGTGGCAGCATTGCAATGCATAAAATCATGCATCTGAATGAGGAAAAATCAGAATGAGGTAAAACCATAGACAGCTGCCTGGTACCAGTTGCCACGTTTTTCCAGTCAGTCCAATTTCAGTGACCCTGTGCCCAAAATAGCCTCAGATTTCTGTTCTTGGCTGACAGAAGTGAAACCAAATGGGGTCGTCTCTCTTGCAGCCCACTGGCGTCTAGCTTCCAGGTATTATGAAATGATTTTTTTTTTGCTCACCAGGAATGATTATTTGCTTTAGGATAGTCTTCCTCTCAGTTTGAAGCAGTCTAAATATTCTCCTCTGACAACAAAATTGTCTCTCAACAATAAAGTTTCTGCTCACAGAACTGCCATTCATTGGAATTTTTTGTTGTTGCATAATTCTGTGTAAACTCTAGAAACAATCATTCCCATAGTGTGTGTGGAGATATTGCAGGTGGGCTGCAAGATGCAATTTACAATGAATAAATACATTTCTATTCATTTTTGATGTTATTTATTTTAATAAAACATAATAAAACATTTAAATTAAATGAATTAATTTTGACTTTATTTAGATTTGAAAAGTAATTTATTACTGTAATGGGATTCAAATTATGCTTTATTCTTCATTCATCTATATCTTGTATGAGTTTTTCCTGGCTGGGCCAGAAATTTCATATTTATATTTCAAGTTGAGCCATGGGAATGGCTGCTCTAGAGACTGGTGTGTATGAACGTTTCAGGAGATTGCTGGGTTCTTCGGGGAAACCAAAAACCACACCGTGGTTGAACAATTGCATGAATGGACAAGCGTACAGGTGTTCCTATTAAAGTGGACAGCATAACAATGAAACGAGACAAAAGTTTGGGATAGTTATGATGCTTGAAATGCATTGGTACTTTATGCATTGTGTAAAACTACATGCTTTTTACACAGACAATTGAGAGGGAAAAAAGGAAGATTAAGTTATAGATGTTTAAGAAAAAAATATTTAAAGTTGCTAATTATGCTTTTGGTGAGAAATATTGGTCATTAATTGACTTAAAACAAACAAAAAAAGGCAACAAGTAAGCAGAAACAAAAGGAAAACATGTACAGCTATTGTGTTCCTTTACAATGCAATTTATTTCCTGAAACATGTACTGTATATTTTACATTTAAAGGATTTATTCAGTGACTGGATAATCTATTTCCTTCATTACATCCATTTAGTATAGAGGAAAGGCTGGATAAAAGCTCACACCCTAATGAAACACGCACGTCCCACTCTTGGCAAGAGATCAGAGCGGAGACTTTGTGGCCTGAATGATTCACTTTGAGTAGAAATTGTTTTGTGAGAGAGTGAGAGAAAGAAATGTCTCTATCTACCCTGCCAGATCATTATAAAACAAAAATAAAAGCTTATTCATCGAAGTCACACAGACACACCAAAATATGACTAGACGTGACTCATTTCCTCCGTAAGCCTAAAGCATATGAATCACTTTAGACACTCATACGAAATGGAGATTTGACTAAGAAGCGACATAAGAGTTGAACAAAACTAGCCTATCAACCATTCTAATGAGAAAGATATAGTCATTATTAATAAATTAGCTTTTTTTTTTATTCTTTGATGGCCGTATAAAGGACTAGTAGTGGACATTTGAACAAGTTTCTGGAATTGAGATGACACACAAGACTACAAAGCTTGTCACAAAAGTGTGTCAGACACTGTGTCCTTCTCTCTCTTTCAACCTTTACACCTGTGCTCACTCCTTTTATTTTTCTTTTATAGTTTCACCACAGGCTCTTTGATTAACCTTTCTTGTGACACACAGAGAGACCAGGGTGGGAAAAGAGAGAATGAGATAGGTGGGATGAGAAAGAAAAACATACACAGTGAGGAAGAGGAAGAAAGACCGCGCTCATCATTTCGTTTTACAAAGCTAGCTTGACACTAGAATGAGTTCCACTTATAATAATCGATGTCTTGCAACTTCACACAAATCTCACCTTTACCAAGCATCTATTGTAATTTTTATGCACTTTTAAAAATGTGAAAAATCCTGCATCACTTTAATAATATCTGCAGTGCTTTTTGTTATATTCTTCCCTTATTCCCAAAGCTAAAACTGAACCAACACAGCATTTTTTAAATGGTCATTATGTTTAAATCTGAGGGATAAAATGCTCGATGTGTCCACTGCAGCTTGAAAAACTTGACACATACACACACATACACAGTGTCTGAATGTCCTCTAAGTTTATTCACAGGACAAAGAGGTCCTGTGAATCTAACAAAGCACTAATCCAAGGGTGGGCAACCCTGGTCATCACTTTGTCTCCCCCAGTTTATTAGAAAAAAATCCTAAAAGACATCAATCATGTCTTCATGATTTAATATTTTCATTCATTCTTACAACAATATAAATAAAATGTATTTTTATTATAGTTAAAAAATATTTATTTAAAAGTTATTTCACTGAAAAATCTCTAATACATTTCACATACATAAGATAAGTGCCCTCTGTCCTGTGTTGCAATCAAGGCAATGACAATGTCTTAAAAGGTACTGATTCTGTATTCACTTCTTACTTTTTTACAAACTGATTGTTTCCTCGCTTGCTGTAGTACACAATATGACCAGAAGTATTTGGAGACATAAGTATTATATCCATTTGTGTGTGGCACAGTGGCTTAGTGGTTAGCAATGCTGCTTTGCAACTCCATTTTCGTGTGAGTGCATATTTATGTGTGCCCTGCAATGAATTGGCACCCTGTCCAGGGTGTATTCTGCCTCGTGCCACAAGTCTCCTGGAATAGGTTACAGGTCCCTGTGACCCTGTACACAGGACAGATGATGAGTGAGTAAGTGTGTTGCCACAAAGTTTGAAGGACGCAATTAGAATGTCTTTGTATGCTGTAGCATTACAGTTTCCCTTAAGTAAAACTAAGGGGCACAAACCTATTCCAACATGACAATGCTCCTGTGGTCAAACCTGAGTAGCATGCATGGAGCACTGCTTTCAACTGCCTGCATCCCAGACAGCCTTACCTTAGCATGAGTTCCTTCTCAGTAAAATAGAGTTTATTATAATGGCAGGGGAACTAAATCTGGAATAGAATGTTTAATGTAATGTGATTTCTCTGATAGGTCGTTTATAAAAAAAAAATATTTCCACCTATAATTCAATGTTTGAGTAAAACTTGACCAGTATTTGGTTTCGTGTTAGTTTTGGTGGGAGATAGAAATGAATGACCACATTCTGAAATATTTTTTACACTAAAGGAAACACTTTCTTTACACTAAGGAACAGCTTTCTAAATGTGTGCACACACAAAGACATGACAGATTTGAACAGAAATCAGACAATGCTCACATAATAATTAAAAATAGACCATTCCAAATATGTTTTTATTGTATGTGTAGTTAACAACGTCCTGACTTCTATTTGGAATAGAAAATCAAGCATTTAAATGTTTTAAAAGAAGCAGCATTATAGAAAAGCTTTCTCTCATCCGCAGTCATGTGTGTGTGTCAGTGAACTATAGCTCAGAGCCAATGATGATAGACAGAGCAATTCTCTATGCCTCAACAGCAAGCGGTAGAGTGCTGAGAAGAGGTCATTGTGGGTGTGTGTATGTGTACATTCTATTCATTCTGTGTCCTTGTTCTGAATTTCCACTTGTTTAGCTCTTCTGTCTGAAATGCTATTGTTCCTGTAGTGTCTCTCTGACCAGACAAACAAAAGCCTGCATGACTCATGTCCAAATGAGGCACAAGCTGATAACAAACTAATTTAGTCACTTTCCATCTCTCTCTCTCTCTCTCACACACACACACACACAAATTGTTGCCTTGTTATATACAAAGGTATCTATGACATATTTAATGTATATTTAGAATACTTGTAAACACTACAACTTCCAGAAATTTCAGTTTCATTAGAGTTACAGAATAATTTAAAGAACATATGTAATAATATCATTTTAAATATCAGCCAAAAAAAAAAAAAAAAATGGGACTTTAAAGGGTTAAATTAAGGTTTAAAATGAGGTTTGCTATGCAAGGTTGCTACCATTGACTTACTTTAGCTTTAAGATGTAATTTTAACATTACTGCATGTTAAAGTATACAGGATGATCTTAAAAACCTTTCATTTTACCCTTGCATCATCCAATGCATTCATTGGATGATGCAAGGGTAATCATAGTTGCATGATGCATAATCATTGTTTGACAGCACAGGAGCACAGGAGCTAAGTAGCTTAGCCTGTCACATTGTTCCTCCTTGAAGCTCACCTCAAGTCAATGTGCATGGAGTTCTCCCTATGCTTAGTGGGTTTTCTTATGCTTAGGGGAAGTCTGATTTTCCTAGTCAGTTCAAAGCAGTGCAGTTTGATTGGAGCCTCCAAATTGTCCATTGTATATGATTGTCCTGTAGGTTGCCAGAGGCTGGATTACTCAGCAAGGAAATTTGCTCGGTAGCAATAAGCAATGTCATAAAGTGAAGTCACAGTTCATCGCTTAGCAATGCCACCTTAAATAGATCAATATTTTCTTTTTTATTTGTGTTTCTTATTTCTGAGAGTATAAACTGGCATTGATTACCGTAACTGTAAAAAAACTGTCAAAAAATCAACTGTTTTTCACAGTTTTAGTAGTAATTTTTTTTTATAACAAGGAGTTAAAATATAATTAACTACAAACCGGTTTAGAAAATGTGAATGAGAGAGAAAGTGCAGAAAGCCAGAGTAAGGGAAAAAGACACATTTCTTGATGTTGTCAACTTTTTCACTAAAAGCTTATATTTTCACAGTGCGCCTAACACTTCAGGGAGTTGCATTTTCCTTCAAAAAGGAGAGAGGAGAAAAGGGGAGGAGTGTGTGAAAGACAGAGTGCACTTATGAAACCTACAGAATGAGGACTGACTGAGTCTGCAGTGCACTGTTCGTTAGAGGAGAAAAGTAATTTGGTGATGTTTTGGGAGCACTAATGTGAATGAAACAGTAGGTGGTCAGATGATGGCTAGTAGACGAAAATACTGGAGAGAAGAATAAGGCAGTGGAAGAGTTCAGCACCACGGTCAGCTCCTCACACTCTACTGATTGCCTAACAGTAAATAAACCGAGTCTCACAGCAAATCCTTTCACATGTAGCCTATCTGCAGCACCTTCAAACCACTGAACATTTGAACACAAACATAGATCAAAACTTTCACTGAACCACTATTTTTCAAATAGCTGACCTCTATGAATATGCTACTTGGATACCGTATACTTAAAAAACAAAAAACAAACAAAAAAACATATTGAGCATTGAGCACTTACATCTATCTAACTTCATTCATACATTATCTACAGTATGTCCTGTGTACAGACACGGGGGCCTGGTATCCTGGGGAACAAAGGGCACAAGTTGGGGTACACCCTTTATATCGATCAAATGGCAGAATCATATACTATAGGCAATTTTGAAACGCCAGTCAGCCATTACTGCATGTCTAGGAGGAAATCACAGTACCCAGATGCACTCCACCATGGAGGAACTTGCAAACGCCACAGAGGAGAGAACTCTTCCAACCAGGTGACGGTGCTAACCACTAAATCACCATGCTGCTCTCACTACATTTCTCCTCAGTACGTTACTAATATGTTAACATGTTACTGTACTGTGTTTTTTTGTTGTTGTTTTTTTTTGTAGTGAAGACAAGATGCTTTATTCATGAGTCTGTTCACTCTAATGAAAAGCGTTCAAACGTTACTCATGAAGTGGGCTTGCTTTATATGTTCACAAAGGTTTATTGTATATTGATTGGATTCAAATGGAATATAGTGGTAGAGGTTTACTTGATGAAAGTACAATATACTGTGAATGCTTGTACAAAGCATTCATATAAGTTAAATCTCTGATAAGCAATGTACAGTAATCTTGATTCTTGCGCCACACATCATTTCTTCATATAAAATTAAATTATGTAGATTATCTGATCTGGTTCTCACTGGTTCAAGCCTTATTTAGATGTTTTTTTCTAAATACCTGAATAATTCATAGAACACAGTGTGGCTTAAGAAAAACAAACAAACAAACAAACAAACAAAACCCTCTGTATCTGATCGAGAACATTTCATTAACTGAGCTAAAATCTTGTAAAAAACAAGAGCCAAAAAACTATTCCTCTATAGTTGTCTACATGAAAATACAAGAAAGTCTGGCTCTTTGAAAGAAAACTATGAAGAAATATGGGATGGCTCAAGACTTGTGCACAGTACTGTGTGCTTGCACCAAAATATATCGATATGTCTAGAAAGTGCTGCACATGCAGTCCATGCATTTCTTCCCCCTATGAAACTGCGTTGGACAGTAAACAAGTTACACTATCATCATGTTCAGCTTCATCCTGGGATCCATTTCCCCAAATCTCCATGCGATAATGATTATCACTGCACCTGCTCTACCAAATAATGATGATCTTTGCACCATTATGCATTTCAGATACACAGGACTGCTTTATTATGATCAGATCAAGTACCCCTGCTTTTTCCTCTCTATCCTTCATGTTAACACATGTTAATAGACCTGATCTGCCAAGATCATTTTGCTGAACTAAATCTCAGGTAGTTGCAGTAGGCTGTGGTAAAAGAGATGTGTGGGTATGCGTTTCTGTGACAACAAACTCACACAGAGAAACATTTGAAACTAGAAATTAAACCCAGGTGTGTTGTAGAAACCAAACATAAATCACATATCTGCATTTATTCTAGCTGAAGGGGGCTTATAAGGCAGTCACATAACAGACTTATTTGGAATATCTGTATCTTTTTATAAAACATGTTACAGGAATAAAGAATTATCTTAGGATTGATGTGTTTTGGCAGGTACACTCATGTTCATGCTGCCCATAAATCCCAAGTCCAGCATTCATTCATTTTCATGTATAAATTTTAAACCAGAAGAAACATGGCCTCTGAACGAATTGCAAAGTTTTGTTTAGTTAGCGAAAGAACATTACAGAACAGAGGTTATTTTTAACTTGACAGCAACAACATAACAGCATATAATTAGTCATTTCAGAATTTAGCATGTGTTCATAGGAGTGTTTTTTTTATAAAAGCCTCACAGATGTTAGTAGCATTTAACCTTTGTAATAAAGGCTCTGCATAATTTAAGTGGTGAAAATGTTGAAAGCAATGTCATTTTAATGAAACAATCTGACAATGTTAAGGAGGTCAATTATTTCCATAGCATCACTAAAAACACAAAAGATGAAGAAGCAGACAGATGAAGAGAGAACCAGAAGGGAATATAGAGACTCAACCAACAGGTACAGAAATACTGTACATTGGTCTGGGATGGAAAGAAATGGGTGCTGGTGTAAAAAATGTACACCAATGGCTACTGAAATTAAATGTCTAATTGCCACATTTAAATTCATTAATTAAATAATTAGTTTAAAACCATAATATGGCCAGAAGTATCTGTGACTGTGCCATGCATTACAGATGACAAAAACTCTCAGGCGCCCACATCAACTTTGCAGTCTCTGTTTCCAGCTGCTTAAAATTAATTGGAAGGAAAAATGAAGACCAGAGGGACCTCATGGCCAGATATCACTTGATGAAGTAAACTGGGCTGAAGGTAGATAATTGTGCTTTCCAGCACTCGTTAAGAATAAGTCAAATACCGGGTGTCAAATCCATTTCTTATAATTAGGCATGACCTGCAGGAATCATTTCCTTCAGGTCATTTGATTAACACAATTATGCAGCAGTTAGTTCTGACCGAGTAATCTGATTGGACGTAAGCCATTTCACAAGTGTTGATAAGACATGGATAAAACAGCCCTGAGATGTTTACCTATAAACATCACTCTCTGTTGCAGGTCTTCTAACAATCATTAATTACACTAACTGTTGGTTGCAGCATGGGTGATAGCAGGCCAGTATTGTCTGCTGTCCTGGAAAGAGGGGAGAGCAGCTGCCTGCCAAAACCCACATTCAGAGTAAGTCAAGGAAGCACTTTCAGCAAGAAAACACATTATGCCATCTAAAAAAAAAAAAAAAAAAACTTGGGCTCTTTAGTAAGTACTTCTAAATTATTAATGTTTGGTTCAAGGCTGACACAAGCTACAAAGCTAACTAACATGAATACAGACCGGAGGCATGATCTGAGCCTCAACTCTGGAGGTGCGATACAACAGTGCTAACTTCTGAGCCACTGTTCCACTGTTGAATATGAATTTTGTATACACAAATTAGATGACAATTGATATTTTTGCCACTTTGGAAAGATTTGGTTAAACTATAGATTAAAAAATATATATATTTTAATTGAGCAAAAAAGTGAAGTATCTGGGATTTTCTGGGTAAAATACATAACACTAGAGCAGTCAAACAAACAGCGATAATAAACACTTTAAGCTTAGCACTTAAAAAATAACCTGTTATAATTACTTTATCAAGCTAGTTAAGCTATGCTAATGTCAAATTGCTAGTAATGTATTTGTAGCCAACAGCTAAATATAGGTGCTTGATAATAAGGCCATTTATAAATAAAAACTTTACAGGCACTTTGTGGACGGGAGCATGAGACAACTGTCACTATGTAAACATGATTTTGATCAATCTGAAATCGGCTACAGATTGGCTAATTGGCAAATCGGCTACATCTGGCAAAAAGGTATACTTATTCAATAAACCACAGAAAAGTTTCATGTTCCAGTATAGGGACATAATTTAACATATATATATATTTTTATATAATGATAAATATTATTATCAGCTCTCAAGCTCCTAGTCTTTACTGCTAAGGTTTGACATTGTTCCTGTATGTACATAGCGTAGGTGCTTTGTGTGAAAATACGATCATTAGATTGCTCTTTAAAATCCTTTTAGATTCTGGTTTAGAAATGTGAGAATTAAATAAACACTGTAATTAACGAAGCACCTTAATCCTGGCTTGAACTGCAGCCCGATTTAAACTGGATTATCAGATAAAGTGTTGTCTCATCAACATAATTGCTCTCTCTCTCCCACACACACACACACACGCACACACACACACACACACACACGCACACACAAAAGTAGACGCTTTTTTCCCGAATATTATTTCCTTGTTTTTAAAATTTGTGCTGTTGTGTATGTGCACTTACAGTTAGGTACAGTATTTAGACAAAGACACACTTTTCCAATTATCATCATCATAACTATAAGGATTATTTTTAACATTTGTATGAAAAAATTGTGCAGTCAATGACAGCCTGGACATCACCAAATGGCGTTTACTCATTTGAGGTAACTGAGAAAGTTAATTGCTTCATTTCAAGTCCGTTGTGGTGGTGTGCAGAGGCAAAAATATAAAAATTGTATTCCTGTCCAAATACTTATTTATCTGACTGTAACGCTTTCCAGAGTGTCAGAGTTTGTGCATGATGTTTCAACAAGAAGGTGAGAAACATGGATGGACCTGAAGTACAACTGTGACACCTGTTATAAGTGTGAGGGTAACGGACTGTTAGCCGCAAAATCTGGTGGCACGGAATTTCACCCTTAAACAATAGGTTGCAGGGATTCACATCTTCAAAAATCAAACAGAAATATAGCATCATGGAAAAAAATGATGAAATCTCCACAATCACCCAAATATAACATGAGTAAACAGATGACTGTTCTGTAGTCATTCAATGATCTAATGCAATTAATATTGTCTAAGCTATACTTACAGAGTAAAAAATGTGTTTGGACCCATACCACAATTTACCCAGATGATGTTACTATCATGCACCTTTTCAGTGCATACAAGTTCAAATTCTGGAACAATGCTGGATTTTTTTTAAAACTATGAAACAACACATATGCCATTAGGTAAGTAAGTAACAACAACAGTCAGTTATTTTAAGACACGAAGGTCAGCTGCTCAGGAATAGTTCTTGCAAAAACTGCTTTTATGAAGACCATCCCAGGAGAAGTTCATTTAGAATTACCAGCCTCAAAAATCATCAATTAACAGCACCTCAGATTAGAGCCGTTATGAAGGAATTACAGAGCATATGGAGCAGACGCATCTTAATCTCAACTGTTCAAAGAAGATTATTGCATACGTTTGATGCCTTCAGCATTGTTTTACTGTACATTTTAGAAAGAAATCAGGAATGACCATGCATTTACAAGGAGCAATTACAACAAATACTGTACATACTGTATGCATGATATGATGTGGGAAGTATAAATCATTCATTTTGTGTAGTTTAACACATACAAAATAAATCCTTATGTATTAACATAAGCTTGTGCAATACAAACTGATTAATCTATACATTACAGATTTTCAAAATGTCAAAATGTTACTAAAATTCCAGGAGGCATAATTATAAAAACAGGTGTATGATAATACATTCCATGGACTTGTTCTTACATTAAAAGTGATATAAATCATGACATTGAAATCAAAATGTCTGTACAGGTACTGTACACAAATGAATAAATTGTTGAGTGTCATTGAATGAATGAATCAAGTCCATGAAAAATTCACTGAAATGTCTCAAGCTGTCCACTTATTGTCTGCACTTCTCTATGAATAAGGCCACAGCTTTTAATCTTTTTCATATTTTCCTTTCCGTCAGCAAAACTAGAACGAATAAAAAGGTACAGTATATTTAAGTTAAGTGTGGTGAGCTGGCTGTATCATTCTCATTTACATTCTGTCTGTTATTCACAAAAAAACGGTGATCAGGGAAACCATTTCCTACCTCTCACCCAATTATTATTTCATTTATTGAGTGTATTATTACATTAAACTTCTCATCACCATTACATTAGATGGAGAGAAGAAAACGAAATGAGAGCAAAAAGAGATGCAAATTAAGGTGAGATGACCACCAAAAGAAGCCTTATAATAAATAGCAGAAGAAACATGAATTATGATGTGTGTTTATGTGTTTATTTCTGTGTGATCATCTATGGCTGACTCAGTAAACAGCATCTCTTCCCTACTGAGATGAAACACTGTTTACGGAGAGTGTAGATTGTGTGTGTGTTTACACAGACTGTTACTGAAGACTCTTGAGGACACACAAATATTTTTTTTATATCATCAAATACATTCTATTCATATTTCCTTAAAAAAAAGGACAAAGGAAAAACGTACATTCCCATATATTTTGAGAAATTACTGTAGCGTTATTAAATAACAAAACCTACAATCTTATTATATAAGGACACAGACTCCTTATTCAGTACTAGTAGAAGCATTTTCAGCAATTCAAGCTTTTATAGGCTTTGTATACCTGGATTTCTCAATTGCTGTTTGTTGGGCCACTCAAATACGTCCAGAGCTGAAAGGTAAAACTTTTGACTCAGTGTGATGTTTTGTGCACTGTACACTTCACTGACTTTACTTATCCTTCCTTCTGCCAATCACTAACACTTAGAGACACGTTCACTGCTTGACGCTACCACCACCATGCTTCAGCACAGGGAAGACCAGTATTCAGGTAATAAAAACGTTTCTTTTTTTTTCAGATTTCTCACTTGAAGTTAATCCTAAAGTTAGTCCACTTTTGTCCAGTTACACCAGATCATCCATTTCATTTTCCTTATGATCACACCCTATGCCTTGCCTACTCATGAGAGCCAAGCAAAACCAACACTCTCAAAAGTGTTCAACATGAAGTGTTAAAACTTTAAGCTAAGGTTTTAAAATAGTTGGCACTGGCATGAAAATGGTAGCTACACTAGTCTGAGTCGCTGTAAATCGCTGTACCATATCAAGTATTTTTTCCCCAAGTTAGAACTCTTTCAATTATTTATTTTCAGTAACCCTTGACAGGAACTTGATAGATTCAGAGCCTAGGAATTCAATACACAGTATAAACGGAATAATAAATAAATAATATATTGACCAAGGTAGTGTTTATCTATGTATGAATCCAGCTAATTTATTTACAGTTTTGGAAAGCACTTCAGCAATTATGTTATGCTTTTCCCACTGTAGTCACAACTGTTCTCTCACAAGTCAGCTACTTGTAGCTACAGTATATTGACAAGTGGAGTCTCTAGGGTCTCTGATCATGGGTATAACAAAGATCAATGGTAAACATGAGTTCAGAGACTATGGGCATTCACCAGGGCTAACACATAATGGAGATTGTGATCTGCATGATATATGTGCTAATAGAGGCTACTTAACAACAGAAAGAGCAACAAAAAGAAAACCCTTCATTTTAAACCATAAAAGAGCTTTGGATTTGAACAACGATTTTACAAAAGTCAACACCTCACGAAACACTATGCTAAGTTGTGGTGACCTAAAAAAGTTCTTGAATAAGATGTTTTTGAATGATGAACCATAGACAAGAACAAACCTAACTTTTGCATCGCCAGGCAAAGCTGTGTTTAAACAGACACATGTCAGATTCTACCCAACTGGTATGGTCTCACTGCATGAAAAAAGGACCAGCTATAACCATTGAGCAAGAACCTTTATGGCTGCTAACCTGCCACTAAAGTTTTCTACATAAAGTCCACATTCCATTGTCTACAAAAGAATTGTACATGTCCCAAGTGTGTCTGCGTCAGCAAGTGGGTTATCTCTGACCTGTTCACTACACTGTCTGGTGAGAGAGGTCTGGTCTTAAAGGACTCTGACAGCCTAAAGGAGCACCAAGAGATCAGCTCACAGATGGAGAGTCCTGATAGACTTCAACACCCTCCATTTCATTCTTTTTTTCTCTTTTCTTCCCTCACATACACACACAGTTCTATCTGATTCCGTATTGGTGACATGTAACAGAACAGGCTGAAAACTGCTAAACAAAGAACAATTGTCTGCAAAGGATTGCAATTTGTTGCAGCAACAATTGAAAGGCTTCTGGTGTGCGCAAAGAGCAGGAAAAGAGTGAATGATCTGTCTGAACACTGCTGGCCAGACGGCATATCTCTGAGCCCATATCCTTTGACTTGCATGTGAGGTCAAACTCAAAATTCTACAGTGTGACTTCACGTGAAACACAAAGAATATGTGCCATTCAATTAAATTAAATTCATTTTTGTTTATAGTGATAATCAGCTTCTTCTCCCTGACTGACTTTGGCATCAGTAAAATTGTCCAGTACCCGGGAACACTTGTGCATTTAACTGATACAATAGGTGGCAGTATAGACCTAGTCGGTTTGCAAATTGCCAATATACAAAATGAAGAAGAAAAGTACAAGCTCATGACTCATAACCCTCATGCTATGCCTAACATTATTCATATTTTGGTGAAAATTCAATAAGGGTCACCATTATATCCCTTCCTATTTCCTAAGTTGTGACCATTCAGTTTGGAGGATGAGATCAGCATGTGTTGTATACATACAGATATCAGAGGGTACAGACCGTGCTAACGATGTTGCTTTCTAAATAGCTCACTTTCCAGTGGTTGGTTACCATAACAAAAAATATGTGACTGCAGTGCTAGTTATATAACCGTTTTGTAATAGGATGTGAACATTCCCATGCCTCTATGGCCATAAAAACAACCTCCTCATCGTGCTTCCTGTGTCCTTATATGGTAACACTTCCTATAGCGTGGGTTCAGACGAATACATCCAGTACAAAAAGCTCATGTCCGCTGGAACCCTTTTGTTGACTGTTAAATACTAATTTGTTTCCTCTCGTTTGCCTGTCTCCGGGTATGGAATGTACGAGACACGGGCCAACTGGTCACAACCTTAAATTTGCTCTCTAATAACAAACAGACCACCAGACACATCATGCAAATGTGTGTATTTGTACTTCTCCCCGTTCGTGCTAGTCCGGTAAGTGTATAGAAATGCGGCGAATAAATCAAGAAATAATTTTTCTTTTAATACATCTTAAAAATAACAAATTCTGGCACTCTAATGAAACCTAACAAAAGACACACCCATAACACATTTCTGAGTAAGCATGATATTATATTTGCCACCACAAATTTTATCTAGTTAAAATTATAAACATTTCATAACTTTTGTCAGATTAGCTCTACTAAACATTATTAATAGCTATAAACATTTTTTTTTTTTTACAAACCTTCTCATAAATCTTGCCAGGATAACTCATCTTGATCACTCATTAGCATTAATGAAAATAATCTAAAATTCCTCTCAGACACCATATTACGGTATTTTATGTTAGCTACACAGTTAGCCATAGCTGTAATGATTATAAACAACTAGAGAGGTACATTTTCTGAAGAAAATGTGAAGTAGTGCTTGTTGTGACAAAACTCTGGCCTAGGGCGTGGCTTGACAGCTTCACGATGATCTCGAGAGACTCTTTGGGTACCTAAGTAAAATAAGCCCTACCCAGTGTCTGTACAACTGTGGGATCCACAGTTATTGTAGGTTCAGTTTCAAAGTTCCTATGGAAGGTACCATTATATGTCAAATGGGGCACCTCTTGTGCCACAGGGTATAACTTATACCCTTATGCAGAGTATACCCTGTTCAAATGTGGTAAATTTGAGATTTCTACTAAATTCTGACTCTGCACTAGAATCCATTGGTCCATCCATCCACTAGAATCCATCCAAATTGGTTTCAATGTTAAATTCTTTTGGATTTTTGGGTTGCCCACCCCTTAGAAAGGTCACGTCAAGTGCAACATTCCTGAACGATTTGATCCCTCTTTCGTGGGTCTACGACAAACCATACAGGACTAGTGATGCGCCAAACTTTTGTACAGGAGGGAAAAAAAGGGAAAAATAATAATAAGCCTGTGAGATTATAATAGTAGTGCTTCACTTCGCAAGCACCACTAATTATAAAATTGACTAAGAATTATTCTCAGAAAACTTATCAATTTAGCTCATTAAAGCTTAGCGTTGGCACTAATGGGTCTAATCTTCCTAAATCTCTGACTTTAAATTCCTGTGAGAAATCCTTCCGAGTGGACTCACATTAGCCACATAGCTAGCATCAGAAGTGAAGGTTACAAACAATCATAAATATGACTTGAACATCTTCCAAGAAATCCAGCCAGGGCAGCTTATGATAGTTAGCAAGCTAACTCTGTGAAAATACATAGTATTTTGCGCATTGCATTTTTTCTTTCCCACATTCCCGAGCCCCATGCTTGTTGCAATTGTGCTGAGATGTACAGTAAATTGTATGACCATGTAATACAGCATATGTGCTATCTTTGTCAATCTTTATCGTTTATTTGTTTACAGTATGTGTTAGTAAGAAGTGCTTCCCCAGTGTTTCCAGTTCTCAGAGAGATTTAAGGGGTTACACTAGCATCCTTTGCACATTTATACATTACGGTTCTGTCTTTACTGCTGTTACACAACGCAGCTCTTACACAGTTTAAACTTTCTACCCACTCATGCTTGCTCGTTCTGCCTCTCATCCTCCACTCTTTTTTTTCTCCTCCTTACTTCTTTCTTTTTCTCTTCCTCCACCCTTCTCAGTGTGTTAGTGTGCCATACTGAAGTAACAGATGCGCAAAACGCTTGCTTTCACACAATCGCAGAATCACTTGTACCATCCACTGAAGCAGATGCATAACAATCGCAAAGCACTACTGTTCGCTAAATGGCCACCCTGAGGAGAAAGACATTGGCTATAAAAGGCCAAGATAATGTTTTAATGTTATTAAATGAGATCCTCTGCCATTTCTGGAAGTAGATTTATATCTTTGCTGCTGGAAGCCAGGCGAAGGCTATTTCTAGGACTATCGGCATGCTTGAAGGTGCGTCGTCTTTCAAAAGCTCAGCATGACAAAAACATATAAGCTCAATCTAGGCTGAATAACCCGGGGGACACGGTATGAGGGAATGCAGCCACACAGGTACACTCCTCCCTGGCACTAAACTCTGAAATGACTAAAGATAAAGAAATTACCAAGACATGAAAGGATCTGTGGGGATTTGCTTGAAGCAATGACCACAACATGTTCACGAGACTTTCTTTCTTTTTTTTGTCCATTTACAGGACATTTGGCATGGTTTCTAATAAAACACATTTGGCATGGATTCAGCCTCAAATGCCCCTTGTGGAATTGGAAGCTCATCTGAATTCAGCTGCCTGGTTCTGTTTTGAAGTTTGTAAGTAGGTTGCATGGGAAACTAGGCCACTGGTACACCACCACTCTGGAGATGTTTTTCTGTCTCTTCCTTCAGTAGGCGACTGTCCTACTTCTCCAACACACTAATGTGCCCACACACACACACACACACACACACACACACACACACACACACACACACACACACACACACACACACACACACACACACACACTTCAAGGCAAGTGACAAAGCATTTTGAGTCAAGTTGTTGGTCACAAATGGGACAGAATGTAATGTCTCAGTGACATACAACTGTCAAGATGCAAGATGTCTTAAATTTATGATTGGCAATTTTCATGAATGCCAGATGATGCTAGATGTTTTGAACTTTAAATTTCTAACAATAAAGCCGTTTCCTTCAGTGTTTCTCCAAATACATGTTCCAACTGTCTAGAGCAGAATGTCTGAGGAGGGCAAGAAAAAGAACTTTGTGAATTGTATATATTGGTTGAATGTTTGTTCTTATTGGCTGCATGTAGGTTTTTTCTTTCCTCCATCTACAGCCATTGTTTAAATCCTTTTTTTTTCTGAGCAGACATTTTTAACAGTTGCTATACTGCAAGAAGAGATTCACCTAATAATTATTAATTAAACATAACAGACACTAGCTTTTGACAGTTTTGACAGGTTAAAGGGGTGCAAGGCAATGATGCAACAAAGGCCTCTAATGCTCTAAACTAAAAGGGTTTTTGAAGGGTTTTTAACTTTTTCCAAACTCACTAAAGAAAAATAATAATAATTTAAAAAAATAAAAAAATAAAAAAACGGGGAAATTCCACTGGTAGAAATGTCAGATATTTCAGTATGGTCTATTATTGCAACTCTGACAGGACCTCAACTTCAGCTAAATCCATCACATAATTCTTACTTTTATTTGAGCCTGCTTATGATTTTTTTCTAACAAACTACCAGTCTAGTGTTAACTACCAAAGATGAATGAATGAACATTGTAAATAAACTTGATCTGTGTCCCTTGAGCTTTATATCCTCACTACTTAAACATGCCCTCATGAAAAGCGTGCCTCTTATACATATACGTATTTGGATTTGGGTACATGCATAACTTGTTGAAATACGGTTGGAATAGGACGGTGGGTGATTTTAGCATAGGAACCCTTTAAAACTCTACTATAAAGCAAAAACTGTAAAACACATGGTGTATACTGTGTGTATTGCAGCCAGTAAACGGCACCCAGATTCTCTCACATCCTTTTTGATTAAATGCTCTTGACTGATAGACTTGATCTTCAGTCCAAAACCTAAGTCAGACCAATTCATAATTTATTCATCAGATTCCCATCTTGTGTGGTTAGAACTTACATTGTTCCTCTTGAAGAGTGAGATCAGTTTCGTCTCTGCTAGCAGTCTGGCTAAGAGTAAGGTAATACCTTCTGATAAGGCTCTCCAGTCTAATCTGAATGGAGAAGTGGGTTAATGTTTAAATCATCTGAGTAGCATGCAAAGTTTTGACCTAATTAAGGACAGATAGTTTGATCAATCACACATGGGTTTGAATTTCCTAATTGGCTTTTTTATGGTCATTGATCCTGATCAACTGTTTTACAGATAAAAAAA
>QNUK01000085.1:37500-90000 GCA_013621035.1 Clarias magur | reverse complement strand
AGTAGCTTTAAAAGAATGGCCTTGAATGCACCAATGCAGATGTGCATAAAAAATACCCCCTTTTACCCACTCCTGTGGACATTGTAAAGCATTTCTCACTGGCTTTTCCATGCAGTATTTCAAAGTGTATCTAAAATTTACTCACAGCTTCAGGATCTGACCCGTAGTATTTACACAAAACCAGCTTGCCAACGTCCCTTGCTGAGGAAGCAGTCTGATATGAAATGTTTAAAACACACATGCACAACTTGTGTTTTTGGTCCACTGCTGCTTCACTCAGAAAAAAATAAAATGGCAACTCTTGGAGCTTCCCACCTTTTAATTCTCAGGAATACGCTAAACGTCATTAATAACAGATAAAATAAATTGCATGTTCTCCCTGTGCTTGATGGGCTTCCTCCGCATTCTCCGGTTTCCTTCCACAGCCCAAATTGCCTGGAGTACGTCAATTAAATTTTGCATCGGCGACCTTAACTGTATATTTTTTACATGTTAGTTATTACCAATTCTTATAATAGATATATGCAAATGACAATATTTATCAATTGTACATCTTATTTTTTTCAATAGAAATACATACTGTACTGTATGCTTTTAGGTGTATGTTTTTTTAAATGATTTTACTGTATGCAATTTTTTGGGGTCTTTCAGAAATCCTTTTTGTTCACTTATGGGGTAAGCAGGTTTAACAATGTTAGACCTTTACGTGTGGTTATAAGATTGCAAAAGAAAAACATAGTTCTGTATAAAACAGTTGATTTCAGAGTTTCCCAGTCTGTTACGCTACACTAGCTAGAGCAGTTACATGTGAAAATGCAACAAGGGAATCAACAGATGCAAGACTCTGCAACAGGGAAGTTAAATCAATCGATTTCAAACAGAGAATCAATCAGAAACCAAACAAAAGGCAACATGATCAAGGGCATGCGATGGTGCGAGTTATTCACATTGGCTGGTGGGAGATGTCAAGTCAAGTCAATTTTATTTATATAGCACTTTTAACAATTGACATTGTCTCAAAGCAGCTTTACACAATAAAAAGAAGTAAGTTTGTATGCAATGTGTATGAATCAAAATGATAAGATTGTCCCTGATGAGCAAGCCGAGATGTAATCCAGCACTTTTCCAACACAACATTGACAGTACTGTTCCACTATTACAAAGCTGTGCACACTATTAGCATCTCCTCATTTAGCTTAAAATAATAATTTAACAAGAATAACAAAAATAAATAAATAAATAAATAAATAAATAAACCAGGAATACATTTCAGGGACATTAACGATGCTATTTAAATTTGCTTAGAAACAGATTTCGACTATAAGCCTTACTCATAATGAATAAAACTTTTTAACAGATAAATATTGCTCTGTAGTTCTTTCTTCACTACAATTAGTAAAGACAAAAGCTGATGCCTGACAGTTGCCTTGATGCGGCAGGGTCTTAGTCTTTGTGTTGCTCTAATTGTCATTTGTTAGAGCACGCACACACATACACGCACATCTCTGTGATGGTGAAATGTTTTGACATGCCACTGAAGATGAGCATACACAGTGGAAGGAATGCCAGAAGAACGACACCTTAATTATTAGCCTTTCACTGAGCTTCAGCCAGGCCGTGTGTGCGTGTGTGCACGCGAATGTGTGTGTGTGTTAGGTTCAAAACAGCAAACCCCTTATGTACCACCATCCAATTCATTAAGACTTCTATCTGTTGTTTTCAGTCCTCTGTGTATTCAGACAGGTGGATTTCAGATAAGCTGCGCTTCCTTTACCCTGGAATGAGAAAGCCGGAGGATTTCTGTCCATCTGTGCAAGGAGATGAAGCAGATGCTTATAAAGATAGTGCAAGGAAACAGAAATAAAGCGCATCAAAGCACTGCCTATGCCCCGAGGGCACATGCTGCATCCTGCTTTAAGGCCCAAACTCAAGCTGTATAAGAAGCAACACACCGTCTCTAGGAATGAGTACATAGTCAGTGATACGTAAAACTGCTCTAAATACTAGAAAGTAAAAGCATCATTGTTTCATAGTATTTATGGTGTTTAATTTATTGAAGCGGTACAAATGACCTTTCCATAAGCAGCCTGCCAGAAAATGTAATGAAATAAAGACACAGCAGAATTCTGACCATGATCCTGACACCAGTTGACTGGTATATTAATAATCTTTTGCTTTGATTACGGCATGAATTTGCTGTGGCATTGTTTCGATAAGGTTATGCAATGTCACAACATGTATTTTTCTAAGTTGCAGTAATTACGCTCCAAGATCTTGTATTGATAATGGTAGGGTCGGACTGCTGCATAAAACCTGGTCATACAGTATAATCATGATGGGTGCATTACATCATTCACTTCTCTTCTTACTCTGATGTACCCATCACTTTGAAACAGGGGAAATCTGGAGTCATCGGGCCACATGACCTTTTTTTCAATGTTCCACAGTGCTCCCTAGCAAATTGAAGCCTTATGGGGGGAAAAGGCTTCAATTTGCTAGGGAGCATCCAGCCTCACTGATAATTGGTTTTCTTAAGGCTACAAAGCTGTTTAGTCTGAATTCCTCAAGTTCAATTTCAGTAGTTTCAGCAATTTCCTTTGTCATTTTCTGTGCTTGATGACGTCCAATAATTTGACCATACTGAAAGAGAGTACCATTTTTGTTATGACTACCATGTGTCTTCTGGCATGGGTTTGTAATGAATGAGAAGCTACTGTACTGTATCTACTGCATCAGCTAGGGTTAAATAACTTGTTCCCAGCTGAAACATATTAATCACTGCAGTAATTATCCAATGGAAGGCTCTTACCCATTAGCTTAGTTAAATACACACAGTGACATTTTTGGCCACGCAATGCTAATAAACAATTAAAAAAAAAATTTAGGGCTGAATCTTGCGTGTGTGCTAGAATTATTGGTTGGGGGATGAATGATGTTTGCAATAAACTTTACCACATGAGAAACCAATAAGAATGATAAATAAGGTAAACACTCTATGAAGGACATGATCTCAAGTGCACTGTTAAAATAAATGAGATAATAAGCAACAATGGATTTCTTAGCCATGTAATGAAAGACATCAGGGACAGACTGTACCCAAAGAGTACATTTCATTTGGACAGGACACTTTATTACAGATTGTAGAACTGACTTGTAGCAATTTTATGTATCCAAAATATTTTTCTAACAATAGACAGGTTCATTAAGTTTTTTTTTTTTGTTTTTTTAAATGATTGACTCAAGGACATTAGATAATTTGCAATTTCAGGTTTTTCATTTCTCTCTCCGGTTCAGCTAATCCCAAACAATCTCAATTTTATTTTCGATGATTATGGAGGCCAGGTCATCTGATGCAGCACTCCATTACTTTCCTTCTTAGACATATACACACGTGGACAAAATTGTTGGTACCCTTTGGTCAATGAAAGAAAAACTCACAATGGTCACAGAACTAACTTTAATCTGACAAAAGTAATCATTTTTAAAAAATTCTATGAATGTTAACCAATGAAAGTCAGACATTGCTTTTCAACCATGCTTCAACAGAATTATTTAAAAAATAAAAACTCATGGAACAGGCCTGGACAAAAATGATGGTACCCCTTGAAAATACTGAAAATAATGTGACCAAAGGGACATGTTAATTCAAGGTGTGTCCACTAATTAGCATCACAGGTGTCTACAATCTTGTAATCAGTCAGTGGGCCTATATATAGGGCTCCAGGTCGTCACTGTGTTGTTTGGTGACATGGTATGTACCACAATCAACATGGACCAGAGGAAGCGAAGGAAGGAGTTGTCTCAGGAGATTTGAAAGAAAATTATAGACAAGCATGTTAAAGGTAAAGGCTATAAGACCATTTCCAAGCAGCTAGATGTTCCTGTGACTACAGTTGCACATATTATTCAGAAATTTAAGATCCATGGGACTGTAGCCAACCTTCCTGGACGTGGACGCACGAGGAAAATTCATGACAAATCAAAGAGATGGATAATCTGAATGGTAACAAAAGAGCCCAGAAAGACTTCTAAAGAGATCCAAGGTGAACTTCATGCTCAAGGAACATCAGTGTCAGATCGCACCATCCGTCGTTGTTTCAGCCAAAGTGGACTACATGGGAGACGACCAAGGAGGACACCATTGTTGAAATCAAATCAGAAAAAAGCCAGACTGGAATATGCCAAACTACATGCTGACAAGCCACAAAGCTTCTGGGAGAATGTCCTATGGACAGATGAGACAAAAATGGAACTTTTTGCCAAGGCACATCAGCTCTATGTTCACAGATGAAAAAATTAAGCACATCAAGAAAAGAACACTGTCCCTACTGTGAAACATGGAGGAGGCTCTGTTATGTTCTGGGGCTGCTTTGCTGCATCTGGCACAGGGTGTCTTGAATCTGTGCAGGGTACAATGAAATCTCAATACTATCAAGGGATTCTAGAGAGAAATGTGCTTTCTGGTGTCAGAAAGCTGGGTCTCAGTCGCAGGTCATGGGTCTTGCAACAGGACAATGACCCAAAACGCACAGCTAAGAACACCTGGCTAAGAGGAAAACATTGGACTATTCTAAAGTGGCCTTCTATGAGCCCTGACCTCAATCCTATTGAGCATCTTTGGAAGGAGCTGAAACATGCTGTCTGGAAAAGGCACCCTTCAAACCGGAAACAACTGGAGCAGCTTGCTCATGAGGAGTGGGCCAAAATACCTGCAGAGAGGTGCAGAAGTCTCATTGACAGTTACAGGAATCGGTTGATTGCAGTGATTGCCTCAAAAGGTTGTGCAACAAACTATTAAGTTAGAGGTACCACCATTTTTGTCCAGGCCTGTTCCATGAGTTCATTTTTTTTTATAATTCTGTTGAAGCATGGTTGAAAAACAATGTCTGACTTTCATTGGTTAACATTCATAGAATTCTTATTTATTATTACTTTTGTCAGTTATTTCTGTGACCATTGTGAGTTTTTCTTTCATTGACTGAAGGGTACCAACAATTTTGTCCATGTGTGTAGGCTCTTACATAACCTAGATATAACCCGTCTGGTTTGCACTTAGTGGGACCATCAACAAATGATGAATGAATGAAGTGCAAACAAGATTGGATGGCATGTTGCTGCAAATGCTGGTTAAGTGAGCCCGCAATTTTGATTAAGTCACCAGCAAAGCACATCGACAATATCACAAATTCTCCTCCATGCTTCAGGGTGAGAACGACACAATCAGGAGCTGTCTGTTCATCTATGTGTAATAAAGCAACGCTCATCAGACCAAAGGGCAGTTTTCCACTGATCTAATGTCCATTCCTTATGTTTCATGGCCCAAGCAAGAAACACTTCTGCTTGTTGTTCTTTCAAAGGAATACTTTCTTTTCACTGAACAGTGGATGTTGAAATATGTCTCCCACTTGAACTCCAACAAGCATTTATGTGGACTCTACTCTGAGACACAAACTTATCCTCTGCAGCAGAGGTAGCTCTTGGTCTTGCTTTCCTAGGATGGTCCTCATGAGAGTCAGTTTCTTCAAGGACTTTCATGATTTTGGCTACTGCATTTGGAGATACATTCAAAGTTTTATGATGAAGTGTTTCCTGGCATAATGTGTGGGTTTTTTTTTTTCTCTCCTGAGGTCAATTTTTGTTAATAGCACTGAAGCACTCCATGTTATATGAATTCAAAACAATTTATTTATATGATTCATTAACATTTACATCTTAATTATCATCTCAACTTTATCTGCCTCCGAGTGGCGCAGTGGTAAAGCGCTCGCCCTATCATCCGTTCGATTCCCGGGTGATGCTGTAACCTCTCGCAGCTGGAGGTCTAGAGAGAGCTGATTGGCCGAGCTCTCTCAGAGGGGAGGGATGAAAGGTACCTAGTGCTCCCACGTTAATCACAGCTCTACAGCCAATCAGGGACGTCTGTGAGCTCACACAAGCGGAAGGAGTAGATAGCGCTGTCTCCGAGTGTGTTACACGCATGAGCGAGCAGTTCCGAAAGATGCGGTCGGCTGGCGTCACGTGGTTCGGAGGAAACACGTGATAGTCTTCGGCCCTCCCGGCTGAGTGGTACTAGCAGCCTTAATGTGGGAGCCCCCTAGTGACAGGGAGGAATTGGACACGAGTAAATTAGGGAGAAAATCTGGGAAAATTCCCTCACCCCCACCAAAAAAAAAAAAAAAGAAATGTCAACTTTATTTATTACTGGTGTTTTTGGTAGTACCAATGGTAGTGCTAGTTTACTCTACCAGCACATACACAGGTTCTGAATAATGTTTAACCATAGCGTTTTGCATTTTTTTTATTCATAAAAAAAAAAAAAAAAAAACTTTTTTGGGTAAATGTAACAGCTTCTGTCTGATTTGTGATTTTGTGAGCTGTGAAAGTGAAATGCAGCTCAGCACCGGGTGCTTGGAAATTAAGTAATACTTCAGGCATGACTCAAGCGCTGAGCTGCACGTGGATTAGAATTACCTTTACATTCAGTAGCATTTTGATTATCCAGCTCTGTTTGCCGGACATGTCCTAAACTTTCTAAAATCAAAATGCAACATCACGTCTTTCTGCAGGTCAGTTCAAAAAGCAAGTTTTGCTTAGGTCAGAATTGGGGAGGGTGCCAATGCAACAACTCAGGGGTAACATTATGTGATTTGACAAGCTTCCAGGGAAGAAATTTTGCCTTGATTCCTGATCAATAAATCCCGTGAGAACAAGTCTCACGCCCAAGTGTTTATTTTGGATTTCATGCACTGGGTTTGTGGTTCAGGATGCTGCAATGATCGGCTTACATTTTACATGCAGTAAATCATTTAACCAATCATAGAAGAGACTAAATTTTTTAAACTAATCATAACACATACTGTAAGTGGATATTTGTTGGAAAAAATAGGAAACCTAACCCGACCTTAAAGTTGTTTTTCTTCTGTTTCTTCTGTTCAGATCAGCATTTCTATGAGTTATATTGGAATATCTAATGAGATTATTTCAATCTGATTAAAGAAACATGGTGCATGTACAGTAAACCTAGTTGCAGAGTTGAAGCAAAATGGTGACAGAAACTCCATACTGTAGTTTTCACACCTAGGGGAAATTTTAAGTTGCCAATCCACCAGCATGCTTTAGGGAAATGAATAAAAAACAGGCAAAATTCCAGAGAATCAACCACAGCCCAGGTTTGAATTTCAGTTGCACTTCTTGTACCACCAGCTTCCTGCAAGGTCTAAAACGTTATTTTTTATTGAATAACACTAAAAAAAATGTGTGAGAAATGTGTGAGTTTCATCAGTTCCTGTATTCTGTCTTGAAATGGCACAACATTGTAGATTTGATTTCCTTTCACGATAATCAGATCCCCACATATTTGATTTCCTTATTCAATTCCGTGTACTTGATTGCTGTATGAAGAAATCAAATCAATATGTCAGATTCACATACAGCATGCAGAGTGAAACAACACCAAAACAGTAGTTAATAATCGAATATTTGGTCAATCGTTCTTCAGTAATCATGTTACGGCAGTCAGCTTTGCAGGAGTGTAAACCCTGGGCTTGAGATGGAAATATAAACTAGCTAGGGTGTGTATGGGTGTAGAACATGCGGTACTTATTAAGACAGAAACAGAAAGATTGAGCAATGTTCTATCCTTCAAAATGTGTCCTTATTATTGGTGCTTTTTTTTGTAATTAATGATTACTTTGGGTTTTTTATTTGCATAGTAATTCCATAAATGAACTCGCTATATAAGGAATGAAGTATCGGGATCATCTCTGTGGCAATTTTAGCTACAAAACTCCAGCAGACACCCTGATGTGTGATGAAAGAACAGCGAGGGAGAGCATCACTGCGAATATGCGGGGCTCCCTGCATTCCCTGATCTGTCAGCTGGTTGAGTGTGTAGCTGCCAATGAGTGCAGATCTGCCAGGATCATGCTCATGTACAGTAGGAAGTCTGCTGCCTCCGGAGAGGCCCGTATGCCTTCCCTTAGGAACATCGAGCTACTTTATGAGATTTAAAGCCCTTTCAGAACATGTGCTCTCTGCCAGCAACCTCTGGGGTCTGTATCCTTACAGAAGCTCATTGAGGGCATGTTCATTGTGAAGCAGGTTTACTTATCCCCTGCTCAGTGATGGAGGTGAGGAGAGAAAGCAGAGCTCTCAGGCTGGATCAGTGGAACATGTTTTGAACTTGTTTTGCGAGTGCAGGCCTGGCTGGGGGAACAACAGACATTTGGGACAGACTGTACCAAAATAGTCAATTTTATTTAGACAGGACTGTTTATTATAGATGCTGTAGAGCTGGGAAGGAAGTTGTGGAACAACAACAAAGTTCATTGCAAGGAATTAAATAAATAAATAAATAAATAAATAAATAAAAACATTAGTGTTATCTGGCTGTCTGGGGAGAATTGTTTAATGAATAATGTTTACATGCTTTCAACTAATAATGAAAAACAGAAAATCAATTTCAAGCAGATTTTATATTCCTCCTCAGGTAACTTGCTAAAGAAGAACAACAGGTTGCATGCTTTTTTCCCCCTTTTTGGCTTCATTTTTGCTAAATAAATAATGGCATGGTGAAAAAAAAGTTATCTTGTTGTTTGTCTGAGGTTGTATCAGATGTTTTCACATGTGCACACACACACACACACACACACACAAAAAAAAACAGAATTAAAAAAGGGATACTAACGTTTTCGGTCAGAAGTTTGGACATATTCTTATTCAACGGTTTTTCTTTATTTTTATTGTTTTCCCTGCAAAACCCTGTGGTAGCCGTACTGGTTAAGTGTGGCCGCAATTTTGGCCGACAGTGCCACCGGGAAAGCATTACCACACCATTACGCCTCCGCCTGCATGCTTCACAGTGGGAGCCGCACATTCAGGAACCAACTGTTCACTCTCACTATGTCTAACAAAGACATAGCGGTTAGAAACAAGAAATCTCAAATTTGGACTAATCACATCGAAGGACAGTTTTCCACTCATGTTATGTCCATCCCTTGTCTTCGCCTAAGCAAGTCTCTCCTGTTTGATGTTCTTCCAAAATCCACAATTCGACCATGAAGGCCTTACTCTGAACATTGGACGATGAAATGTGTACACCACTTGAACTAATCTGAGGTACTGTAAACCGGCCATTTCTAGGGCTGGTCATTCTTATATATTTCTCCTCTGTAGCAGAGGTAGCCCTTGGTCTTCCTTTCCCGGGATGAGCCAGTTTCATCATAGTGTTTGATGGTTTTGGTGGCTGCACTTGGGTGTACATTCAAAGTTCTTGAGGTCGAGTGACCTTTGTTTCTTAAATTAATGATGGACTGACATTTCTTTTTACATAACTGAGTGTTTCATACCATAATATAAATTTGTACAGTAGTCATAGTAGCACTAATAGGGCTATTGACCCACCCTTCTTCAGCACAAGACAACTGATTGTCTAAAGCACATTAAGAAGACAAGAAATGTCACAGCTGTCATCAAAGCTAAATGTAGCTATTTTAGACAATCTAAAATATAAAACATATTTTGGGATGTTTAACACTTTTTGTTTACTACATACGTCCATACATGTTCTTTCATAGGTTGGATGTCTTCATGTATAATGTTAAAAATAATAAAAATAAATAAAATAAAAAAAACCCTGAAGGAGAAGTAGTGTCCAATCTTTGACTGGTAGCTCCTTTGACAGTTAATATTAAGATGTGTCTGCTACTTAAGCTCTATAATCTGGGGCGCTGTTAATTGGTGACTTCTGAGACAGATAACTCTAAGATAAGTTTTGGTCTTGCTTCATGAGATCCGGTTTTGTCATGGTGCTTGATGGGTTTTTGCAAATGTACTTGACAATGCTGTTCTAGCAAGAACTGTTCCAGAACATCTGACCTTCATGTCTTAAAATAACAATTGACGTTTGTTGTTTGTGGTAATGTTACTTAATTACCTAATTCCATGTGTTATTGCAAAGTTTTGACATCTCCAGTATTGTTATAGAACGCATAAACAAAAAAAAAACATGATGTAGAAGGTGTGTCCAAACATTGTCTGGTACTATATATACAGTAAAGACAGATGGACCTCTAGGGGGTTGTGCTGTGGGTGGTTTGGCATGGATCCTTTGTGGCCTCCATAGATTTTTGGTCCAGCACATGGGTACTAGATCTGATTGGGAGTTTGAAGGCTGTGTTGGTATTCTTGAGCACTTTGCCTGCTGTGTTCAGTGTGCAGTGGGCTGTGATGCCCTGGGTGTTCTGATACCTTTCTATCATTGCCAGCATTGACCTTTTTTGGCACATGCATGAATAAGCCTTGGTTGTCACAAGTTTACTGGATTATATAATTGATTATCAATGGTAATTTATTATTGTTATGTGGTGATAGCTGATTGGTGTACAGTATATACAGTGCACTATATGGACAAAACTATTTGGCCAAACCTGTTAATCATTGAATTCATGTGTTTCAATCAGACACCTTATCCACAGTGAAGGGCAATCTTAATGCTTTAGCATTAAACATACAGTTTGGGGATACAGTTAATCCATTTCCTATTACAACATGACTGTACCCCAGTGCACAAAGCAAGGACTATAAAGACATGGTTTGATGAGTTTGTGTAGAAGAACTTGTCTTGCATAGAACCCTGACCTCAACCTCATCAAGCATGTTTGGGAGGAATTGGAACGGAGATTTTGCGCCAGGCCTTCTTGTCCAAAATCAGTGCCTGACCTCACAAATACTCTACAGAAGAAATCTGCACAAATCTTGTAGATGGATCTCCAAGATGGGTGTAAACTGTTATAGCTGCAAAAGGGGGACCAACTCCATATTGAAGTAAATGTATTTGGATACAATGTCATTGCAAGTTTGCCCAAATACTTACTTTTGTCTATATAGTGTAGGTTTAATAGAATGTGTTTCATGATCAGTCTTTTTTGTTAGATTCATAGTGACATTTTACTAATGTGTGGTTTTAGGAAAAGGGAGAGAGGCAGAAAAAGAAAGAGGCTCAGTAGATTTAGATTTAATCGGGTCCCTCATACACAATCAGACACACAGGTCAGACACATGTCACTATGTAAACATCTTTGACAGTGGCCATTACAGATCTCAAAGCGTGCAGCTCACTTCCAAAACTAGAGAAGTGGGAAAAAAACTAATAGATGTTCTACTCATAGATACATAATGAAAAAGCCCAGGTTTCCCATTCTCACAGCTGTAATTGTATCTATTACCGGTTCCAAAAAGACTTTTGGATTGTAATTTCACAGTGGGGCTGAAAAAATTGGGCTTGATTAGTTCCAATCAGCATGATGGTGTAAAAATATCCAAAACTACTTAACTGACATTACACCGAAATTCTGTTTGCTATTTAGCAGCCCATAGCCGTCCTTCCACAACTTCAGCTCTAGTAAAAAAAATAACAAAAACGGACGGTGTACACCAAGGAACCTAATGGAGGACAGGGTTAGTGGTACAGTCTGGTAACATTTGGCCATGATATGCACATTGGGATGCCATTGGTATCATAAGGAAATGATGGACCAATGCTGACTAAATGACATTGGAATACCTTTCAACAAGTAACCCTAATACAAAGAAAATGCAATGTATTAGGGATATGACGTTAGAACTGATACTACTGATAGCATTTAGTTTTATATCTATTTTCTTTAAAATGCTCATACCTGTTTTGGTTTTCCTTTCAGGAGTTAAGCCAAGGCCCTGAGTAAGACTAAAACTCGGTAATGAGAGGGCTGAATGCTAGCCACTAATCCCCCAGGGAATCCACAATTAAAGCTTTTAAATGCTCATATATTATTAAACAAGGAGCACTACAAAACAACTCCTGCAAGTCAAAAATATACTAGACCACTGTAATTAACCAAACAATTAAATTAGAAAAAAAAAAACAGCGTTTTGCTGATGGTGTTTTTTCGGTAGATGACATCATAACCTTTGACGTAACCATGTGTCATCATAACTATTTGACAGTTTCATACAGTATTATGATTCCTGCTGGGAAGTTGCTAAGAAATAAGATTTAAACTATGCTATGGATTATGCTATAGCACAGGGGTTCATTTAGTTCTTCAAACTTGTGAGTACATTAATAAATCCCCATTCACCCATAGATTATTAAATGTATTCCCAGCACAGCAAGTTTACAGTACAGTGCATCCGGAAAGTATTTACATCGCTTCACTTTTTCCACATTTTGTCATGTTACAGCCTTATTCTAAAATTGATTAAATTTATAATTTTCTTTACAATTCTACAAACAATACCCTATAATGACAATGTGAAAGGAGTTTATTTATTAAAAATGTATATAAAAAAATCACATGTACATAAGTATTCACAGCCTTTGCCATGAAACTACAAATTGAGCTCAGATGCATCCTGTTTCCACTGATCATTCTTGAGATGTTCCTACAACTTGATTGGAGTCCACCAGTGGTAAATTCAGTTGATTGGACATGATTTGGAAAGGCACACACCTGTCTATATGAGGACCAACAGTTACAGTGCATGTCAGAGCACAAACAATGCCATGAAGTCCAAGGAATTGTTTGTAGACCTTCAAAACATGATTGTATCTAGATACAGATCTGGGGAAGGGTACAGGAAATGTCCGCAGCATTGAAGGTCCAGATGAGCAAAGTGGCCTACATCATCTGTAAATGGAAGAAGTTAAGAACCACAAACTGAGTGATCGTGGAGAAGTGGCTTAGTCAGGGAGGTGTCTACAGTCAATTCCTTGGCCTCCATGATTTGGTTTGTCTTGGTTTGTTCACTGACTTGTGCTGTTAACTGTGGGACCTTATATAGACAGGTGTGTGCCTTTCGAAATCATTGTTGCTTTTTTTGTATAAATGATCCTATAAACAATTTATCAAACAATTTCTTAATATACAGCTTGATAAATGAGGCAAAATGTGCATATAAATAAATATATACGCAAATGGCAGGTAAGTCTGTTTTTTTCTGTTTAAGGGCAAATGAGACAACGTATCATTATTTCTTTCTTTCTTATTATCCATTCATATTCTATACCACTTATCCTATACAGCTGGGCTACACACTGGACAGGGTACCAATCCAGAGCAGAGCAGACTACAGGCAATTTGGGAACAGCAATTAACCTCATCTGCATGTCTCTGGAATGTGAGCCCAAACCAGAGTACCAGGAGAACATGCAAACTCAACGCACACAGTCCAGAGGCGGGAATTGAACCCTCGACCCTGGAGGTGCAAGGGCATGCTATTATTATTATTATTATTATTATTATTATTATTATTAAGTAGTAGTGATAGTAGTACAGTAAGTCTAGGTATATTTAAATAATGAGAGTGTTTCTTAAAATTAGCAATTTCATATAAGATGTTCAGGGAATTTTTGCTCCTGGGCACAGGTCCCAGACCCCTGGTGAAACACAAACTCTGTCTTTAAATAAATCAAAGGAAACCCCATATATGTAAAACCCTGTTGGTAACAAGCCCCAGAAACCCAAGACTGAAGAACCGGTAGACATTGTGTGCCAGTATGTGTAAACATTAGAAGCAGATGGATTTCTCACAGCAGCAGCTTCCTTCTCTGGCTATTACAGTCTCACATTGTCTCCTCTTTTCTTTCTTCTTCTTTTAAAAAAAATATATTATTATTCCTTCCTTTTTTCTTTCTGAACTCTTTTGATCATTTTGATTCGGCAAACTTTCAACTCTGACTGAGTGCTTATCCAATAAATGAAAATTTCAATGCTGAAATTTCATTTTGCAGTTTTAATTAGTTTATTAGAATACATTTTGGATAATGATTGCATAGTCACTCAGTTTATGGCTTCTTTAATCTCTCTCTGTGTTTTTTTTCTCCCACACACAGTGCAGTATTAAATTCTACAAACAGACTGGAAGGATGTAAAAATATTTTTGATTTTAAAACTTTTCTTTTCAATAATCAGGCACTAATATGGATAAGGGACAATGCTGTAGCACAACCTCAAATAATTTGAACAATACAGAGAAAAAAACCTCAGCCATACAGACTGTTAAAAATAAATAAAAATAAAACCTTACCTCTGTCATATCTGTCATGTTTGAGAGGTTATATGATTAGTTAGGAGGAAATAAAGTTGTTTTTCATTTGTTGCCTCTGCTCTTTTTAAGGGAATGGCTGTGTCTTGGGTATTGTTGAGTCAGTGTGGAAATCGATGGCAGACAAAATGGAATATGAATGGTGAGCCAGGGGCCACTAAATACCAGGAAAATCCATCTTGTCTGCAACAGTATTGGCTGCAAAACCTGTTAAAACAGATATCATCTGGCACCGATAGGTCATATGAAAGCTTTTTGGCCTGCAGGCTTAAATGTACGTAAAACTATATACGATATATGAATACATGCAAAAAGCATGTTTTATGTACGGTTTTGTAAGTGCTTTGTTATGCGCTGGCTGTTGACTCGCTCTCTAGAATAACGGTGAAGCAGCCAGGCCTGATCCTGCTACTTTATGATTTCCTTGACACAGGCTGCAGAGTTCAGACTGCACGTTTTAAAGTGTCAGAGTGATTTATGCCTGCAAGTCGAATCTTCGGTCTGCAATCAATTTTAGAACAAAGGACGTGTCAGTCACAGAACTATAGTGGACAGTAGACTTTCATATGACAAGAGAAATGCATTCAGAGCGTAGAATATGTGAAACCATCCATGATACCAGTCAGACAGGTGGCAATAAAATACAACACGGAGGAAAGTTTAACAGGTAATACAGACATCTCAAAGTCATCATCTGTCAAAAGTGCAGAGTGGAATTTGGAGTGAGTACAGACAGTCAAACATTAATTAAGCAATATCACACAAGCAAAAAATGCTGTTAAAATAACTATCAGCATGGCTGTAATGTGGCCATCGCCAGGAGTCTATAGGAAATCACAGTTGTCCTGATATTTAGTAGCGCAACATGATAACGAGTGTGATACAACAGATCTATAAACAAGAAATGAATACAGAGTTATTGACTTTTCAGACAATTTGCTCTATTTATTTATTTTTTTAATCCTTAAGTTTTAGTAATAGTTTCAATGTAATTAATTATTGCTAGAATTGGACATTTATTTAGCAAGCAAAAACATGCCAAGTAACACTAAGTAAAATGTCCCACTGCTATTGTAGTGAGCATTGATAAATATCGGATCACTGTGTGCTCTGCTTGTCCAATCAAATTAGTGCCCTGGAACAAACTCTTGTTTAATATTATATATTATACAAAGTATTGCAACAGTTTAGACATGAGGGCCTGTGAGGCCAAATGACAAGATTATATTAATTCACTCAATCATTTACATGTACACCAATTAGCCATAACAGTAAAAAACATTGACGTTATAATTACTTTGGATTTGAGTTCCTCTTTTGCCACTGGGATGGCTCTGGCCCCTCGAGGCGTGGCTCTGAAGGGCCTCTGGGCTTGTTTGGTGGTGTATGGCACCAGGACATTGGCAATGGATCCTTTGTTGTGCTGTGGGATACAGGGTGGGTGCTCTGTGGATTGGACTTCTTTGTCTGGTGCATCCCATGGGTGGGTGCTAGATTAGAAAAGGGATCTATGAAGTTTGAAGGAGGGGTCAGTGGCCTTGGGTCTTGTGAGCAGCGGGCTATCGTGCACTGGGTGTTCTGGTGCCTTTCTATCGCTACCAGCATTGACCCCTTTTGGTGATTTGTGCTGCATTGATGTAGGTCCCCGTGGCCCATCATTTGTTTGGAGTTTACTAATCATTAATGATCCATGTTTATGTGTTAATGTAAAGACTGATCTGTGTATATTCTGATATTCTGAGATATTCTGATTATACTTAAAAGTCATGATATAGCCAATCTACCAACGTTTTAGGTATAAAATCTTTGACATAGTGAAACTTTCTTTATGAAAATCTTCATGTAGATTTAATAGAAAAAGCTTCTAGTCTTAGTGTCAGATTTCAACAACAGGAAATATCTTAGGACAGAGGACTTTAGTCTTGGCATTGTTCACTGCAATTGTAACTCCTTCCTTTAGCCAGCAACAGGTTAACAATTTCTCCTTAATTTAAGCGTGGACAGTTCCCACCCACCATATAGGTCTCTCTTAGCATATGACAGTTACCAACCAGGGAGGATAAAAGGCTTCTTCTTAGACAGATAATGCTAACAATCTACGTCTTTCAAACTGCTGTCAAAGATAAAATTTATATTTTTCCTCTTCTGCATACTTGAGCAATATGACACCCAATATTGATTAATGTTTTTTTTTAACTGAAAAGATTGAGAGAGATTATGCCACCCTTTCTCACACAGAGAGCATGGTCACTTTGTCTGTCTTGGACTTACGGTCACAGATGGCTGTGGATTCTACAGGATTTAAACTTATTCTTTGTGGCAAATGCATTTCTGTTGCACCACTCAGAAGCTATTTCTGTTGTGTCACTCAGGAGTCCTTAAAGTGCTTTAAAACTCTTCCGGCAGTTCAGCGGCAGCTATATTGCTATTAGGCACCAGGCCAAATTCCCCAGTGTTTAGACAGAACTTGTTTTGCTAACTGATCTGATCTATACATCATATTTGTTTTAATTATTTCTTTATATATTGTGTTATTGTTATTGACCTCAAGCACACAGACAAAGGCACACCATAAAGTCCTTTCATTTGTCCTGCTAAACAATGTATTATTCATTCTGCATAGATTACTAGTCAGGACATGTGGACATACGGTACTATTATTCCACACCTTTCCTGTGTGCACTATGAAATATATATGAGCCACCTAATTTACTCTGGGCACAATTCATGACCAGTATATAGTTCAACCCTACGAGACTGACACACCTCATGCAGGCAGCCTAACATAGATTAATCCAAAGGGCAACTGAAAGCATGTTTACAGACGCCTATCACATTTCTTTCATTTCTTCCTTTTCACTACTAGCATGCAATTCACCTAAAGTAAACAGAATAAACCTGAATTATCCCAAAGCCCAAAGCTCTAGTTTCTACAACAATACTGGGGATTTCAAAGCTATGAAATAACACATATGGAATTAGGTAACAACAACAACAGTCAATTATTATTTTTCAGACACGGACGTCAGCCTTTCCTTATACTGGAACCTTGGAATGCGAGAATAATTCGCTCCAGTAGTGTGCTTGTATATCAAAACACTCATATATCGAAGCAAATTTCTCCCATAATAAATAAGGAAAACAGACTCCACAACTCATCAAAATAAATATATAAAAATAATTAATACACAATATGAAGTAAATATAATAAAACAAAATATTAAATAAAATAAAACAAATTAACCTGCAACCTTAACTTTACCTTTGAAATAAGTAAAATAAATCCAGGCAGATAAGTGTTATAAGTGTACGTGTGTATGAAACTAAAGTAAGACGAGAGGAGGAATGACTCCCACCCCCTCCCTCCTCTCATCTTACATAGTAGCCCTACTGTGCAGGATGACTCACAAACATTAAAGGAAACACTGTTTTATCGGTAAAATTATCAAGGAACATCTCTACACATCACTCGAGTGCGCACACACTAACGTAATCACTGCGGTAAAGTAAAAATAAAACAAATTAACCTGCACTTTACCTTTGAAAAGAATCGCGACAGAGAAGTATTTTCGTTAGTGTGTGTGTGTGTGTGTGTGTGTGTGTGTGTGTGTGTGTGGAAGAATGACTAACTGACTAATCAGTGCAGGCTGACAGAGAGAGAGAGAACATGGATCTTTACCCACAATTCCGCAACAAGCGAGAGAGAAGAACCGTTGGCACAGTTGTGATCACTTTACTCTCGGCGTCAAAACAAGAAGCGCATGCGTGCTACATGATACTCAGTACTTGCAAACCAGGACTTGCTCATTTTTCAAGTAAGAATTTATTAAAAATCTTTGCTCGTCTTGTTCCACAAGGTTCCACTATATTGTCAAGTGCATTTGTAAAACCCATCAAGCACCATGACGAAACTGGCTCTCATGAAGACCATCCCAGAAAGACCAAAACTTACTTCTGCTACAGAGGAGAAGTTCATTCAGAGTTACCAGCCTCAAAAATCACCATTTAACAGCACTTCGGATTAGAGCCATTATGAAGGCTTTACAGATCATGAGTAACAGATACATATCAACATTAACTGCTCAAAGGAGATTATTGGACGCCTTCGGCATTGCTTTACAACGTAGAAAAAAATTAAAATCAGGACGACCATGCGCGCAGAGAATGTGATCCCAAACCTATATACAGTATATGTCTTTTTTAAGCAAAATCATAAAGGATTCAAGAAACCTGGTCATAAATCATAAAACAAAAATCATGTGAAAATTCTGCTTCTGTAAAGCCTGGGATATCTGATGAATACTAATGCGCTCATGATTACATGAACAAAACGACTTCAGAGTTCAGTAGAATTATTCAGTGAGACAAGTACTACAGTATGTATGAGTGTTAGGTGTGTGTCTGCATGGAACTCTGGAGTGGTTTAGTTTGCAGTGAACCCACTTATTCACTGGTGTGTCTTCAGTACGCCTGGTGCTGTGCTTCAGCAGAAACACTGAAACTAAACAAACTGCCATGGATACTTTATGTAACAGCGGATTATGTGAGAAGCTATTCCCACTCCTCCAAACAAGTGAGAGTGTGAACTGGGGTGAAGGTATTGATTTATTTTGTACTCTCACCTTGGTAGATTGTGGGGAGCTGGTGTGAGCTAGTGTAATGTAAAATTCTCTCTCTCTCCTGCACACACACACACACACACACACACACACACACACACACTAGTACAATGGTTATATAAGAATGGTATATAACTTTCCATCCATCCAGAAACTTCTGTAGTCCAACTAGGGACTGTGGAGGCCAATGGTGACCATTGTGTTTATTCCCATCTTTATAACCGTGGTAGGACCTCCGGTCAACATTCCCACAGCCATTTACACACTACACCAAGCATTGGGAGAACATTCAAGCTCTATGCACGTAGCTCCAAGAAGGGACTTGAACCCAGACCCTGGAGGTGCAAGGTGAGAGTCCTAACCACACACATTATAATCTAACCTAATCCACACACTAGTGCTAATACAAACACATTGGCCTTATTATCTTAGTGAAGGCCAACCCTCTCTTTTACTTTTCTCCTCATGATCTCCTCATAATTTTGCTCATTTAGTTTTTTAAAACTTGAAAGTACAGAGCAAAACTTCAAGCTAGAATCAAGCTAGAGATAGCATGAAATTTTTAGATCTATTGACCAGTTCTACCCAGCCCTGTCTTTTGCTCTTCTTTACACTCTGCTTTGCTCCTTGTAACTTTACCGGGCCCCCTTGGTACAGTAGATAAGAATTTCCAAGCCCATCCACACCACTCTCACACGCACACGTCCAACCTCTAATGGAATTCATACACTGTAATTCCTACAAAACTGAATGAAAAAGTTACGAATCACTTTTACAGAGGAATTTTAATTTGAATAGAATTATTAAAAACGGCATGCAATTCTTTTACTATGTACAGTAACAGCATTCACTGGTTTTCAACATTTTTTTTGAACAATTTCTCTCTGCTCAAAAATGGCTTTAAAGTTTAACCACATCTATGAGAGAAAAACTAAAACCTTCTCCACATTATGCTGGTAGTGCACAAGCAAGCCTCATTCATTTGCCTTGCTGCAACCTTCATTTTGTGAACCACTGACCTAGCACATCATGACTAACACACACCATGTCTTGAAGTTAACACTTTCAAAACATTCAAATGATGGGCATCAATATAAATAATAGAACTCACCGAGCTAACGGTCCTGCTTCATATCTACTATAAAAAGAGCACAACTTTATAGCAAATTCCGCTACATTTAAAGCCAGCATAGTTTGTAACCATGAGCAGAGAAATAACAAGTGGGCCCTGCACCTACACTGAAATCTTACATAAAGCTCATGCTGGTCAAAAATACAACTGAAACTGGAAATAAAGCACTGAGTATTTTTTACTGTGGCTAGATTGTTGTAGTAACTGAAGTGAACAACAAGCCGGCAAAAAAAAAAAAAAAAGTCTTCATGGACAATCTAGCAGATGCAAACCAGTGAGCGAGAGCCACATTCCTGGGGGGAAATCACCAAGTTAGTGGATACTAAACCACTTTCAACTGGTGTCATAAATTGCTTCAATAGACACAGCTGCAGTCAAGCAGAAATAATGCCAAATCGGCATCTGTTTGGAAATTCCTTCTCTCTTTCAACCCGCTGATTGCAGTGCCAATATAAATTATTGATCTAAATTAAAAGTTTTCTTCAAAACTCTCTTTCCTTTCCTTTCTTTTTCATAAAAGTGCTCTCGCTTAATAAAATTCTAAAGCGTGTGCTGTCATGAGTGTATCATGTGTATCAAAATAGAATTATTTTAAAAAATGAATATACAGTATGTTCCCATTTGAGAGGGTCAAAAGATGCCATTCCTCTATAATACTGCTCTAAAGTCTGCTCTAAAGTATTCGCACCTTGCCAAGCAGCACAGCATTACAGTATGTGTGACAGGATCAAATTATTTGGTTTATAATTGTAAAAAAAAAAAAAGGATCAAATCAGGATATTTATAAAACCATAACAGAATTGCAATACAAATTGAATCAGCCCCTCAGTATATGATTAATATTGTATCATCTGGTCCTTGGTGATTCTTATTCCTACAACGAAACAAAACAAACCAAACAAAAACTATGAACACTAAGGCTAGGCCTAGGCTACTGTCAGGGATAACCCCTAGAGGGCGCCAAAGCGCCCTAAGACATTTTTGTGTAGCACGTGGGCGCGCACCTGATCCGAGTTGATCATTAATTTCATTATAAAAGGTGTGTTTGAGTTCTAGTTTTTGTCTTGCATTTGTTACAATAAGTTGAAAGTGTATGTCTCGTCTGGTTATTCGTGGTTTGGTTTATTTTACAGAAAAGTGTTTTGTTTGTAGTGTTTTCCCTGTGTTTATGTTTAAATAAAATAATCATTGTTTCCCTGAACCACCTGGATCCTCTTGCATTTATGCCTCGCACCCAGAAACGTGACAGCTACAGGCTAAATATTAATGCTAATGCATGAGAACACACCATAAAAAAATTAAAAAAAAATAAAATAAATTAGATGAGAAACAAAAAAGAGGAATATAATATTTTAAATGAGAACTCAAATAAAGACATGTATCAAAGAGATGCAACTTAATATAGACTTGAAACACAGGATGCTGGGAATCAAAGGAAGTATAACAAAAAAAACAAAACAAGAAAAAACATGACAGCTGTAAGTTACCTACCTGGTTGTCTGATCACACTGAAAAACCAGCCAGTTTTGAAAAATTTCCCCATGCGCAAATAATAGACACTTAACCTTACTGGAGGGCCCCACAGCTCAGCCACTACATGCAGTGCTGCTCCCAAGTCTGGTTGGAAAATGGGCATCTGCTGTAAAAATCTGTTCTATATCATGCAGATCAAATGACCTGAAGAGGCGATTTTGAATTTTTTTTTTTAATACACCAACATGCAAAAATATTTTCCAAATACTCCTCCCCCTAATAGTTTCCAAATACCTTTCATACAGCCAAACATGTTTTGGTCTTATTATCCTTGAGAAGACCTTGTATTAACATAATTAATAACAGAACTAATTAATGCTTTCTCACACCTAAATCCTATCCTAACAAACACACACACATGCGCGCGCACACACACACACACACACACACACACACACACACACACACACACACACACACACACAGCATTTCTTCTCTGCTGAGAAGGCTAAAAAGCTTTAACGTTCGTTAATGAGGTAAACAAAGTCTCAGGAACAAATACACAAACACAAACAAGCAACAACAAAATAACCGCAACCAAATTAAACTCCAGTGGAATATACTGTAAAACCAATTACCATTCCATTTTCCAAGCAGAGTGGTCAGCTATTCAATACTTTACAATATGATTATAGAGTACATACACTTATTTGCCTTATAACGCATTAAAAACGTATGATAAGATAAGCATTAAAAGCAGGACTTACCTACAGCAAACACACGCACGGGCCACAAATTATTGGACACGATGAGAAAAACAGAGAGAGAGAGAAACACAGATTTAATTAGGATAAAGAACCAAATGGTTACTTTTACAATTAAAGATGACTTGAGGTGATCTCATTATCATGCTTTATTATTAGTGCCAGGAAGCCAAAGAATGACTGAACCCAGATCCTTCTGCTTAATGAAAAATCTTCAGGCATCGATTCTGCATGACCAGAAGCAACCTATAAAGGAGCTCTTGACATTTTATATCCTGAAATTTGGATGAAAATTTTAACAGGTATTCAGCATCTCCCTCATCAACGCCCCATCAGCAGAATAACGGAAATGATTCTAATAATTTCTGACGTATATTCTTACAGTAAATGTACCGATAGCGTTTTTTTTTTTTTCATGCTGAAAGAAAACCAAAAATCATCCTTCTTTAATGTATAGGTTTAGAATTCAGGTAGTGATGACAGATTTATCTGTTGGCTATAAATATTCCACAATAGAAAACTGTAGGAATTTTTACTGTCTTGTTATTATTAGTAAATATTGTTTCTGACCCGACTCAACTCACTTACTCACTTTTTCAAAAACTTAGTTCAGGGGTGAGATACTGGATCAGTTAGAATAAAACCTTGAAGTACAGAGACAGTTTCTTCCCCCAAGCCTTTGCCCTGCTCAATAATCGACCGGACAAACCTCATTAACACAAACCAATGCACTGCTGAAATACTGCATTGTATCCTCACAGTCTAAATCCTATCAATGTAATATACAATCCTCATACGTTTGCATATATCATTGCGTTTGCACGTACTGACTTTGGTTCAGAACTGTTTATGCTTTATTTATATTCATGCTTCATATACCTGCTCATTAATGCAAATGTTAATGCATTGCCTCATGCATCATGTAGATACAGGTCAAAAGCTTTGGTTCATACATTAAAATCACAAATCAACGTTCAAATCATACATTAAACTAAGGAGAAACGTGATCTAAGTAACTTCGACTGTGACGTGGCTGTTGGTTAGAGTTAGCAGAAATTGTTAATCTTCTAGGATGATACCGTTCAACAATTTCAAGAGTTTATGCAGGATGGAGCAGAAAAAGAAAGAAAAATAGTGAGCCCTTGTTTTGGCATCTGACAAACCTTTGTGAGTAAAGATGACAGCTGAGAATGAACAGACTGTTTCAAGCTGACAGGAAGTCTATAGTAACCACTCTTTACAACTACAGGATGGTGAGCAGAAAAGCATATCCTGTACTGTATGTACAATATGAAAAAAAAAATGGGTTGAAACAGTTGAAATCCACAACAGGTTACACCCACCTAAGAACAGGAATCTGATTCTAAATTGGGTACAAGTTAATCAAAATGGCAAAGCGAGATGTTTCCTCACTTTCTAACTGAAGTCTAGGGTCAAACAATACAAATAAATCCCTCTACTTGGTTTATTGTTTATTGGTCTGTTGCACTCACACTATCCTGTCAGTCATATGCAGCATTATTATAAACATGCATTACCACTGGTTTTTGCATAACTAAATAAGCATAGGATAGAAAAGGCCTATATTAATGCGACATCTTTTATATCATTTCAATGAGCTTTTCATTCAAGGACTAAAAGTATAGACATTACACAGAGAGAGGGCCAAGACATACAACATTATAGTGCTGTCTGGAATTATTGGCACAGTTCATAAATAAACTGATGGACACATGCTTTCTCACTCACTCATTCTCTATACTGCTTATCCTGTACAGGGTCAAGGAGGCCTGGAATCTATCCCAGGGTCTATTCCATACTCTGGACGGTCGCCAATTCAATGCAGGGTACAAACATTCACAAACAAACATTCCCACTCACACACTATGTGCAATTTACTACGTGGAAATGCCAATTAGCCTAATCTGCAAGTCTTTGAACCATAGGAGTTAACCAAAGCACCAGACTTCATACAAAATGTGACTCGAACCCTTGACCCTGGTGGTGCGAGGCCACTATGCTGAACACATATTTCCTTGAAAACAACAGGAGACATTTTTGTCTATTTTAACCACAAAAATAAATCATTATAATAAAAAAAATATAGTATTTTCCTTTAGATTTTCTTGACGGCTATAAGTCTGAGAATGCACATGCAAAAGCACCATCTCACGGATTACATCATGCATCATATTATATTGAGGGGAACCCCCCCCCTGTTAGGTAATGCAGGAACTCAAACCCACTGCACATTTGGCCTGCACTGGCCTTCATCATTAGCCATTATGAGTGGAATGAGGTGTGTTAGACCAGGAAGCAGAGGCAAGTGCTGAGTTACAGATCTGCTACACGACCGCTTGAGCTAAGTGGACATGTCTGTCCACTGGAGCCGATTACGAGGGCTTAAACTCTCACGAATACAGGTGAGTGTAACTACCAGAAAGACATGGCAAGTGAATGTGATCAGAGTCAGTGGAGAAGACGACAATAGCATTAAGTGGAGGTTATTTCGTCAGGAAACCGCTGGAGCTCATGTTCAAGGTTACACAGAAAGTGTCCATAAACTTTTCTGATGAAAAGGCTCATAACACAGCATCCAGAGTAGCTGTCTTCAATCAAAGATCTCAGAGCAATGGTGCTTATCTGATATGCCTTCTGGCTGGTTATTATGAAGGACAAAGTCTGGTGTAAAGGACAAACATTCAGCAATCATTACGAAACAAATAGAAAGTTTTATTTCACATTTAAACTGTATTAATGACAGCATGGTGGCATAGTGGGTAACAGTGCTGAGCTCATTCCTGAGAATGGAATTCGGTATGGTATACTGTATGTTTGAGGCTCCATTGGTTCTCAGGTTTCTTCCTTCCTCCACAACCATAGTGATAGGTCAACGTCTGTGTCTAGATTATAAGAATGATTGTACGAATGTGTGTGCTGGTGCTAAAAGATATACTGGCATCAATCCAGGCCCCACGCCCAGTATTCCCAGTATAGACACTGGATGGCCTGCAACCCTGACCAGGACAAAGCATTTACTAAAGATGAATAAAGAAAAGAAAAAACTGTGTTTAGGGAAACCATTTCAAAGCTTACATAAGGACATGACCTCCCACCACTCTCAAATCCACTGTTATAGTACATTCACATCACAAACAGTGTTGGATGATAGCCACTGGCTTAGCAAAAGCATAAGCTGTCCATTACATTAATAAAGTATTTAAGCCCTTCTTAGATGAAGCTTACTGCAGTGTGTGATTTGAAGGCTGACTGTTGATGAGGCCAGAGCTGGCTGCCTACCAAAATCGTTAACAGAAAAAGAAAATGGTAGAGCTCACTCTATACAGCTAGCGCCTCATACAACAATCAATTATATTCAAAAATAAATCTTCCTCCATTGTTACAATCAATGAGGAATGAAAAGCCGGAGTGCTAATGCTCTACAGCTCCACTGGCTGACTCGATGGCTCTGCTTTCTCATCCACTCTATGCTAAAGATTCGGGGAGCCAAGGGAGGCGAATCTGCAGGGGCGAAAAAAAAGCATGAACCTGATGTCATCTTTTACACAAAAGACACTGATAATAGAATTTCAGCCCCTGCCATTTCCTTTTCCCGCTCTCTCCAAATCACCTGCCCCTCAGAGCGCGCATGAGGGATGCAAACCCGCGCGGCGCCCGGCCTCCCTCGGGCTACGCTAATTGTGATATTTGTCATTCGCTCCATCAGGGCACGTTTCATTTGCTGCGCTGTTATTGTGTTGCAAATTTGCAGCCACATCCTGAGAGCTCCTGTTTGCACCGGGGTCTCGTCCCCCGCCGTATATTCCACGGGCGTGAGCAAGGACACCGCTGCGCTCGGAAGGCTTCCCTGTATAGATGCACTAATGGGAGGGAATGGGGAGAAAGGTGCAGGCAGGTAGGGAACCTCTCTTTCATCACTAGTTCACAGTAGGGGGCAGATAGAGAGGGGAAGAGTGACAAAGAAGAGGGGGTTAGTACCATGACAGAGTGCTATTTTTAGCACATTCCACTTCCATACAATGTACTTTTAAAAGGCATCAGAACCATGGAGCCGCATCTATATAAATGAGTCACGACATGCACCGGGAATCAGACAAAAGGAAAAAGGATAACACCAACACAAACATGATGATTCCACAGAGAAATATCAGTTCTGTTGAAACTGTTCCAGTTTATCTGTCTGACTTTTTAGATCACTCAAATTATAGGAAGTGCTGACTGAAGACTGTGTCTGTGTGCGTGCAGTTTGCATGTTCTCCCCGTGCTTGGTGGGTTTTCTCCTGGTACCATCACTATTTTTCTTCTGTTTTTACCTGCTAAGCAGAGTTGAATTGGAACTAAAATGGCAGAAGTAGAACTAAAAAATTACCTAGAATAAAAAAAAAAAAAAAAGGCAAAAAAAAAAAAAGTTTTGCCAATCTACACTGGATGCATTTCCCTGCTCATGCTGAAAGCCCCATGTCCTGCTGGGCTTATTTCATGTCTCTGTGTTTCTCACTTTCCAGCCTAAGTGAAAAGTGCACAAGAAAAGAGATGTATTCAAATTTCTACATGCTGTGAACTTTATTCAAATTCATAATCAACAACAACGGCATGAATGTGCAGCTTGTAGTCACAGACCGAAGTGTTTATATAGTCGTAGTGATACTTATGGAGAATAAATGTGACCCAGTCTGTAAAAACCTACGTAAAGTCATTCTTTTGTGATTCATTGCATTCTGCATAAAAAAATTCTACACATTCTACATGCATATAACTTTAGCTGAGTTTTCATAGACTGGGTCTCAAATGTGTTGCTCGGATTGTGTCTACATACTGTATGATAGGATTTATTGAGCTGTGTTATAATTAAGGCTGGACTGATTTTGACAGTCTCTGTCCCCTGTGTTTCAGTGACACATTTGGGCATTAGCTATTTTGAGAAAATGTAAAATGTGGTCTGATGTGGATTGAAACGATGGCTGGAAGATGGGTTATCATCAGACGGAGGGTGTAACTTCTGAACTCAGGACTCAGAACTTCAGTACTACTTATTATATCATATTCCAGTGACATTAAAGTCACACGGCTCAAGTGATATTTTTGTCTCCCTTGTGTCTCATTCTAAAGCTTCCTGCAATGTATTTGGGACGCATCGAAACCATAACATACAGTAACTAGTCCAAAGTTATTGCACACGTGTTGCATATGAGCAGATTGTGGAAAATAACGTGCGATTTCATATAATGCACTAATTTTATTCTTTTACTTTCGATTTGAATGTGTGAGATAGAAAAACAGTAGTATCAACTTCTTCCATAAAAAGGAATAAAGGATCTCAACCTGAGAGTCCCTGTTATAATAAAAACTATAAAATGAGATCATGACACAACTAAGATCTAACTAAAATGGTATAAAATCACACCATGCCTTAGATTAAAAGAAAGAAATAATTGGAACTTTTAAAGAACTAAGCAATATGAAAAACTAAAAGTGCTACCATTAGGTTTTTGCCAAGATAGCACTGATTGATTGATTGATTGATTGATTATCTATACTATTTATCCTGTGCATTGTCGCAGGAAATACGGCACCTGTCCCAAGAGACTTCAAGCCTGAAGTGGGGTGCACCCTGGACAGTTTGCCAATCAACTGCAGGGTAGTTAAGCAAACCCACTTACAGTACAACCTCACACTCATATACACACTATGGGCTAGTTGGGAATGCCTAATCTGCACGGGAGAACATGCAAACTGGAATCCAACCCTTGACCCTGGAGTTTCAAGGCCACAGTGGTATAAATACATCAAGAAACAAAACTGCTGGTCAGCTCTTGAGAACGGTTGGTTATATTCAACTTTTGGTTGAACTTTTTATTTTGCTTTTACCAGCCGGTTTGAATTGAATCTTTCACTTTCTTTAAAGTTCTAACGTAGGCTGTTTTATATAAGTGAAAACAGGAAAGAAAATTTCATATAGCGCTGATTATTCATAGTAGTAGCAGAGCAGTAACATTTCGTTGATTTTCTTCTCAATGTATTTTTACTTTTATATTATTAAGTCTATAAAACATGCTGATTATTTTAATGACACTGCTTTAGTTTTGACGCTATGTTGTTAAGCACTGGCCTCACTGAGGGGTGTGGCCCTGGACTGTACCCCGTTTATCCTACTGACTTAGCATGCCCCATGATGTTGGACCATCTGTGCCATTGGATTGATTCAGTAAATTTAATCGAAGCCATGATTTGGAATTGTCATTGTATGACTTAAAATAAAAGTGTCACTTTTTCACATTCAAGTGCATCATTAATGTTAGATTATGTTAGAGAGCGTTAAGAAGGACAGAGAACAACAGCAAAAGCAACTGAAAAGCAAAAAAGAAGTTAAAATGGGTTTGCAGAGTGTGGAAAGACACAACCAGAGTAACGTAAATAAGGCATTCTTATTGCAAACTGTGCAAATAAATACCGTCAGTTGCTCCCCAAACCCCAAAATGTCCGTAACCAAGTAAATGCTCTTCCCATCCACTACTAAGAACACAGCTAAGAAAGGCTGTAGCATCGTCTGGATTTAACCTAGCAATCGTCTGACATTGGAAACACTTCTCTGGCGTGCAACTCTAAAGCCTGAGGCTCATTCATTAACATAATATAACACTGACTATTAGATATGGCTTTATGGACGGTTCAAACACAAACAGGTGTGTACCCAAAACCTAATAAGCAGCGGTTGAAAGCTCTCATGTGGATTTTTGTGCCTGTGCATGATTCTGGTCAAAGTACATGGGCTGGCAGAGACCTTTATAGCACAATGATTCTAATCTAATCTACTGGAGAGGATATTGCATTCTCCAGTGGCATGAATCACTGTTAGAGGCAACATCATGAACGCACACAGGCACAAGCATAAGCAGAGTAATTGTCTATGATGAGTGAACTGCAAGCGATGCACTCTAAGCTGGTTTCAGTCGCCTTTTAAAGAAATGATGAAGGGAGAGAGAGGGAAAGGCAGTATCAGGATATTCTACCTGCAAACATACAACTGAATCAGAAATTCATGAATGAGTTTTGTTATAAAGGAAAGATGGATAAAAACTGACACACATTTAGTTCTGGGAATTGAATACAGTCGAGACTCATTTTTCGTTCAGAATGACTCCAGATCTCCAGACAGAGTTCAGAATGGGAACAAATTTTATTGAGTAATTTGACACATGGACGCAGACAGATTGCATCAAGAGACATATTTTAAAATGAAATAAGTTTTAAAATAGAGTCATTTAATCAGCCATAACATTAACTTATGCACTGATTATAAACAGTTGAGATTCTAGAATCTGTTGGGGCCCAAACTGGATTCTCCAGTTATAATTAACTTATAAATAGCTAGAGGTTATTTGGGGCATTGGTGGCTCAGTGGTAGGTTTCTCGTCTGCCATGCAGAAGGCATGGGGTTCAATTCCCACCCAATGCCCAAACCCGAATAACATGGGAGGGTTGTGTCCGGAAGAGCATCCGGTGTAAAACCTGGGTCAAGTTGTATGCAAATCGGATGGCTGTTCCTTGATGGGAACTGGCAAAAGACTATCAGAACACCCTTTGCATAACATCCTGGTTATGATACATCAATTAAAATCGACTGATATACTGAACTGCCAGCCACCAAACACACAGTATGAATGCAGATAAATTCCTGCTTTCTGTTTCACCGAAATGAGGATGGGTTCCCTGTTGAGTCCGGCTCCTCTCAAGGTTTCTTCCTATTGCCATCTCAGTGAGTTTTTCCTTGCCACTGTCGCCATCGTCCTCGGCTTGCTCATCAGGGACTATCGATCATTTTGATTCATACACATTCACATTCCATACAAACTTAAATAATTCTTTTGATTCTGTAAATCTGCTTTGCGACAATGACAATTGTCTATGCAAAATAAAACTGAATTGAATTCAATTATGATCTGGCCTCAATTCGATTATGCTGGACAAACAAATCTGATCTATAGTGGTCTTGCAACTTACAGCACTTAAAGAATCTGTTGCTAATGTCCTGGTGACAGATATCACAGCACACCTTCAGAGGTCTTGTAGAGTCCCTGCATCGAGGAGCTGTTCTGCTGGTGCACAGGGAACCTACACAATATTGGGCTTTTATTTCTGTGGCTGAATAGACATACACCAATGAATTGATGCCAATGAATACAATATTGGGCTTTAAAGAATAAGTACAAAATAAACAGAATTGTTGTAAGAATGTTGTAAATATACACAATTTGCAGCCCAGAGATGACAACGTCAGACACAATATCCCAGAGCTGCAACCCCCCTACAACGTCACCAAAGCAGGCATCAGTTCCTCTGTGCAGTACTCTGGTAATCTAAGCACCTCAGATACTGTACATGTTGCTGCTACTGTAAAAATTTCACTTCAAGAAATAAAGACAAATCTGTTTACAAAACCAATACTATTGAAATATATATTATAACTTGTAAATAAATATAATTTGACACAATTTTTTTTCACAAAATAGATGCTGTAATACCTAAAGAGATTATTATTATGTACAATAACAGCATATGTCATAATAAACATGAATTGTAATATTAATGATTTTTGGCTAAAGCTATATGTAGACTGTTTACAAATTATTATTATTATTATGTAATACTAATATATTGCTGCCCTTGATAATAAGATATGATTCAGAAAATTAATGCCAGGTCTCGTGTGAGCTCCTTGTCTATCTTTTTTTGCACTCCAGCGCGGTGCAGTGTCTGATGGGTAATCTCGTTGGTCCACATGATGAATTCACAGTGAGTAATTGTTTAAAACCAGCAGTTTTGCTCCCTAGGGTTTGAAATCTTACTTAACATGACCGAATATCCTGTGCAGTCTACTTCACAGGGATCTCCTAGCAGATCGGAGGGCAATCATTGTCATGTTCCCAATCCCTTTATGACTGATCATGCTGACATGACTTGACTTGATTAAATGCATAGATTCACACTAATGCAATTGCGTGCAAAAACGAAATGGAAATCCCAAAGGTGAAGCATAAATGATATCAAAAACACGCAAACAGGTCAAAGGAAAAGCCAGAATCACAAAATCAGGAAATCTCTACAGTAAGCAAAAGGCTCAAATGTGACTGAACATGAAAATCAGTGTGAGTGATGGCGGGTGTAGTCTGGACTGGCCATATTTGTAGGCAGGGGGTCCTCTGGGAAATTGAGTTTGATGCTGATTTTGGCATTAAAATGGCAGAGATTAATCCGGAGATTTAAGCTATTGTCTCTGACAGTACCTCTGCACTGATTGTGCTTTTTATAAAAATGATCTCACGTGGGAGTGTGTTTCTGTGGGAAATGAGGGAGCTAGGAATAAACAAATATTATTTACTATTCAAGAGTTTAAACCCTTTTATGAACTGCACTTTTTTCCCCACTCACTCCAGATATCAGGAACATGTAATGTGTCTGCTGGAGCTCTAAATAACAGTAATAAATACTCCAGGTTAGACAAAGCAGCCAAGTAAATAAGCATACAACTGTTAAATCAGTCGAGGCAAATTTAAGATGCACAGTGGTAGACTGCTTCAAGGCCTCCTTTTATGTTTGACCCTTCAAAAAAGTTTTTATTACAGGGTCTTAAATTCTGTTGATCCTTAGTGATTGATCTTGTGGCTAAAACAGGCTAGGAAAACGATTAGAAATAGATCAGATGGCTGTTTCCTAAAGCCAGCGCGAGGTGGACGGGGTGCGCCGAGCTCAGCGGTGGCTTTGTCTCTCCGCTAGGCAGGTCACATGGACTTGTGCAAATGTCACCAGGGCGACATTTAAAAGGGACGGGCTAAACGTTGCTTTGGAGAGGGAGAATCCTACCGCAGCGCTGCCTCTGAACAGCCCGCTGTCTCTAATGACCTCTTTTCCATAATGGAAACAGATCCCTTCTGCGTCAGACGCAAGGCTGGAATGAAAGCAGTCTAAATAAAGCTAGATTCAAATATAACAGCAAGGATAAAAATGCATTCATGACGAACAGGAGACAGAGTGGGCGGTAGTTTAAGGGGGACAGACAACGAGACAGGCTGGACAGGTAAAACAAGGAATATCGGACAGGACAACGAACGATGTTCTATTGGAGGTGCTGCTGTTCTCTCCAGGGCTACAGTGGTACAAAAAAAAAGAAGAGGGTAAACTATGAATTATGTGATCAAGGTAAAGCAGACTACGGTACAAAATAAATATCAGGAATAAACATTGCTGTTCATGAAGTTTATTAATCACCCTTAAGAGTATAATTTTTTATATCAGCCTCTATTCAAAGAACTGAACAATCCATCATACTGTATTTTTGAATGACAAAAAAATGAATATTATACAAACTATAAAGCACATCACTACCTGGATAGCCCTATAATAATATAAAAGAATATTCACAGCACAATTTTATTTAATAAGTTGTGACGGCACAGTGGTTAACACTCCTCCAGGCTCGATGGTTTGATTCCCGCCTTGGGTCTGTGTGTGTGGAGTTTGCATGTTCTCCCTGTGCTACGTGGGTTTCTAAGACATGCAGAGTAGGCTAATTGGTGTTTCCAAATTGCCTGTAGCATGTGAGTGTATATGTGTGTGTGTGTATGTGCTTGTGTGCCCTGCGATGGATTGGCACCCCATCCAGGGTGTATCCCACCTCATAACCCGAATCCCCAAATGGGATAGGCCTCCTGTGACCCTGTGCAGGATAAGGTTTTATGGTAAATGTGTTCGAGGGCTTATGCTGGCATTGGCAGGAGGAGGCTTCAAAAATCCTTGTACATCCATGTTGTCAAACTTTTAGTGACTGACACAAGAGCCTATGTGATTACAGTAGACAGTAGCGGTATCGTCAATGCTGATTAATATATAATACACTACGGTTTGATCTGACAAAACAATATACAGAAACTGAGTTATTAAGAGGCCCTTTTAGGAATAATTTTGATAGATTTTAAAGCTGCATTAATGCTAGTCACAGGTGTGCAAACGATATTTCAGAATTTTAGGAGGTAGGGAAATGACATTTATGTGCATTTAGCCTCTACTACAGCCCTGGTTCTCTCCGTAACCACCATTTAAAAAGGGCCATCTGCCAATCATCCTGTCCTCGAGGGCTGGGGTGTGAGTGTGAGGCGCTCTGGTGTTTGTCCGAATGCGGCTCATCAAAGCGGAATGAAATATGACAGGGCCTGCATCACATCCTCGTCTACCACAACAATTTGCCAACGATTAACAGTTATTATTTGTAAATGAACATTATGGCGTTGTGAACAGTTAGCTCCTGTTGCCATTTGTAAAAAAAGATACACAGAATTGTTCTCTCGCCAGCCTCTCTTCCTTTCTCTCTATCTTAATGGGAAGACATATGAAAATATAATGGTACGTATAATTGTACATCTCACTTGAACAGAAAGCTTTACTACTGTATATAATTTTCTTGTTCGGTTTTGCTTTCATGGTTTTTATAAGCTGTATCTTTACTTTTTTAACAACACCATAGTATTTATCCACCATTCAGCATTTGTGACTGAATAGTTACTATAGGACTGATAAAGTGTTAGCACATTAGTTAGTCAATATTAGTGCATTACTATAAACCCACTTTTACATTTGTAGTCAGTCCTGCTGTAATAAAACAGTAATAAAAAACTTTAGTTATGCCACTTTTAGCATTAGGGCATTTTCCTAATGTTTTTGAGAGCCTCATTTCCTCTAGAGCTGTGCGGTTTAATCGATTAAGCAATTGGAACAAAAACAAATCAATCAAATTCATTTAACTGAATCAAAGCATGAGTTTTTAATTCAGAATCAATTCATAATTTTATTTATTTATTTATCTATTTATTTATTTATTTACAAACAATGGATTTACAAAAGTTAAGGACTACAATTAAAACATGTACTGTATATTCCCTTAACACAGATTTTGGAGAAAATCTGATTTTCCGTTGCATCTTCCACAAATACTCTGATTATCTGAGAGTATCTCCTTCATGTTTATGAGCAGGTTGTGCAATACCACCTCCTCCTGGACTGAAGTGTTGAGCAGAGAATTTACAGGAAATAAGATTATTGCTTTGTACGAGACATGAGACATTCAGCATTTCAGTGTTTATTAGATACTTTGATAGTTTTAATACTGTACTTCAAAAGAAGCAAGAAATAGGAGAATGTTTTTTAAAAAGAAAAATGATATATAGCTGTTTGAGACATGTCAGACGGTAAACATTAGCGCTATTGAATCAAGTTAAATTGAAAATCGCAATGTCCAAAAATCGAACAGTCTACCTATGATTTGCAGCTTTGGTTTGCTGTTTTTCTACATAAATCCCGGTGTTTTGGGTCACATGAAAAAGAAGTTTTTTTGAAAGCATCCTTAATAATAAAGTCATTTTACTGAACTCACAGTTTACTGTTTTATGTGTGCAGGAAATACAGCTCCTCGCGAAATCATGGACATCAGAACATACAGCTACGCAGCCCAGTTGTGTGTTATCAAAAAAAAAAAAAAAAAAAAACAATAAAAAGCAGGGCACTGCTGAACAGATTGCTACTGTAGCTTTTGGTTAGTAATAATAATATATTTGAAATTGAATTCTGACATCTGGGTAATAAGTTAATAAGTGAAATCTTTACTGCTGTATTATCAGATTTTTTTGTAAAAAGAGACAAGGCCAAAACATTGTATTGTTTTTGTTTATTTTTATTTTATTTCAAGTTACTAACTTCAACCGTTTTGGAGAGATGGTTTTATATTTGCCACAAAAATGGCCTATTTTCAGCATCATACTGTCTCGTTTCAAACAATCATAATTTAAAATGCAAATTATTCATATGTATTAACAAATATTGATACTAAAATTTGAGTTAGCCTCTAGAAAAAATAGACCTATAATGATTGTTGCTTAAGTTAAAAATAAATGGTTTTTGGTAAAAGCAAAACAATCTATAGTGTCCGTAACCATGTCAAATTCATCTTGCAATATCTTAGCAATTTTGCATTTTAGAATAATACACCTCAGTCTTTTCATGTGAAATCTAAATCGGTCAAGGTTCATCTGAATGACAGTTAAGATCCTTGAAAGATTTAAATTCCAAAAAGTTCCGGACACTACAGAAAGGTCGTGAAGTTGTATTTAGCAAATATGTTTCTTTTTATCTGATTAAAATACACATGTGTATGCATATTTGCAAAAAAACTAAGCATGGTTCAGGAGATAAGAGTCATTAAGTATAAAAAATGGTTTTATATGATTCTACTTGAAAATTCAGTTTTTTACCTATAGTACAGTAGGTGAGACACTTTTAGCACCAATACCATATTTATAGACTATTATTCTTGCGTCTGTTTTTTTTGTAGAACCTTTGCTGTTTTTCTGCATATTGGCATAGTTTCCTGCATTTTGTCACAGTGCACATGCTCTCAGAGTGTACTTTCACTTTGGAGTGCTCATATGAGTATTTTCCTATAGATGGATATTTTCTAAAAATGCTATACATAAGGAAAGAAACCTTAGTCTAAAATTGAACTCAGACCTGTGGTCTCCAGTCTTTTATTCAGAAGCAAGACTGAAATAGCTCTATTGGAAAAAAAAAATCTCTATATAAAAAAATCAGGGTTTCTAAAAAAATATTATTTTACTTTTGGGTTATTAACCTCTTACCCTCATCCATCAAAAAAATATGAAGGATAGAAAAAGTGTTAGAGAAGAGAAATGCTGCTATCCAGAATGGGAAAATGGATTTGGAATGAAATGTCTTTAATATCGGACAGGTCGTGACAGAACGTCTTGCTGGTGGGAAAGCGAGAGAGTAAGAGAGAGAGAAAGGTCTGTGAAATTAGGTCTGTCCATCTGTCTTTCCACCCTGTTGAGGACAGATTGACCAAAACTGAGAACATGAATTAGTCTTCCACAGCACTTCCACTCTCTCTCTCTCTCTCTCTAACTGCAAATTCAAATATAAAAGCTGTTCACCCATAATTTCTTAGAGACAAGTGTTTACTCAATCATCCAAATTATTAATGTTTGCGTGTGTGTGTGTGTGTTGTGAGAGACCACAAAATTTAGAGAGAGAATAAAGTGTTTTTTTTATTTTTTTTATCTGGGTATACAGTATATGTTCGTTAAAAACACAATAAAACTATACCTGCATCTGTATCAAATAAAGCAGATTTGGCATACGAGTGAACGCACGGAACCAAACGCAGGATAAGTTGTTCAAGAGCTAAGAGCTGTTCAAACTTTGTTTTGGGGGGAATTTTTGCATTTTTTCCAAGATTTACAGAAGACATGAAGAATGCCAAGAATTTTAGCAAGGATGGTAGCAAAAAGAAAACAGAGCCACTTTCTGTTTAGTTTTTAAAGTAGCTGGTGCCAAGAGGAATCATAAATAAGGGTTAAGTGAGATTTAATGTCTATTAATTAAAAATTTTACTTAATTTACATGTCTTTTCTGGATGCTTTGATTGTTTTTATACGCTAAAATATTATTATAGTGTTGGAATTTAGTAATATTTTTGGTGGCTGGAACGGATTATCTTAATTTACATTATTTCCTATGGGAAAATGTGTTTCGCAATACGAAATTCTGCCTTAAGAACTTACAGTACCTCTGGAATGGCTGTAACTCGTACAGTGAGACAGCACTGCAATGTGGTACCTCGGCATACAAAAATTTTGCAAAGAATGGGCCTTGGCATGCAAAGCATTTTCGGCATACAAGAGAGCAAGGCTGTCATGCATACTTCCGTTTGTGAGTACTTCGTTGGCGCGTACATCTGGTTGTGTGTACCGCTTAAACCCTTTTTTTTTTTTTTTTGCATTTTGGGAAAATGCATTTCGCAAGGCAAAATTTCGCCTTAAGAACCAGCCTCCAGAATGGATTAAATTTGCATACCAAGATACCACTCTATATGTATTTGCATTTAAATCTGAAGTGGGCATGGCTTAAACCAGCAGTGTTTATGTAAATATTGTGCATCCTCGTTTAGAACACAATATCTGTTAATTTCAAATAATGTGTTCATATTTATGTAAAATCGCTAATTTAATATGAGCTTAATTTACATCTTTTTTTAAATTAAACATGTTAATAAATGAGCTTGCTCATGTCACAGACAAGCCCAAGATGTTCAGTAATCCCTTTCAAAATATTAAACAGATCTAATTAGAGGGAAGAAGAACGTTTGTCGGGAGTAATTCAGGCAGAGTATGAAGGATTTACTGACCAAACCATTGCTAAGAAAGCACTAAATAAACCCATAAATAAACAAGTAACACAAACCCACTGACTCCAATCATGAAAACTAAAGAGAGCAACAGAGATTAGTTGCAGTTGAAGCTGAGGGATTTAAAGGTGAGTACAGAGCAGGACGGTTTAGCCAAGTGTAACAAATAACATGGCTTTGAAATGAACAATCATCAATCTTCCTGTTACTGAGCCACAAAACCCACCACGCACTTACAGAGAAAAAGAAGTTCCTTAGGGGCTCTGATAGAAAAACACTGGTGTAGGATTTCTATATGGAACCTTTAATGGTTTATGCATTGGGACACTTAAATAATGCTTTACTTAAGATTTAAGGTTTAACCTTTTTTCTAACAGTAAAGAAATATAGCTTCATCAGGAGTTGTCTGTAAACCTTTCTGAGAGGAAACCACTTTTGTATTGTTTAGAAAAATGTTAGAAGGTCCCACAACGGGGCACTTAATTAACCCTTACAGTTTCTAGATTTTTTTTTTTTTTTTTTAAGGAAACATAGACTTAAAGGTTGTCAGCTTTCCATAGGAGCCAGGAGCCCTGTCTGATATGAAACCTCTACTACTACTGTATATTTACATAGTTTTACATAGAACCTTTAATTAGAACAAAAAAGTTTTAAAAACTTTTTTTTAAAACAGACAAAAAGAGGTCATGCGGTTTGTTCTTAGTTTTCAAAATGGGTTCTACTCTACATTGAACCATCTCTGAAAGGAAAAGACCTTCGCTATAGTATGTTGAAGGCTTTTACATAGAAACCATTAAATTTTGACCAAACTCAAGATCTTAAATTGCTGATTATAAATGAATATTTAATTGGCTTTGTTTTCTTAAAATAAAGAAATAAAAAAGCTCTCCTTGTTGTTCTTAGGAAGGTTTTAAGGAAAACCTTATTTTTGGGTTCTACTGTACCTACACTTTTAATAAAACCTGAAGAAACAAAATGAGGACAATTATTGACTTGTGAATTCAATATATGTAGACAGTATTATTATCATCAATGTTTCAAAAATATTAAATTGTTAAACTATAATAATTAATCATTAAAAATTTTAGGCTAGAGTTGAATTTGTGGACATTGATCATGTTATACAGGGAAACAATATCCTATGCAGAAAGCCCTTAAATTGTACAAAAATCAAACATTTGACAATGAACACAAAACCAGGGACAAATGGTTTATTATATATAAAAAAATCCTCCTTTTAATTCCAGGTTGAATTAAGAGCAGGAGTCGTGATGTGGGACTCCATCCTGGATGGGATGCCAGTTCATCTAAGGGCATCATGCACTCAAAGACATGCAGTAAAAGCATGTATTAATGTACTGAAAGTTTTCTGGAGTTTTGAGGAAACTTAAGAACTAGGAGAAAACTCATGTAGACAAGTGGTGCATAAGTAAAACTATAGGCAATAATGCTAAACCAAAATAAAGCTCACCAAAGCCATGTTTGTCCAGAGGCTAAGGCTAGCTACCAGCAGACAAGATGCAGCCATGCAAACAGAAATGGCATGAGGGCTGCTGTTACAGAATGTGTGCTTCTCTTAATGTATGTTTGCCTGCATGTGCAAAGTTTAAACACTCAATTACATGACTATTCTGGTACAAACATTTACCCAGTGTGGCGGCACAGTGGCGTAATGGTTAGCATTGTAGCCTTGTCCTAACTTTCATGATTGAGAGTTTGATTCCTGCTTCGCATATATGTATATGTGTGTTTGTTTGTGTGCCCTGTCCAGGGTATACCCCACCTTGTGCCCAAAGTCTCCTGCAACCCCATATAAAAGCAGTATAGAAGATAAATGAATGAACCGATAGTACACGAGACATGTGACGCATTAGCACTCTGTGATTTACTCGCCAAAGAGAAAATCTACCCACATATGGCACTTAGGTGGGAGTTAATTTTGGATCCTGCATCAGTGGCAACAATCTCACTGGAACTTAATTGGATCAGGGTAATACTACATGAATTGATCACTCTTACTTTAATTGAAAAAGTCCTTGCTCTCTCATCTGGAGATCATGAGTTTGAATCTTGAAGAATCATGGGTGTCTGTAATCTCTTACAAATGGAGGTGGGTGATTTTCTCGCTTTTCTCCAAGTGTGCTACACCACCCCAGAAGTTGCACGAGCAGATGTTTGGAAATATGCCAGTGAATGTCCTCACCTGCTTTACGTTAAGCGTGTGACATTAAGCCTTGCTCTTCCTGGTTGCAAGATAAGTGAGACATGGCTGTTGGGAGGTACCCGACCGACAAAAAATGCCATTGTGACTATGTAGTGAATATTTTAAAGTAGATAATTCATAATATGTTTTCTTTTTTCTGACCGGTGACAGTCCCTTTTTTAGTGTAATCCCTGAACTACAGTTCTACCCATTTTTATAAACATATAACCCAAACACATGCCAGAATAACTGCGCCTTTTGAAGTATTGCGCCTGCCAGTACATTTGTAGCCCTGACAAATAAAAATCGGAAATGCAACGTGATTTAGCACCCATAACATACAGTATTTCCCACGTGATCCTCTTGAAATGAAAGTTTATTATCCGTTATGACAGGGCTGTGAAGTGTCAATAAAATAAAGCTGGAGAAGAAGCCTCAGCTAATTATGACAGGCGTTTCAATCTTCTAGAGAGGGTCCGGATTTACAATTCAAATTCAGGCACATGAGGTGAATATTTACATTTGCATATTGGTCTAGCCACTAGAGTTTCATTACTTTATAAAGAGGTTAAGTGTCATATTTCTAACTTTCCCTCTAACAAAGGATTGTAGTTATAAAAAAGAATAAGCCTTGGCATTGTTGAGTGGACTACAGCAAGGCATTAATCCTAATTTGAATTAACCCAGCATTAATAACTATTGAGCCAGCATGTAATTGAAATTCTTAACATGGAAAGCCAAATGAAAAGACTATTGTAACAGCAGTGGCGTTGATCGCGAGAAGGTCTTGGTCAGGATACACACTGTGTAAGTGCGACAGAATTGAAAGCATGGAGTAGGCGAAGGAGTAATCTCCTGCTTTAAGAAAGAACAGGAAGAAAGCAAGAGGGGTGAAAGAACTGACAGAGAGAAAGGGGGAGAAACGTGGCTATTTCAAAATGGTAAAAATGGATTTGTAAAAAAATTCCTTTAATATCCCACAGGTCGTGACAGAACGTCCTGCAGTGTGTGGGAGAGAGAGAATGAGGCAGAGAAAGCGAGAGAGTCTGTGTGAAATCTGGGCTGTCTTTCCACCCTGTTGAGGAACAGATTGACCAAAACTGAGAGCACATATTACTCTTTCACTGCTGTGCTCTGAATAGTAAGAGCATAACTAATCCTCGGCTATACAGCGGCACTAGGGCTGCTCAACAAGCAGATTAACCTGTGTAAAGTTCGGCAAAAGAGAAAAAAAAAACATTTTCAAACAAAAGCAAACTCATTCCTGAAGAAAATAATCATCACACGCTTTCATATGCAATCATCACTCACACGTTGGTACGATCGCTCTCAGCGGCAAATCAATAAATACTAATAAATAAATAAATAAATAAATAAATAGTACTGTACGTGTTTTACTACTATTGTTTGCTTTCAGTTGGCCTTACCCTGCTCTAATCGCTGTGCCAAAGATATTTCCACTATCCGCTACCTTCAGTATCTGATCACCAGGTTGGAAAAAAAAAAAAAACTCATCTTAGCTGTTGGAGTCTTCTGATTTCTTTATGTCTACCCCTTATTGTACTGTATCTTTCTGACATTTATTTCCACCCAATCACGTACCTGTGATAAATCAACAAAGGATTATGTGAGAGTAAGGCAGAGCTGAAATCCTGGGAAGATTGAACAGACCTCGTTCAATTCTAGAAAGACAAAATCATAATTACGATGTATCCTATGATGCGCTGACAATATTCTTTGGCATCACACTGTGCCTGTTGTCGCTGCTGTTTTTCTTCATTTTAAATGGTGTTGTCGCTCTTGACTTTTGCTTTATCGTTTTAATATTTTTAGCTGTTTGCTGAATTTGTCAGCCGGTTGTGGTGAAGCTCCAGACCCAAGCATGAGCAGCAGCCTTTTACCCAGCCTTAATCTTCCATACACTGTTAGTCTATTACAACATTTCGGGACACTGAAGAACAGAAGAAATGTGGAGAAATGAAGGTGGTTTGAGAAAATTTGTGCTGATTGTCATATAAATAGCACGATTATGAGACTTCGTCATTCACATGCAAATGATGCAGCATAAATTAAGTAAGTTGAATGAAGACTTACTTTAAAGCTCAGGTGGTAAAAGCAGAAAAACTACAGATGTGGGATGTTTTGAAGCATCACATCGAGTGTCAGAGGGCTAGTAAAATACTTAATAGAAAGCTAGAACATGACAATTACATTTACAGAACAGGGCACTACCTGGTTTTGGAGTACTGGTTTGCCCCGTGGTACATGCAAATGAGGGGCACATCTTAGGCGCATTACCTATCACTGTCAGGAAGAAGTGTGGATGCAAATGCAGGTAAATGACTTTTAATAAAATCATAGCAACCAAAATAACCATGTGGTGCACAAGATTGGAGTCCAGGGATTAACGATCTATAATACAATTATTGCTGATACTATGTACCCAAAAGTTGAGGAGAACAGTCCTGTAACTGTTGCAAGTTTCTCTTCATTAGTAGATGGGTTTTTAATTGCCTTAAAAAAAAAATCCACAAAATTCCCATTTTTCTGATTTGAGAATGAGCAGCCGTGAATTTTGCACGAGCCCCTAGGAAATTTATAGTGAAACGTTTGGCTGGTTCTCTCAAGCACAATACAACGATCTTAACCTCACTGCAAAAATCACTTTTTTTGAGACTCTGTTTGGTACCCATGTCGACCCACTTTGCTGATCCTTCCTCACTGCTGGGAATATTACCTTTCTAAGGAATCTGACTTACGGTTTTCCGGAAAAAATTCTGTTTTCCTGATCCAGGACTGGGCAGCCATGTTGACCTGAATTTGCAACGTCTATACAAATCATACCATTGTCAAATTATGATGAACTGTTTGGCACCAATGCCGAACCGCTTTGGTTCCCTGACTCCTAGTCTGCTTGTTTTTGGTCCAATCAGAAAGCACGGCACGGCACGTTGAATGGCTGAAGATGAAGTGGATGAAAGAAAATATATCCCTTCAAAAACAACCCGGAATTCATTACAAAAATCACTTCACACATTAGAATGGGGTTTTGCAGTGTAGACACACACACACTAAAAAAAAGAAAGAAATTGCCATCATGTGCTCAATTAATGAAATACACACATGAATTTTGACATCCAACAACCTGATGGACATTTATGCTGGATACATACTGTAATCTCTCAGGATACCCGGAGAGAGATTTCCGTGCAGAGGGGAGGGCCGGATGCAGCGGGTAGCCGAAGCCACACCTTCACGACTCACACACGCCCTGGAATCACAGGCAGTATACAGACTAGTGATGGGTCGTTCATAATTGATTCGTTCTTTTTAATCTTTAACGTGACTCAGAAAAATGAGTAGTCTCGGAGAGTGAATCATTCATTTTCTACTGGGCGCGCATGCCATAACCATATTATGTTATGTACAGGAAACAGAAATGAGTAGTTACCTATGAGTCTTTTCTGTCCGAATCGTTCATTCTTTTGTCATGTGACCCCCATAGACGCTATGCAGTGCAGTAAACAGGAAACAGAAATGAATGCAAGTCTTCTAGTCCCGAGTCGTTCATTCTATTGTCACATGACTGCCATAGACGCTATGCAGTGCAATAGATTAAAAAAACAAACAAACAAAAAAAACGTATGACTCAGATTAGAAGATATGTGAGGTGAGCTGCTCATTCTGTTTATCATAATATGTCCTTAGCTGCATTGTAATATTTTCATTACTGGAACTATAGCCAAAATCTGTATTTGTAAACGTGTTGAGGGTCTATTTACTGAAAATGTAACATTTTATTTTATTTCTGATCAAAAGAACGGAATTAAACTAAATTATTTCAAAAAAGATTAGTTCATTTTGATAAACGAGATTCAAAGAACTGAGTCACTAAAATTATTTAAACTTCACTAATACAGACTCACGTGTTTGTAACTGTATGGGCTAGGAACAAGCTTTTTTTGCAGCATTTTTATCCAAGAATAGCATTGTGCCATTGTACCCCTACTTCAAATTTGTTTCTGGTTTCACTTTAGAATATCAGCTAACTAACTGCTCTGGGATTGAATCCCAAATAGAGTTAAATGGAAAGCTAGTGTGTTCTGTATTGTAGGGTGTAGAATCTGAATTGTTCCACACACCATGTAGTGCCCTTGTTAAAGGGTTAGAGAGGGATTTAGGGTTCAGCCTTTTGTTAGGAGCTAGTTAGCTTTGTAGCTGTTGTTGAACATGAATAAAGCAGTGAGTCATGAACCTGTCATCAAATTGCCAGAAGTTCTTGTTAGTAGTTAACTAGTAGGGAATGAACGATCAAAACACAACACAGGCGGTTCAGAGGCAATTTCGAATGACTTAGAATCAAATATTAAGGACACAAAGTGTTGTTAAAGATGACATTATCAGATGTGTTGTCTGAAGTGCTACCGTGACTGGTTTTGAAGGTGGGTTTTGGTCGGCAGCTCCTTTCCCGTAGTGTGCATTGCCACTGACTCTTTTAGCGGGATGCAGTACCAACCTACCTGGATCATCTAGGTCAGAGGATTCAGCTGCTAATTTTGTAGGCTGTTCTCGGGAGTTCTGAGATTTGGAGCCTAGTGCTGAATAGATGAACAGATTGTAAGATTATACATGAAATCATCTAGTGTAAAGCCAGCTTTAGGCACATTTTAAGAAATTTACTCACTCTTCGACTATACTGCTTTATCCTGTATTCATGGTCGCGGGGGACCCGGAGCTTATCCCAGGAAACTTAGGGCACAAGGTGCGGTACACACTAGACAGGGTGCCAATCCTTCGCAGGGCACACACACTCATTCACACATTACAGGCAATTTGAGAACACCATGGACATGGTACCAATACATGTACCATGTACCAATCCACAGGGCACACACATTTGGGAATGCCAATTAGCCTAATCTGCAGGTCTTAGGACTGCACGGGGAGAACATTTAGTAAAGAATTAATACTTTAGGAATTTAAAGTGTCTTCTTAAAAATCTTTAAAAAATGAACACACAAACATACATCAATATTACATGTAAACAGTGAAAAATAAACTCATATGTAGACCATTTTTTTATTATTTACAATTGTTATAATAGGATCTCTTGGTAGATAGTTACCAAGACTTTGTCTTTGGTATATCAGACATCCTCTGTGATGTTTTTTTCTTTCTTTCTTTCTTTCCTTCTTCCCTTCCTTTGTAACCGGTCTGGTTTAAAGGTAAAGACAAAACAGTGATACGTCTAATAAAATCTTGATCCCATTTTCTGTGTGTAGACATCAGATATAATATAGTGAAATGAAAATACTACATGTTTACTGTTCATGGGTATGAAAGAGTGAGAGAGAGAGAAAAGATGTGTCACTCCACTTTGATCAGGAACAGAACGAGCAGTTGGTTTGCGTGAGCTCTCAGAAGCGTTAGGGGAGTGTGCATAGGCAAGCACTAAATCCCCAAATGTGAGCTGCTATTTTCGGTTCAGCCAGACGATCTGCGATTAAAGTCAGTGAAGTCCAGCGGTGCGCGGGCTCATGCACACACACACACACACACACACACACACACACACACACACACACACATGAAAGCATATATACCATCAATGCAGCAGGAGTGTTATGAATGATAAAGCGCACACTGACCACACTTTCGCCCTGTCGTTCTCACACACCATTTCAATCAAGCCCTGACTTTTTTTGAACGGTGTTGTGTACTTGTGTTGCTTAGCAACTAAAGCCAGAGGGAAAAGAGCTCATACACGCTTTACGGAATCAGGAGCCTGAAATCGCTAGAGGGTTTTCTGATCCTTACAGCTTCACGTCGCTGTGCAGACGCTTCTGTAGTGCCAGCTGGAGCAGTCACGCATTTAAATCTTCGATAGGGAACATCGCTGCAGTTCAACATAATAAACACAATCCACTTATAGCTCGGAATAACTTTGTTAGATAGCTCGTGACTTTGGAGACCGGACTATGTTATCAGGGTTTGATTTGTTTGTTACAAGTTGATGGAATAATGACAGGGCCTATGAGTGGCATAGGAAAAGCTGGAGTTTAACGTTAGAATTAAGAGCAAAGACGTGCCCTAAATTCTAAATTCTACACCTCTTAGGCGAATCATTCTTTCTCTTGAAACCCTACAATAAGTTGAAAGTAGAATTACAGTTGCAGTTTAGACCACATCTTTAGAAAGACACAGCTGACACTGGTTGTCAGGTGTGTATAAGATGACTGCAAATTCACACGTATGTGTCTATGGGTTGAAAACCAATTACAGCAATGTAAACACCTCTAGCACACCTGCTCATTTTTTCCCATAGTGGTGCATGTATGTGAACTCTCAGACGTCCCCTTGGGAAAGATGTGACTGTCACATTAGAGGCCTATTTATCAAACCACAAAGTCTGCATCACTGCTGCAATCTCTGCATACTGTGTGGTCTGTATAAGTCCATTTGCTGGATCATTTAAATATTTCTTCCATACATATTTAACCCGAAATGAGACCTTGAACTCTGGATCTGAGTGAAATGTTTTAACCAGTGGTGTGATAATTAAATGGGCGATTGCGTAACCTGCTGGGCCCCTTACTATGCAGAAAACATCATGTAATTTATAGTATTAATAGTATTTCCCACAAACGTTTAAATTTATTTGAGGAAATGAATAGCTTTACGTTTGAGACATAACAACCACAGAATATCACCAGGAGACAGGAAGCACATTAATAGAACGTTCTGGAAATTTTAATCATTGGAGCCTATCCCAGGAGTCTTACAGTAGGGCATGAGGTGGGGTACACCCTGGACAGGGTGCCAATCCATCGCAGGGCACACATACATACACTCACACACTTGTTTACACACTATGGGCAATTCTCTGGAAACACCAAGTAGCCCAAGCTGCATGTGCTTGCACTGTGGGAGGAAACCAGAGTACCCAGAGGAAACCCACCAAGAGACGGGAATTGAACCTGGCCAGGAATCGAACCCTGATCATGGAGGTGCAAGGCGACAGTACTATGATAAATAAAATAAATTTAGCTGAACACCTGGATGTACTGAATGACCAGTTTACCTAAACAGTGCACTTTCTTTAAGATTATGTTAAAATTGTTGCAGAAAATAGAAACATCTTGCATCTTCCACAAATATTTGTGTTTTGCAAGAGTATTGCTTCTTTTTCTTTTGATTCTATGGGCAGTTGGTGCAAAAACAGCCACCTACTGGCCTGGAGTGTTGTGCAGAAGTTTGGGAGGAAAATAAGATTGTAATAAACATGCCATTTAAATAATAAACAACACAAGTAATACATATACATAAGTATAGACATTTTACTAGTTTTAGTTCTTTAACACCTATAAGAAATAGAGTTGTTTACTACTGTACATATCAGACAGGAAACATTAGTGCTATTGAAGCCATTTGAATGGCAGGAACAGTCCACCTGACAGCTGTAGCATATTCCGGGAACACAAATTATGAGAGAGCAGAAACACTCTTTGAGCATGAAATATCATTTTCACACATGGATAATCATAGCTACGGCGGGTCAAAAAAATATGTGTGTCTGGCCTAGACGCAGATCTGACTGCATATCATAAAACCACAACCCTTATTAACTTCTTTATACCAATCCAACCCCGAAATCAAGAAATACCAATAATATTAAATGCTCTAATGCATTATGTTTGAGAGTTAATGACAGAATGGTGGAACGCTGGCTTATTGGTTGGCCTTGCACCTTCAGGGTCTGAGTTCGATTCCCGAGCAGGTTCGATTCCCACCTTTGTGAACATGAAGTATGCATGTTCTCCCTGTTCTTGGTGGGTTTACTCCTCGTGCCCTGGTTTCCTCTCTCAGTCCATAGTCATACAAATTAGGCTAGCAGGCATTCCCAAATTGCCTGTAGTGTGTGAATAGGTGTGTGGTCTGTGATGGATTGGCACCCGGTCCAAGCGACCCTGTATATAGGATAGAGCAGTATAGACGATGAGTGAGTGGTAATAGTAAAAAAAAAAACTGTGTAATGTGTGGGTAATGAAGGCCGGATGCAAGTACGTTAACGCAGCAAGAGGGACAATCCGAAAAGCATTTAGTATCAAGTGAGTTATATGTGCATGATGAAACTTCACATAAAGACTATGAAACAGCAGCGTATACAGAGACAAACTAATTAAGCTGTTAATTAAACTGAGTGCATGGGCACAATCGAGTACCACACTTAACCCGCGACAGATGCAGTGTCAAAGCTACAATATAAACAAAACACCATGGCATGTGATGGGAAATAAAAAATTAAATAAAATCAAAAAAGCAAGACTTGTAGTGCTTGGAATCTCTGACAAATAAGCCTCAGCAGGTAACCACAGATGCCTGGAAGTGCATCTCTCCATGTTAACTTTCGCAGAGATCAGAGATATCTGTTTGGCTGTGTGGGTGTTTCTTTATATTCACACCAACCGATGACTCAGACTGACAAAGTTTTGCTAGTGCTGCTTTTACATAAGTCTTAAACATGAAGCTGATTCCCAGAATCGCTCTTTTTGTAAAAACTGAAAAGTCAGATCGGCAGTGAGCACAGGACTATTCATAAAGCCTGACCTTCAATTCTAGACCGTTCATAATTATTTCTACAGAATCAAAGTCAATTCAGCTTTATTTGAGCGGCCTCCGACAGATACCGACACAAAGAGTGCTGGGCTCTCAATAAGCGAAGAAGAGACCTTGAGAAGCCTGAACAGAGAAACGTTTACTCCTGTTACCAATAGCAGGCAGAAGGACAGACATGGCTGATAAGAACATGAAAAAAAAAAAAAACAGATCCTGAAGCTATACTATTATGCACCGCTACGGATCAAACAACCAGCCTATATCGCTTCACATCACATACTCATTGGATGTCTGCCATCCGTCAGCCTGCATTGTCTTCCTTTGATGGATATCCATATAGAGAGGGTTCATTTTTCATTACTGACTATGGGAGAGCCTGTGATTGAATAACATGATAAGAAGAAAGAAAGAAACCCTGAATCTGTCTCCTAAATTTATTGCACCACAAAGCTAGACGTGTGTAGTGTGCGTCAGATACTTAAGGCTCACTCAGCAGGAGCATAAGCTAAGTAAAACAACACAGCTGATATATACAACACTGTGACAGCCTGAATACATAGTGTATTTTCTAGCCGAGGGACTGGGGAGAGCCATACGGGCCCCTTCTGCTAGCTCAGTAAAGACCGCTATTATATAACGCGAGTGAGATTCTCTCCCCACACAGAAGCACAGAGTTGGACTCTATTCTTCACAGTCAGTGAGAATCTTGTGGTGTTGCAAAGCTGTTCTACTAAATCTCTACCCACTCTGAACAGTTTCACTCTTTCCTCTCTCTCTTTTTCTCAAAACCATGGATCTGTCTTCACGCAAGTGTTTTATGTACCTGCTCTTGTACTAACAATGCAGACAAAACGGAGGAAAGCTACCCACATTGACTGCCTACACACATACAGTACACACACACACACACACAAAACAATATAAACTTACAACATGGTTTTATAACAAGCTGAGGTTTAAGAGGAATGCTAATATATTTCCGAATCAGAATGTGGTGTTCAAGTAAAACCGGGACTTCTGATTGCGCAGAATAACAGAATACACTTAGGAGATTAAAACCTACCATTATTTCCCTATCTAATCTCCTGCTACACGAATGCACTTAATCCAGTCTTCTCAGCACACTGGTCTCCCAGGAACTCCTATGAATATGACTTGGAGCGTGGTGAGAACTATACAGTGGAAAGTGGCAATCACTCCTTGTAATGTGGAAGTGGTGTTGGTGAATGATTGTGTACACGGTTCCTACAGACAGGTTTGTCTCTTTTGCAAGTTGGTGACAAGACATCCATCAATTTTTAAGGATCTGGCGTTCCCCTTGCTGAATGTACGCGGGAACAATGACAGTAGGTGTCTCGGAGCCATCTCGGCCGGCATCATCATTCATGGAAATATGACCTTTTTTTATATTTAAATCTTTTACTGACATGTTTTAAGGGTCTCGTCACTGTACTGTGTTTGAAGTCTTTTGTAAATGTCAATCGGCTTTATTCCTTCACTCGCAGGTAATGTCATAACAAGTCCCGGTTCGACTTGAACACCCCTAATATCTAATATAAAAAATATTTAAAAGAGGATATCATTAACCGATAGATTAAAAATGGTAATCGTGTTACTGGCAATTTTGTACCTGTAAGAAACCCACCAAGCATTGTGAGAACAAGCAAACTCTTCAACACTACTCTACACTGAAGGTGCGAGCAACGATACTAACAAAAACAGCACTTTACATATACCATAGGGAAGAAATGCGTAGTATAAATGATCCATCTATCCACCTTGGAACCTCTGTGGTCCAAACAAGGACCGTGGAGGCCAGTGGTAACTATGGTATTTATTACCATTTTGTACGACCTCTGGTCAACATTCACACACCATGAGAATAATTGGGAACACCAATCTTCATGGACTGTGGGAAAAAAATCCACCAAGCACGAGGAGAACATGCAAAGTCTATGCACACAGACTCGACTCCTAACGCTTAGGAGAGGCAGAGATAGTGTGAAAAAGAGAGAAAAAGAGTCTGATACTGCACTATACAAAGAAAAAGTATTCAGGACTGAAGGATCTTTTTTTTCTTTTTGCTGAATTTAACGCATTGATCTGTTCTCTAATTTAATGGGAAGCTGGTGAATGCTAACATATAGTATTCAGTTGATTTCTCCTGGTTTATCTGTGGCCAAGGTCATCTGTGACCTTGTATAGTATATTCTTAGTTTTAGCTGGTTTGCTAAAACTATATGGTTCATGCAAAAACATTTGGACAGGCTAGAGAACAAAATTCTGATTGGAAAATACATTGACAACACAAACCAGGTAAAAACACTAACAATTCTCTAAACTTTATTTTAGCTAGGCAGCTTAAGTTCACCCTAATGATGGGTAAATCCCTCATAACCATAAAAGGATTACAGAAACCATTCCTTATTAACCATCGCTTAGGTTTATCCAACATTATGTAAGGAGTTCATTCTGCTGTTTATGGTAACACAAAATTTGCTCATACACATAAACCACTGTTTAACCTAGGGTCATAATCCAGCCAGGTTTTAATGAGTATCATGTGGCATAAGATAATTAAATATGTTTTTTTGTCTATTTACATGTGTATATGTATTTGAATTATACAGTAAACATGCTTTAACTTTAGAATTAAAGGGTCAGCCTTGAATGAGTTCAGGATATAGAAATCTACCGTGACTAATGAGACGGCATTGATCTTTTTAACCCAGCTCCATGAATAACGATATCATTTTGGCATCAAAGTTGCACATGTTTTTAATCAGATAATTCATTAGAAACGCTCATATGAAACCCCACTCACCACTAAAGCCCAGACACCTATAGGCAATTATCTCGGACACCGCTCAGTGTATGCATATGTGAAAAGCGTTCGTCAGGGAGTTGACAGTCAGCAGAGAAAGTTGTTGGAGCGTAAATCAGTGTACATGATTGCACTGTCACCATCTATCTGTTTTATGGCTTGGCGACATACCCTTATAAACAACTGACTTGTATGCGTGTGTGTGTTCGTGTGCACCTTCCCCCTTTTGCGGTGTAATCAATAAAGTCCTGCTTGATAAATGACTTCGGTCCCTCCATGTTGGCTTTCGCATCATGGCTTTTGTGTTATTTAAATCAGCTGGATGCTTCCTGTGCTGCACGCTGAACTCGTTCACTGATCTCATTCCTGCTTGTCATCTTTCAGCGTTCCTATCCGTGTCCAGTCTGAAATGAAGTGTAATTACCTGCATTGTTTGGTAATTAATCAACACTTTTAAGAGATTTACACTGATGAGCCAAAGCTTTTACAAGCGACTGGGTTTTTATTATTATTATTGTGAAATCCCAGGAAACCTAAATACATAATTGTGTTGGTCTTATGGGCACACAATACACAGCAGAAGATATGAATAATTAGTCACTTTCTAATGACTACATGGACCAGAAACCCTTAGCTTTTCATGTAAAGTGGTGGTCTTAATCTTGTGCAAATTGCTCGACTGATTTTGCTTGTAAATCCCATTAGCAAACCCTACAGGTTCAAATAGGCAAGGCTAAAAAGTCCTGATTCTCCTTGTTGGGGCTTCAGTTGCTAGATTTTAGTCATGGCAAAAAGAGAAAGATAGTCATTGCTGCAAAAACAAAAGTTTAAATCCTAACAACTAACCCCAAGACAGTACACAACAGGAAACAAGTAGTTCCTGAAATGAGACAGGTGATGGACAGGGGAAAGACAACAAGCATCTAATATGTTACCAGCATGAAGCATTCATATTGCACCATTTATAGCATAAGCATTTTTTCTCCATGATGAGACTGCAAGAAAATTACAGCTCATATAAGAAATTGTTATATTATTACTGTCAAGTTTATACCTAAATTAGGGCAAGAGGGTTTTTATATATTTTTTTTTTTTTACAAAAATGGCTGCCAAGCACTTTAACTCCTGCTATGTGTGCTTCGGCTCACCTGATTACAAACTATGACTTGGAGACTATTACACAATACCACCTAGTACTGTATATAGGCCCTCGCCTATGAGTCCCCTACTGCATTGTACAATGTATCCAATTGTTCGTAAGCCATTACTGATCCATTATTGATCCTATTTCAGTTTTGCTGTTTATATGATCGCTTGGCCCGGTCTATGCCTGTTTGCCCATCTCTCACCCACCCTTTGCATGGTTACTCGATTCTGATCTTGTGTACTCATGTTTACTCTGGTTGCTTGGATTTTATTACAAGTCATTTACCTGAATTTGCATCCACACTGCTTCCTGACAATTACGTTGAAAGCATGTGATGAAATAAATTACAGCTTTTCATGCTACAGTACA